>JANRGV010000048.1:10465560-10509148 GCA_024734035.1 Alethe castanea | reverse complement strand
ATATGAAAAGAAATGCTTTGCCTTTCTTATTTTTGAAAGGCAAGGTAAAAGGAAGAGGCTGAAGCCACTCACCGGTGCTTCCAGGGGATGGATTTGTCCCCTGGGCCCTGCTGTTGGATGGATTTTGGGGAGTCTGAGCCAGGTGAATGGGTTTGGTGCAGATGGGAATGGGCTGAGGGTTGCATCTGCAAACTCTCAGGTCTTTCAGATTTTGCCTGAAGTGTCATGTTGAACTCCAGTCTCCCAGAGATGTGTGTGACTCCAAGCAGGACAGAACAGTGAAAAGAAATGCAGACTCTGAGGCAGAGCTGCAGACCTCGGGGCTGAGGTTCTGCTTATGATGGGATGGTGCAGTGCTCTCAGAGGAGAAGTTTGTGTGGTGTGATACCGGACACAAGGGGTCTAACTCCTGTTTTTTACACTGTGATTTGAGAACTGCACTGCCATTCTGCTGAGTTCATCTTTTTGAGGTACAAGCTGATGTCAGCCTGATGATCAGGAAGTGAAATAAAGTTATATCAGGTTGATGAATTTTCCTTGGTTCTATTCCTGGTACTTTAGGTTTTACTGGTTTAGTTACTGGCAGGAGGAGTGGATTGCATAGATACAATAGGAAGCTTAATTAGTGTTCAAAGTGCTTAGAGATCTTCAAGGAAAGGTGAAATAGATGCAGAAAGTTATCTTCCCTCCTCCTCAGAGGCTGCATTTCAGTAATGGATGAAGTGACCCCTAAAATATAATATTAATTCTGCAAAGCACTTGGGAGTTCTTCTGAATCAAAGGTGCTATGCAAATATATTCTCACTTTCCTGTACCAGTCCCTTTGAGCCAGCCAGTCCACCATTAGTGGTGATTCTCATTTAATCAGAATTCAGCCTTCAAATTTTCTGCAAGTCCATAGATAAATAAAGCAGCAGCCGTAGTTGATAATTTATTTATAAATCTATTTATAATCTATGTTTTGCATATTAATCAAAACCACTCCATGTGGCAATTCCTGATTAAGAACCATTTTTTTGTCTTGTCTCTCTTGCCCCTAGACAATATCCAAAGAATTAGATTAGAAATAGTTTTTATAAATAAATTATGATAAACTCCTGCTTTATTTATATACTCAGACACTCTCCTCTTATTTCCATCTTCCTGCCATGTAGTAAGATGTAGAAGTTGTGGCAGTGGTCATTTAAATGGGAAATGCTTGATTTTTAAATGGAAAAATGATATTTTCTGACTCAGGTGAGACACTGTGGCCTGTTCCAAGGCAGTACAGTCAGGAATTCAGGAAGTTCAAGATACTTTCTGTGCACACAAAAACTCCAGGGTGGAAAGATGTACAAGAAGAAAACATCTTGTAAAGTTTGGGAGATGTGTGGAGAGTGTGACCTGCAGGGCAGCTGGGAAAAGATTTAGAAATGTGGGATCAGGGAAAAGCAGCAGAAAAAGACTAAATACAAATAGTTTCTGCTAGGGTTGGTGGGATGGGGAGGAAAGCTATGCTTTTTGGGCTTAGCTGAAGAAAACCTTGATAATGTGTAGTTAATTGTCAGCAAAATCATCATCATCTGTTCATGTGTTCCCAGCAGCTCCTGGGAAAGTATTTGAAACCAGCAAACTAGAGGAGGTTATTGTGGGCTGTAATTAAACACTGACATTATCACGCGTGCTGCAACTTTGAACTGGCCCTGGTGGGACTACTCAAATGTTTAAATACTTCTAATTGTATCTAGGGTTTTGGTGCATATTACCTGTTTTGTAAGCATTTTAGGGTATGGAATACAAATGTGGCATTGCAAGCAGTTGGCAAGAATTGAGAGAAATAATCAGAGAGTGGTAAGTCCTGGAGTCATGTGTGCTTGTGGATCAAATCATGTTTCTAAGGGCTGAACGGAAAAGGTTTAAAATAAAACATAAATGCATTCTGAGGACAGGAAGAAAAAGAAACAAAGGAAAAAAATTCCCCAAATTTCTTAGGTCATGAGGAAGGAGTTCAGGAATTAGGGTATGACAAGGGCTGGGAGACTTGGCTCCAGCTCCCATTCCTGCTGCATGCTTTCTGTGTGACTTTGAACGAAACCATTTTCTTTGTCTCTGAGAAGTGGGAATAATTACAACTTCCTGTGTTGTGGCAGCGCAGGAAAACTCAACTGCAGTGACAACAATTGTCACTTCAGAGAAAGTTTTGGATACAACCAGATGATTCTGAAGGTCTCTACTATTGGACCTGAGATCTTTTTAATTAGCAACGAAATGCAGCAGTTTCTGGGGTGGGACCTGGCATTCTACAGAATTAGAGCTGTCGTGTTACAGGGAAAATGTTTCCTGGAGTTTCTGGAGAGTTTGTGTTACTGCAACTTGCCTGGAGAGACAAGGATTTCCATGTGTATGCCTGAAGAAACTGAACTTGTAAACAGAGAGGTTGGAGTTGAGGGATTTGTTTCTGTTCTTGCTTAGTTTTGTACAGATACCTGTTCAGAGGCAGAGGCAATGCTGTATCAGCCAGGCAGAGTTAACAGATCCCTAACCCAGAGCAATAAATTCTACTGAGGGCCATTCTTCAGCCAATCTAGAATTCATTCAGCAGAATACAGTGCTAGAATAACATTGAGGAGCAAGTTTAGCCTAAGAATGGTGTTGGGAATTATTTGTTCTGCCAGCTGCTGGACTGAAATTTAAACAAGGGCTTGTTTAGAAGAGAAGTGAGAGGTTTTGGTTTGGACTTTCCTCTCATTAGTGCTCAGTTCCTCTGGCTCCTGGCTTGCAGCCTCACAGCCTCCAAAGTGCAGCTCAGCCCTTGGATCCCTGGTGCTGTGTAGGGCACAGGGACAGGGCCAGCACTGCACACCCTGCTGTGCTTTATCTTGCTTAATGAATACTGTTCCTTCAATAACTTTATTGCCCTCTGTGTTCCAGTTGCCTTAATTACTTTCTGCTTGGCAGACAGGATCTTTTTATTTTTATATTTTTGTTAAGTATTACCAGATTCCCCAAGCATCACTGTCCGTAGGGAGAATATCCCAGTAATTGAACCACAAACAAGCCATATGGAAAGGGAGACAAAAGGGTCAAATTTAAAGTCAGATCTTCTTTCCCCATCAAAAAGAGAGAGAAAAAAAATAGAACTTGAAGCTCCACTATATTTTTCTGTTACCTTTAAAAGAAGAACATGAGGCATATCCACATGTGCCAACTGTGCACACAAAGCCTGTGGGCAGAGACAAAAGACCAAACCTGGAGGCTAAATTAAGGCTTGGTGCATGATTAAACTGCTTGGATGTAATGATGGCCCTTGGCAGTAAGATTTCTGTGGCATTACCGTCTCTTTTTAAGGACTCTCCCTTCCTCTGCCCTTTCTTTTATGTGTTGTTACATGTCACAACACAGCTAGTTCGTAGCTGGGCAAATAATTTGGCCATAAATAAGAAACTCAGTTTGACTGGCCTAGTGTGATAAACAGAAAGCTGAGAAAATGAAAGACAGCAAGACATGTTTTGGGGGAAAACTCTCACAATTAAGTGTTTTCTTATTTTAAAAGCTGTGTGTTTCTGATGGGAACACAAAAAGACAGGACCTGCTCTGCCTTGGACAACGCCAGCCTGGGCAGAGCTCACAGACCCTGGGCTGTGCTTCTGAGGCTGGCAAGGTGCTGGGGAAGGCTGCAGAAGGGACCTGGAATTTTACATCAGTTTTGGGAGGCTTTTCCTTGGCCACACACGGAGGGAAACACAACTGGAAGCTGGTGCAGGTGTGAGAGGGTTTAAGCTCCAAATGGAGATTTTTGCAGTAAAAAACAAAAGCAATCCAAGGAGCTGCCTGCTGCCAACAGCTCCTGATGACTCCAGCTAATTTCAGGGCCTGCAAACATCGATGACAATGTGATTTCTGAAACATGGGAAGTGTTTATTCCTGCAATCTGTACCATATCTGTGTCAGGAGTTTCATTGCTGTCACTTGTAGCAACCTTCACTGCTTTATCATCATCTCCCTGAACTAATTGCCTTAAACTGATGAAAGTAGATTTTTGAAAGTAAAATGCTTCCAGTAATTTGCTTTTCAGGTTGTTTATGAAGTTGTTTTAGCACGCTCTGTTGAGCTGTACATTTACCTTCATCCGAGGGAGGAACAGAGCTGGAGTAAGGAATTTGGGAGCCTGGCCACAACTGTGGACAGGATTAAACAGGCAGCAAAATGTGTGGCCCACGTTGCTCTGCCTTGCTCTGTTACACACAGATCTCTGCTGTCTTTGCATGGCCCTTCCATCTGCTCCCTGGGACCTGATCAGACCCACATCCCCTCTTCTCTCTGCTCCTCCTGGCTGGATGTGGTACCCCTTGGTGATCCTCTTTCCCTTATACATAAAAATATATATATAAATGCTAGCTACAAATAAATAAATAAATTATATATATATATGTAACATATATTATATATATTTAAGTAAGTTATGGGGACTTATCTCCTTCTTGGAAATAATGTTAGTCTGCACTTATGTTTGTCTTTCACATCCAAATGGAATAATACTATCAAATAAGAATGTCAAAGCATCTCTGTTCTTGAGGAAAAATTGATAAAACAGGTTTTGCTTTAACCTGTCCTGGTGCTGCATTTCTGTGACTTCTGAGTGGTGACCTTTGTAAGCTGATGCAGGACTGAGAACTTGGAGGATATATTGCTAACTTCTTGAATTTTAGAGTATTGAACAAGATGAACTGCAGTTTGGGGGGGGGCTCTGTGTGGGAAATGGTGACATCTAATTTAAAGGGAAATAAAAAAGGTGTAGTAATTTTGATAAGAGGCTTGGCAGTGTTTTCCATGAGTTTTTGGCATCTGGTCCTTGCTGGGACAATCCTCAGGTTGAATTGCTGCAGCACCTGGAACTGTTGCTGCAGAACTCTGTGTTTCTTGTGTCTCACCTTCTGAGGAAAAGCTATGGGATATAAAGTGAAGAAGCTTGTGCCCCATGACCAAGTTTGTTTCAGTGATTTATTTCTTGATAAAATGATTCACAAGGCTTAGCATTCTTTGCTTTCACTTCTGTTTGAATACTAGGAAAAAACATCCTTTCTCCTTTCCTCACCTAACTGAAATTAATGTTTTATTGACCACTTTAGAAGTATTTTGATTTAATACTGAGGTATTTATAATTTATGAAAGATGTCACTAAAACATAGACCTAGTGTGACTATTATTATATCAGCTGAGCAGTGATGGTAGGACTTACAGCAAAAAACAGTTTAACTCATGTAAGATCTTTTTCTAAGCAGTCACCAGTGGATTCTGGTGTTTGCCAGAAGTTACCCAGAATTCAGAACTGTTCACTTAACATCATCTGTGCCTGTCTGCATTCAGGCAATCATTTCCTGCTCTTGCCTCCTTTCTCCCTGTGTGCTCAGTATGCAAACTTTCAGTTTCTCCTCCCCTTTTTCACATCAGACACCTGAGATATGCACCCACTCAGTGCTTTAAAGGCCACCCTGGTATCAAAACAAATTTGACATGTGCAGAGCAGACCTCTCAGTTATCCTACCACAGGAATCTGCTGGCCAGCTTTTGTCTCCTTTTTTTGTGTGTGTTAATGGATCACTCAGAAAATAAGTGGCACTTTTAGTGTCCATTAACTCTCATTTAACTAATGATAAATTGCTCTTGAGCACCTATGGACACACTCGAAGAGACATGTTAATACCAGAAAAATACATTACTAGTGAGGCTATTGCTTTCAGAGCAAAATGAATTTATCATAATGGGAACTAAAATAAAGCCTTACCAAAAAATACTTGGTATCATGTTAAGTATCCATTAATGCAACTAAATGGCATTTAGAGTTTAACAAATAAAAATGAAATCCCCACAAAGGAGGGTATCATAAGAGAGATTTGCACAGTACAGTGTTTATAGTATAAAATGTGGAAATTAATCCCCTAACTGTGACCTTCGGTGTGTATAGGGGGAAGAAATTAATATAACACTTCCCTGATAACAGGCTTTTATAAATATTATAAATCACATGAGAAGCTTCCTTTGAATTTCAGGATTTCCCTTTCTCCTTTAAGAGAAGAAGTCTTGTTTCTCCTTTTTATTTCTGTTTTCAAACAGTGCAATTGCAAAGAGCCAAGATCTGAGTGGATCAGGGCTCTGAAGTGACTTGCTGGCTTTGGAGTCCCTGTCCCCTGATGTCACCTCTGACCCTGGGTCCTCACCCAGCCTGGCTGCTCTTTGCTCAGTGTCACTGCAGTTTGGCTTTTGGTGGCTCTCAGGACAAGGGGCTCAGCTTGCCAGCTCTGCTCTTCAAGAGCCATGGCCTTTGCTGCTGCTGAACCTTGTACTGTCCTGAACAGGACACTTGTCCCCATAAGCTCAGCTGGACACTTACCTCGGCAAAATGTCCCAAAAGAACCCCAGTATGGAAAACCACAATAAATAGTGTTAAAATATGCAGATATGGTAACTCCTGCTGGCTGCAATGGGCAGGTGACTTTTTATTCTGGTTTCTATATTGCTATTGTGTCCAGTAGAGACTTTATCTGTAAATACAGGAATGTCCCTGCCCTGCAGGGCTTGCAGAATATAAGACACTGGTGAAACAGATGTTTCAAGAAATGGAGAACTTGTTCAGTGGCACAGGGTGAAATCAGAGCTCTCTTCATCCCCTAAATATCCCAATGCATGGAGGCAAACCCATCCTGTGACTCTGTACTACATCTTTATTTTATCAGACCTTCTGCTGACCCTGAACAGCTTCTGTTCTTTGAGGGATCTTTTTTTTTTCCTTTTTCTGTTGTTGCTCATATTTTCCCCTCTCATTAATTATACAGATGTACTGGGGACCATGTGCTTTGCCACATCACAAAGGAAACCACAGGACTCAGATCACAGGAGCAGCCAGATGTCCTTGCCTGGCAGAGCACCACGCCAGGGTCACGGCTCAGGCTGCCAGACTGGGCTGGCTGCTCTGCCAAACAGGATGGGGACATCACCTGCTCCCTTAAACACAGCCACAGAAAAAATCACATCACTGCAGAGTCACAGCAGCTTTGGGGGATTCATTTTGTTAGTGTTTGGATTATTTTTCTTCTTTGCCCTTTTGGTAGATGTAATGATTACCATGATTCTTTAAGGCCAGAGCTGCCTGGCCATACTTAGGCTGGACAGTGCTTTATTCCCTTTGCCTCTTTCAAGTCCAGGAGATTTCCAGGACTGTGCCTGCTTGGGAGAAAGAATGTGATTTGCATATAGCTCACATTGTTCCTGTGTATGTATTTCATTTTTGAAAGTCATTAAAGACAAAGGGTTTGAAGCGGTGCTTTTCTTCAAGCAGCAGCTCTGGAACAGGTTGTACTTAGTTTCCTGTAGCAAGCTTAAGCTAGATCTCTCCCAACAGTCTGCCAGGGGGCTTTTTTATTGCACTTGTAGAAATGGCTGACAGAAATGGCTGGTTTCATCTTTGGGACTATGCTTCTTTATCTCTTTATCTCTTTGTCTTTTTATCTTATTTATCTTTTCTTTCTTTGGAAAGATGACTTAAAATTTACTTTTTTTTATTTTTCCTGGAAGAAAGAGTTCCCAGTGGCTTCTCTCAGCATGGAGGATACCATGTTAATATGTATTTTTTAGATTGTGTCTCTAAATGACTCCAATCCATATACATGGAGGGATGGGGTGAGGGAGGAAAGCTACTGCAGCATTTCTATTTCAGTCCCTCAAGAGAAATTCAGAGGGGACACCCAGCAGTTACAGACATCCTGTTGTCATCTCTGAACCTTGTTCCTAATTTTTTATCTATTTTCTTGCACAGAACTGGGCTTTGTGTCTGGGACACACAAGACATTGGTGCAGCCTGGCTGTAGCTTAGTGCTGGCCTTGGCTCTGGCTCAGGAGCCAGCTCATCCAGCCTTAGCTGGGCAAAGCTGGATTTAAATGCCTCTGATGGATGCTGAACATGTAGGAAACCTTGGATGAGGAACTAAGGGCTCCATGGCACTCCAAGCATCCTTGAAAAATTGTATTGCTCCTTCTCTCAAATCTGGTGACTTAAATCTTTAATTATCCTTGTCTGAGGTTTCCATTTAACAGGTTATAGTTCTAAATTCTCCACTCTAAAAGTAGTTGCTGAAGGCAAAATAAGCTGTTGATGGCAAATCCATCTGCCAATTTATCTGATTAATGTAAATACATCGTATCAATTTCAATTATTTGATAAATTCATCCCATCTGAAACAACTTACAACTGAGGTAGCATTTCACTACTCAGTAAAGTGAGGAGCAAAACACATGACTTATAAAATAGTTTATAAATCTCCCAAAATTTTTGGGTCAATGAAAAATTTGCCATTGTGGAGTAGGCTTGTTTCTTGCATGTCCTTGGAAAATTCCAGTGGTGTCTTCTGCTACTGGACATGGGATGAATGAAGGTCAATTCCCTATCACCCCTCACAGCCATGTAATCTGTGATCTACAGAGTTTTCCTCCCTTAAAAGAAAAAGTCAAGAGAGAGAATCCTCTGCAAGACATAGATAGAGAAAATAATTTCCTTTTCTTGCTGAAAATGGTGCCTGTGGGAATTCGGTGGCTGGTGTTACATCTTCATGTAATTTCACTTGAGCCTTTGTACAAATCAACAATGAGGCTTTTTCTCCATCATTCAGAGCCTGTAACTTTGTGGAGCCTCAAAGAACAGACTCATGCATCCTCACCCCACGGGTGAGCCTTGCAGAATTCTGCCAGCCCACAGTGGAGCTGTGCTCCTGGGTGCAGGCAGGTCATGCTCAGACAGCACAGGGCAGCCAGGACAGGCTCTGGGTTTATGCTGAACAAAGAGCTCAGGCTGGGCAGCATCGCAGGCCATCCCGTGAGCAGCCAGATGAGTGGCAGCCGATTCTGTCCCAAAACACTCACAGCCACCCTGTCCTTGTCCCCTCCTGCTAATCCCTCCTTTGGGTCAGGTGTGGATCCTGCTCCTGAGGGGCTGCTCTGCCCTTGCCCTGTAGAATGAGAGAATGAGCAGCAGCTGAATCCAATTTGTAGAGTGCCTATTTCCTTCGCCAGCCCCTCTCCTGCTGGTGTGGCGTTTGCAGTGGACTGTTGGAGTTTCTTGTCAAAAAAGGCTTTTTTTTGGGGTAAGTAACAGCTTTACAGCTCATAAACTGTTCTTTAGGGTTGGTCATCATAGGTATTGAAATTGCTTGGGGTGTGCTGCTCTGCCCAGCCCAGGGGTGAATCCCCTCTGGGGTGAGTCTTGGTGCTGCTTTGGGATTCCTGTGGTGTTTCAGGTCTTTGTATCTGCAGCAGTGTGGCAGGGCAGTGATTGTCCCCCTGTGCTGGGCACTGGTAAGGCCATGCCTTAAGTGCTGGGTTTGGCTTTGTGCTGACAAGAAAGATACTGGGGTGCTGGAATGTGTCCAGAGATGGACAGTGGAGCTGGGGGAGAGTCTGGAGCACAAATCTGGGGGGGCTCAGTCTGGAGAAAAGGAGAGCAGGGGAGACCCTCTTGCTCTCTATAACTCCCTGGCAGGAGGGTGCAGCTGGGGAGGGTCAGGCTCTTACCTCAGGTAACAGCCTCAAGTTGCACCAGGAAGGTTTAGATTGGATATTAGGAAAAATTTCTTCACAGAAAGGGTGATCAGGCATTGGCACAGGCTGCCAGGGCTGTGATGGAGTCACCATCTCTGAGGGGATTCAAAAGATGGATTTGGGACATGGGTTAGTGGTGGCCTTGGCAGTGCTGGGTCAGCAGGTGGGCTTGGTGCCCTTAGAGCCTCTGCCAGCCTGAGCAGAGCTGTGGTGCTGCTGGTGCCAGAGAGCAGAGCTAAAGGGCTGTGACAGTGCTGTCAGAATGCTCAGCCAGTTGTTTCACCAGGGCTAAACAGAGCAGGAGCCAAGCAAGAATACACCTTCCTGTAGATCTGTTTCTTTTTTTTTCCCCTGTGCACATGCAGCTGGTAGGGGCTGTATTGCAATTCTGTCTTGATCAAAGTGGAGTATGGTCTTGGACCTGGCTACAAGAGATGATTGTGAAATTTTTTTTAGCTATTTCTTCTTTAAATGTTCCTGGATGACTTCACTTTTTTGTCTGTATAATTTGTCTGCCAAAGAAGCATTTGTTTATGAACTTGCTCAGCCTCTCCCATGGCAGAAGAAAAGGCTGGGGCTGTCACTCTCTTGGGGTTTCCCTAGAGAGTTTTGGCATGTAACAGATGTAATTACTTACTTAAGAGAGTTTCTTAAGTTCACCAATGCAGGCTAGGAACTGTAAATGACAGAGAAAGTGAAACAAGGGGTGTGAGAGAATGAATAAAGAGGAATGAAACTGTGATCTCTCCCAGATGTTAAAAAAAAAAATAAAATTGTGCAGCTGAACAAAGGTGCTGTCTGTCCAATACCATTTTTATTCCAAACCTTCAATATTGCAGCTGACGGCAGAAAATGTGCAGTAAAACATGGGGAGGCCACTGGGTAATATCCACTGTAAAGTGTTAATTGCCTATTGAGGCTGTAAACTATGTCAATATGCCTGGATCTGAGTTATTGACAGACTCCCATTTATTCCAGCCTCACAAAGCTGGGCTCTTTAGAACTGGGGGCTCTAATCAGTCATGCTTTACTGAACCTACCAAGAAGTACCAGTCAATAAATGTGCTTGCTGTCTTAACCCTTTGAAGTTTGTAAAATTACAAGTGGGATTGATAACATTGATTTGGGGAGAACTCTTGACAGTGGAAACCCTTTGGAAATGAAGGCTGCCTGTGGTAAGTGACACCTCCTTTAGCCTGGTGGTGGCTCTGTGTTTGTGGGGCCAGAGAAACCTTGGTTTTCTGTCAGCACCCAAGCTCTGGGCTGGAGGAAGGAGTTATGGTCGGTGACAAGTGTTTGCAGTAGCAGAGCACAGTGGCAGCTACAGCTGGACCTGGCTGTTGTGCATTTATCACTATTAAAAATTCTGGCATCTGTGGATTATCACTTCTGATCCCATAGCTGGCAAACAGCACAGGATTGAAGCCATTAGCATCCCATAGGATTATTTGCAAGAAACAGGGTGTTTCTCCTCACCCACCCACTAAAATCCCCAAACCTGCCTCCTGGTGCTGGTAGGAGTCTGTGTTTGAACATTGTTTAAATGAGTGGTGAAGTGCAGCAGCTGTGGTGGCATTTGGGTGGGGACAAAGCAGCAAATAAAAGATCAGATCCTGCTCTCTGAGGGTTGTGGGAGAGGAATGCCTTTGCCTACACCGTGCAGGTTTGGAGAGGTTTTGAGATAAGGGCTGGCTTGTAGGATGTTTTGAGATGAAAGACTTGTTGACATGAGAATGAAAGTTTTTTGGACTTGCTGGAATTCACCTTACTGTGGGAACTAATACAGTTGTATTACTTACATGTGGGTTCTTTTGTTTTTACACAAAATGACTAAAGCCTGTGGACAGTTGCTTTTTATTTTCAAGGAAAATCCAAACAAATTACAGATGAAAATTTTCTGTGAAATCTAGGAGAGAGAGGCAAAGCAAAAGTGCTGCTACTTGACATAATCAGAAAAAAGGTATTGAAAATTTTACAAAGAACTAGAAATGTAGAAGAAAATCCTTCCCTTATTCATTTGCTCATTGAAAAACCCCCCCTTATTTGTCTTGTAAATTAATTCTGGTTAAGAATGTTTCTTCCTCAGTCTTTTTCTAACTACATATAAAGTGATATTTGTCCCTTCTGATTTGCCCTGTATGTATTTTTTTTTCCCAAACTGAGGCAGTTTTATACTAAAGTATGGGATCAAGACCTTCTGGTGTTTAGAGCCCACACTACCTAGAAAAAGAGGTGGCTTTTTTGTGAATTTTTAACATGTAGTTCCTGGTGTAGGTAAAAAGAACATTACCTGGTCCAGGCCTTGTTAGACATGGAGATCATGGTGACCAGCTAATGTGTTTTTTAAATACTACCAGTCTGCCTGTTCCTGGAGTTAAGTGCTATTTTAATAATACTAATTAATTTGTACTTGTTAAATTAAGTGCATCTAGGTTTCAAGCAGGGAGGTTAGACTCAGGTTAAGTATTTTTTCTGCTCTTTTACATGTAATAGCGCAAATCTTCTGCCTGTCAGACTGAAGCTGAACATCCTGCCATTTATTAATGGATGTATGCAACTAAAATCCATACTTTGAGCCTGAAAATGTGCACTTGTTGGGTTTGCCTGGTATCTATTCTGTAAATGATAGGGACTGGTTATTCCTTGCAGCACCAGCAGCTTTACATGCTCCAGTGTCTCTGTGGTAAATAGGTGCATTTATAGATGCTGGTATTATTCATAGGGTCTCAAAGAACTTAGCATTTCAAGCAAATCAGAACTGGGTATAGTTTGCTGTTTGTCTGAAATGAGCAGCTGTTTTCAATACATCCATTGCTGTTGCAGTGTGCAGACTAATACTTAAAATAACTACTCCCAAGCTGCAAAGAAATAAGAAATTTGTTTAGTTTTCAGTTCTTTTCAGCTGTTTTCTCTCGCCTTTTCAAAATGTCTGTACAGATTCTTATACAAGTTACACTTTTCAAGCCTGGATGAAAATCAGGTGAATTTTGGAGAAGTTTGGCTGTATAATTCGGTTCATATCAAGCTACACAAACCTGAGACTGGCTGTGCCTGGGTTTAGGATAAAACAGGGTACTGCCATGCAGCAGCATCTGCTGATAAAATCACTGAAGTTCTCTGTGGAAAACAGTTCTGTTCTTGCCTACCCCTGGTGCAATGTGCAGGTACTTTTTGGGAAATAAGGCTCTTCTCAGAAGTTGTGAAACACAACAGTGCTGCTTGATGGAAAGACCACTGATCTAAGACTTAACATTTCAGTTTGATTTGATTTATCTTGTTTATATTAAGGGTGGGAGAAATCATGCTGGGTACTTGGTTTCTTTATCCTGCTTGTATTGGATGTCAAAACGATGTGGCTGCATTCACTACCAAAGGATGCAGGTTAAACTCAGCTAAATGAGATGCTTTACATGTAATGACAGCAAAATGCAGAGAACTTTAGGCTTGCAACAACCAGCTGCAGGTCAAAATACTCCTGGGCCCTGCCATGGACTGTTGGTGTCCATTTCTGATAGCTGGCTCTGGACAGGGAGTGTACAGATTGTGTATTCATCATTCAGAGCTGTTTGTGAGATTGCAGCATGGGGTATTTGGTTAAATATCTGCAGCTCATTGCATGCTTCTCTCCTGCCAAAATAGAGCACCAGTAAAAACATTCACATTTCTGGGTTGGGGGGAAGAAAACAGGACTGCTGACAGGGAAATAAATGCTGGGAGTTGCAGCAGCAGGGGTAAGTAGGATATACAGTGCATTTCCCCCCTCATATTTAATGGAGAGGAATCCAGCCACGCTTGAAAATTCTGTTTTCCATGGGCTTTTCCCGTGCTGTATTGTTGTGTGATGTGACCACTAGAGAGCAGGCTTAACCTAGTAACAAGAGCTAATTAGTTCTTGGCCTCTTCATTTGCAGCTCTTCCCCAGCCCCCTTCCACCTTTCTGCCTGGGCAGAGGCGACTTCCATGGTTCTTAGCTTTGCCTCCAATGCTGTGCAATCTTAGGGCTAATTAAAACGCCTCAGACGGCCTGAACCCCACATTAAATTTTGATGAGGAATTGATCAGCCAAGCAAACAGGAAATTTAGCTGTGTGAGTGAAGGTAATGTTTGCTCAAATGTGTAATGAGGTCCATGGGGAATATTTATGGGGACCTTAGTGAGGGTTTCAGCAGTTCCTTCTCCTTGAAGTCCTCTGACCTACCTGCCCTTTCCTTCAGAGCAGTGTGGGCACAAGGAAACCCTGAGCTGCACCAGCCAAAGGTGAGCATGTTTGGAAAGTGGGCTATGTTTGGCTAAAGTGGTCTCATGTAAAGCTTTGCAAGAGGAGCTGTGGAACAGCATACTGACTTTTACAGTTTTGTCTTTGCAATAAAACAACAACAAAAAAAGACCCCACAAAACCCAACCAAATAACCCTTCCCATAATCCAAGGAACTTTAGTGAAATTGCTGGTGGAACTCTTTGCAGTGTGCTAGTAAATTAAATGTTTGCTCAGAAAGGATGGGGCAGTGTGTTTCAGCAGATGTTACCTTATCTGCATTGACCTCAGCATCAGCTGTAAAAGCTGTCAGCACACAGGTATTAGGAGCAAAGGCAGGATGCTGTCAGAGAGGGCCCTCCTCCACAGATTTTATCTATTTCTAATAATCACTCAATACAAAGTAGAAATGCTTTCCATGTGCAGCAAACAGATGAACTTACCTGCTTCTTATTTATCACCACTCATCCAAAGTACATCAGCCCATGCAGGTGTGAAGTCTCAGAATGAGCTCTTTTGCATAGATGTCACCTTCACACCTGTACCTGCAAGGCACTTCTCTTGGGAACTCCCCTCAGCCTCTGGCAGGAGCTCAGCCTGGCCCTGAAGCCTTCCCAAAGCAGAGCATTCCTACCCAGACATGGGTGTCAAGCCCAGCACATGAGCTGCTCCCAGCTCTGCACCATCCCACGATTTCCTTCCAGTGCCCCTCAAGGCTACTTGCAGTTGTGACAGCCTCTCAAGGTGAGCTGATGCCTGAAAAAACCTGGCTTTGAGGAAGAGGAAGCTGTCTGGGAGGCTGGTCCAAGGCCTGTGGTACAAACCAGGCAAGGAGAGAGAACCCCCTTGGTCTTACTGGGGTGGGGGCAGCTCCCAGTGTGAGCCTGCAGTCCCTGCCACTATTCACAGCATTGATTTGTTCCCCTGTAGGAATGTGAGCCCAAAACCTGTTTACAATGATGATGGGAATGGCTGTGACTGAGTACAGCAGGGGAAGTTGGCAGAGCAGTAGTGCTTCTGACTTGCAATAAAACCCAGGGAAGTTTAGTCACTTCTGTCTAGAACAGCAGTGACGCTGGGCAATTTTATGTCCTTCAAGTGTTGTAGCAACAGTAGCAATGAGATTTGTGTGAAAAGAAAGCAATTACTGTTACTTTCTAGAGGGAAATATTAAAGTGAGAAGTTTGGAAATAATAGGTTCACAAAAATCTCCAGTGGCATAATGTCTAAGCTGTGGTTTTTAATAGGCCAAGGAAAGTAGATTGTTGGCCCTGTGCTCAGCGCATTGGAATAAAAAGTTGGTCTTTTACATATATTCTACAGTTTACAATAGTGTGTCAGACCCTTTTTGAGGAGGAGGAGCAGTCTAAAAGCAGTCAGCACAGTCCTGTCTGAGCTGGCTGCCTTATTGCCAGGGGCTGGTGCCTGCATGCAGCTGCACAAAGCCATGGGGACACCTAACCTGGTGTGTCTCAAATATGGTTCTCTATTAGATCACTTAAACATTTATTTATGAGTCTAGGACTCACCAGAAGAGCAGCTGTATTTAATTCCTGTCTGCAT
This sequence comes from Alethe castanea, assembly GCA_024734035.1. Taxonomy (NCBI): domain Eukaryota; kingdom Metazoa; phylum Chordata; class Aves; order Passeriformes; family Muscicapidae; genus Alethe; species Alethe castanea. The sequence goes on along the minus strand of JANRGV010000048.1, from coordinate 10,493,763 downwards.
TGGATCACAGAATGTTTAAATGAAGGGCCTGGCAGGACATAAAACCGGACTGGAACCTGCCTCCTGTGGAGACTTGGGACACTTGGGCTGCTTTGGTTGCACAGGAAAAGTGTTGTGCAAAAAGCTAAAATGAGAACTTGAAGCAGCATCTAATTACCCATGTTCCAGTCATAAGTCACTTGTTTACATCCAGCTTTACATCTATTGCTGAATGTGCTGCTTTCAACCTCGCTGACATTTCATTCAGCTTGAGATGTGGGTTTGAACTAAATAGTAACATTTCAGGGACTGTCAGTAGGTCTTATTTTGCATTATTTCCATCTAGCTAATTAACAATACTGTTCATAGACTGTGGGAGGGGACACAGGATTGTATGAGTGCACATTTAATAGGCAAGCAGTGAATGCATTAATCAGGATTTTTCATAGCTTAAGAAGGTCTGCTGGGATTCTCCTGTCAGGTGTGAACTCATTTTGCCCTTGTTTACTGGGAGTGTTGCTGGGAAGTGCCAACAGTTCTGGCCTAGCTGGAGGCTCACAGCCCAAACCTGAGGGACAGAAGATTTATTTGCAGGAATATCTGGGTGCAGGCTGAACAGCCACATGGGAGGTGTGGCTGTACGAGGAATAATCTTTAGAGATGTTTTGCCCTCAATAACTCATACTTTGTTTTAATAACTATTTGGTCACTACTGATATCAGCCTACAAAAATGCAGAACTTTCCCCTGCTCCAGTCTTTGTCACCTGTCTTTGTTGACCATGAGTTTCATTCACTTCTATAGGATTCTGAACAGGGTTGGGTTGAGGCTAGTTCTTGCTGTACTCCCTGGTAGCTCTCCTTTAACAGCTACAGTTTGTAGTCAGTCTCTAAACCATTTATTTAATCCCTGTGGTGACTAGAATATGGGGCTTTAAAGAAGAATTTAGGTACAGCTGAGTCAGAAGTCTTGGAGAAGTCCAAGTCCACTTTACTATCACAGCTGCCTCTATCAACCAGTCCTGTAATCTGGCCAAAAAAAGATAAGAGTGGTTTGTTTAAACCAATTTTCCACGAAACATCACAATTGTAGTTCCAGTCTGCAATTCTTTATTGATAGTCCATGAATAAATCTTTTATTATTTTGTCAGTTATTAAGGCTAGACTAGCTAGTCTATGTTGCTCTGGAGTCATCCTTAACTGTCCTCAAATGGAAATTATGTTGGCAATCCTGCAACTTTTGGCGTTTATGAGGTTGTTTGCCACGATGTATTAAAAGCTTAACAATGCTCTGGTTTCTTTAAAACTCTTTGGTCTCTGTTATCTTGACCTGTTGATTTAATTTTATTTTAATTTTTTTTTTTACCTTTGGCAGACAGCCGACGATAATGCAGATGACTTAGTTGCTTGATGAGAAGTCATCTGATAAAACCAAGAAACTGTTGTTAAATTCTCTGCTCTAGCTGTGGCATTTAGGGGATGTTTACACTTATCAGTGTTTTTTGTTTCAACAAATATCTGTGAAACACTCCTGCTTTTTCAGTGTCTCCACGTGTAGTTCTGATGACTGTATTAGCAGGGAACCAATGCTTGTATATAGGGAGTTTGGTGCTGTTTCTTTACAGTAGGTTGCTTATTTATTGTCTGTTGATATTTCTATTGATAATTGATATTTATTCCGTTAGCTCCCTGTTTTTAAAACGTCTTTAAATACTTTATTTTCATCTCTTAAACAGGAATATTTCTTTTGGCCAGCATATCATTCTTTTAAATTACTGTTTGTGTAATTGCAGCTCTTTCAGCATCTACTAAAAGTCCCTGAACATTTGACAGTTTTTAATGATACTTTCATTATTGAACTTGATGCTCCTGGTCAGTTGGAAGCCTGAGTCTTCAATGAAAAAAAAAATACAAAATATAGTATAGCTGTATGAATGACTGCTTGAATTCTGGCTTTAATTTTCAGTCCTGTGAGTTGCATTGGTAATTTTTCTCTGCTTGTAATGCTTCTGGTTCTAAGATGCTTCTGCAAGTTTTTTTGAAGTATCTGCCTCTAACAGAGGACCTGTGTCAAAGGGAAGGTTTAACGTGTGATCAAGCACTGAGTTTCTTCAGCAACAATTAAGTGTAACAGCACCTAATGCCGGCCTGGGCAGGCTCAGCCCGAGGGCAACTCCTGCCACGCTGCTCTGTGCTCTCCTGTCTGGCTTAATCAACTTTTCTGCACAAAATTTCAATTAAAGGGAGCATTCCCCGTGTTAAAACCCAATCGGGCAGTGGAGATGCCTTGGTGCAAGCAGGGTCTCCTGAGGACACTTTGGAAGGACCATTGACATGGGGACATCCTGGGGACAGCTGTGCCCAGTGCCACCAAAGGGTGGGTTTGAACTGAACTGACTGACACCTGCCTCGCAGAGCCTTGGACAAAACATTTCTGCTCCAAAACCCGGTGTTTCTCTCATAGTGAGGGTGAAAGACTTAATTCTGTGAGCATTTTGGAAAATAAGAAAGTGACAATCCTAAGGTTGATATCAAAGGCACATACAATTGTAAAGTTGAAGGGATTTTTGTTCCCTTTAACAGCAACAGAGCTAACTTGCTTTCTGTTTTGTTTGGTGGTGGTTTTTTGTTTGGTTGTTGTGGGTTTTTTTGTTTGTTTATTTTTTTATTTTTTTTTTTTAGCCACAGTCTCTCGTTGCCTTTCCCCTCTCACTGCTCAAGTCTGGCTCCCCTATGGGTGTTGCTGCTCCAGCTGAAGGTGTCTTTGTTTTCCCACTGTGGTCTCCCAAACTCTAATTGCTCCGGCAGCACTAATGAGTTTGTCACCAGACCTCCGTGTGCTAGTGGCAAATGGTAGATTGGTCTTACAGACAGAGAGTTTATCTGAGCAGGCTCACACTGATTTCATCAGTGGATGAAAACTTTGTGTTATTTTTAAAACTGAGCCTTTCATACAGGCTCTTTTTCTTTTTTTTTTTTTTTCCTCTCCTCTTTCTAGTAAACCCATTTTCAGGAGAATGGGATGAAAATGCTGTACAGCTTCCAGCAAGTCCAGATATAGACATACTTGGAAACAGAGATGCTGACCATGAGCTTGATGTCAAATGGTGAGGAGGCAAAGAGTAGCACAAGGGTGCAGAGAGGTGAACAAAAGATCCTCAAGTGTATTTTGAAGATAGCAGGGAGAGATGAATAACAATTCCTGGGAGCTGGAGCTGGCTCATCTGATTTGAAGTGGCTCATGCTGAAGCCTCTGTAGGATAAATTCCCTGTTGTGGAGAAGTTTCTGTTGCCAGGTGCTCTGCTCCAGCACTCAGACTAAGGGCTAAGAGGATGATTTTCATGCTTTTATGTTTTTTTATTTGTCAGTGTTTCTACCTATGACCATTTTTCTGGTAAGTTGGAATACAGGCTCTTTTTGTGTCCTAAGTTGGTAACAGAATTCTTCTATAGACATAGTACAGATGCTTACCAGTGTTTTGGGGCAGGGTGGGCCACCAAGAATCGCAACATGGGAATTTATAATGGACTGCCTTCTTAATCACTGCTTAAAAACTCCAAAATACGAAGTGTACAAGTGTATTGTACCTTTGTCTAAGATGGGCATTAGGAATTTACTGATCAGCTGCTTCCCAGGTGTTGTGTGAAAGCCAGGCCTGCAGCACTGGGACTGCTTTAGCTGCTTCCCAAGGCTGGGTGTATGGACTTGGAGGAGGAGGTGGTGCAATCACAGCTGAGTTCTTGCAGGAGCTTGCTGTGTGGAAGTCTGTCTGTCTGTGTGAACTGGAGCTGAGCAGATGTAAAGTTCACCTTGCATACCCACTCTCAGCAATGCCTGGGAGAAGGGATCCTCTGTGGCCTCCTTGATTTCTTACAATCTTTTGAAAACTTGTAAGTGGGTAGAAATTACACCAAATGTTGATGTACCTGGGGAGTCAAACCAATTACACAGCAGATAAATTATTACCATGTTCTGACAGCGATGGTGTCAGTAGCAGCAGTAGGAAGGTGTGGGTTTGCTTGTTCCTTCTCACCTGCAGAGTGTCCTGTCACCCACCCTGCAGGCCCCATTTGTGTCACTGGTCCAGAGTCCAAACCCTGCATTTCTGGTCCCTCACTGTTTCTGAGGGTGTCTCTCTCTGTTGCTCCTTACCAAAAACCTTCAACAACTTTTGGAAGGACTCCTCTTGAACGAAAGCCTCGAGAGCCCAATCTTCAAGATGTTCCCTTATGGAAGTCCTTCAGCATCCCAGGAAAGACTTACAAATGTCCTGTCATCACTTCAGATTCAGTTCTGACAAGAAGCCACAAGGGTCTCATTCATAAAAGCCTTGCACATCACATTATATGCCCACAGTTCCTGTAGACATTTCTGGGCTGCAATAAACTTGTGTGACAGAAACCATTCTTCCTCTTTACAGATGACATCCTCAAATTGCTGGGTCCTGTTCTCCATTGCTCTGCACCTGAGCTGGTCTTATCCAGTTATGCAGACTCCTACCAGTAGCATTTCATCCTCCTGCCCAGGAGATTGGTGTGGCAGCAGTGAAAGGCAGTGGAGAATTAGTTATACTGCTTCCCTCTTCTCCCAAAGTGAACATTTCAAAGCTGATCATTCCAGGCATAAACGAAAGTGTGGGATTTGGAAGTGGGTTGGCTAAATGCTTTACATTGTGTGTGACCTCTAAGAATGAAGGGACAAACTTGGTGCAGTGGCAAGTTGCAGAGCAGTAATTAGCAGGGGAAGGGTCAATCTCTTTGTCAGAAGTACAAAATTAGATTAGAGAAGGCATTTTGGCCATGGGGCCTTCCTTAGGCTAAAGAAGAACAGGATGTTGTTTAGTTTTGCTGTGTCCCAGTTTCACCATGCCCTGAGGAAGACCCCCAAGGCTGAAACCTTATTTCTAATTGTTTTATAAATGGCTTTTTCTTCCCTTTTTGGTGTTCAAGATGACACCAATTTTGAAGAGTTTCCGTTGGACAGACACTTCCTGAACAAAGGAAGAATATTCAGTATTTAAATAGTCACTGATTTGTTGAGGTTTTCCTAGTTTTCTTCCATATTCTTTTTTCCTTGCTAGGCTAATTGTATGGCTTATCTCATCTTAAATGATTTATATGAATATCTTGGCTAGAAAGACTAAAAATTCGAAATAAATATGCAGAAAGAGTAAATGACTTTCAGGATGTGTTTTGTTTCCTTTATGCCCACTGGATAAATTAGTTATTTGGAGAACTGAATTTTATACCAACATATGTATGACTTTTAATGCTTTTTTAAGATGTCTACACAGTAGGCACAGGGTCTGGCTATAGTGGTAGGTAGAGTGGGATTTGTTTTTTCTTGCTGTTAATATTAAACCATGACTGATACATGTTCCTGTGTAGGAAATTGCTCAGGGTATGTTATGGCAGGCTCTTGGTCTCCTGAGGAACAGAAAGTTTGACAAGCTGAAACATCCAGGTTTTCAAAATCTCTGCTGCAACTTTTGAAATGCAATCTCCATCTTCAGAATCTGGTGACTGGCAAAGGATCTAGAAATTCTGAGTATGGGGGGGACAATGTGACATTTCAACACATATAATAAAAGTAGTCACTAAAACATGGCAAATTAGTTTCTAACAAATTGTGAGATAGTAGCTTGTTAGCTTAGACTCTTTTACACCCTATATGTCTATATGTGGAAGATCTAGAACATCTGAATGTGAATTTTGTGTTTTCTGTATATTTTGATCTCATTTTTTCATGAAAGATCAGTTTCCATCTCTCAAGACCTCAGTAATGATAATGATTTGAATTTTTAGGATGTCACTTCATTAATGGTTATTAAAGTGCTTCACGTTTTTCCGCTTGCCTTTACAAACAGTTTTATATTTGACAATTTTTTTTTTCTTTCTAAAGGCAATTTCAAAATCACCTCATTGCTGCTTTGCCTACAGCTGCTCTTAGGTCAGGTTTTTGTGTCATGGGTCACTGTGTGAGGTAGTCCATCTACACAGGAACTCTTAGAAAAGCGAAATTTTGGGGAAGACACATCAGCACTAACTATTTTTCCCTTCTCTGACTGTAATTGTCTGTACTGAAAGGGAATTTCCTTTCTCAGACTGGAATTTTTAGAATTGGATATCTCATGACCATAGTGTCATACTGACTATTGAGATGTTCTTGGATTTTACACTTCCACTGAAATGTTTTAAGCAGTTACTGGCTGTAGTTGGGTTTTCTGACCACCAGTTGACAATCTTTCTAAAGACTAAGGTAAGCATCTCTCCAGAAGCACAGTTCACCTGTTTTTGTGTAGGCACAACTTCAATAGGGTTTTTCCCTGATGAAAGGCAGCATGGACAGATGATTTGGTAACATTTACTGAGTAGCATGCAAAAATTACCGCCAGAATTGCAAGATGAAATACAAGATAAGGTGAAGTAAAACCCAGAATCAACATGAACTGATGCTACGTCATGTAAAAATGTGTTGTGCATTGCCCAGGCTGTCCTTTGGGAAGAATGTCAAGGGAGTTGTGGGTGAAAACTGCCCTGGCAGCCCTTGGAGTACTTGCAGCAGATATTTATGGAATGCTTAGATGTGTAAATAAAGGCCATATGAAAACACTGAGTACAAAATATCAAAGATTATAAGAATCCTGGTGCTTAATGGATCTAGTAACCAACTTTGCAACTTTTTTTTTTTCTAATATGTATGTTGACATAAGTGTAATTCTCTGATAAGTGGAAAGAAACTCTAAATGTTGCCTCAAGCTATTGTGGCAGATCTGGACTGATGCAGCCAAGTAAGCATGAGAGTCTGAAGATTTTTATGGGTTTTATAGGTTTTGCATTTTATTTAGAAACATCCCCAAAGGCATCAGTTACTTTAAGGCTCAGAGGGGTCATTAGATGTATTGTCTGACTGCTGTCTAATGGGACCATATAAAAGTACCCAATTCCCACATACTGAAGGGACCCAGAGGTTTGAAACTTCTATGTCAGGATCACCCAGCCCTTCCCCACATTGCCTGGAGGGACTGTGATCTGAATTTGTCTCAGTATGGATAATGTTAACTACTGTTATATAATTTACTGAGTTTCTCTTCTGGCTCTTACTGGTTTGGGATGACTTTGGTGAGAGGTTTTATTCAGACTAATAGCAAAAGGGTAATATCAAAAATAACAGATTTAAATCAAAGGAGAAACCCAGTCTGAACATCCAGGAAAAGCTATTGTCACTGTGCCTTTTTAGATGGCCAAAGAATGTCCTTGAGGGAGCCATGGAGTCCCCATTTCTCGAGGCATTGATTGCAGTTTGGGTGGAGAATGGCCAGGAGCAAAGCTGCTATTGTAGGAAATACCTTGAACAAGTTCATTTGAGGCCAAAAACCTGAAGGAGCTGCTAATCTCACTGGATGTCTGCAGACTTTGTGAGCCATGCCCGGGCAAGGTGGGTCTGCTGGTCACATTGGTCATGTTGGCTCCCTGTCCCATGGTCCCAGTCAGGGGCAGAGGCTTCATTTGAGCTCTGGCACCAGGGCTGGGCTGGGCTGGGCTGTGCCTTGTCCTCCCCAGAAGTGGGGAGATGGAGATCTGGGAGCTGTGTACACTGAGGACTTCTCTTGAAAGGATGGATTGCCATGGGCAGCTTGCTCCCCTAAACACCCCAAAGTTTGGGAATATGGTTCTTGGTGATATTAATAATTAATCTGAGCAGGGTCAGCACAGCCCTGAGGTGTTTGCTGCTGTTACTGCAGAGGACGTCTCTGGCTTGCACTGACACCAGATTTGAGTCCAAAACTTCATTTCTATTAAGTGTCAAAAGATCTGCCTCAAACCATTCCCTTTTTAAATTTGTTTGCTCAACACATGACCTAATACAGCCATAGCCCATGAGCAAGGTCTGTGTGTGCCACAGGTGTGTGGAGGAAAATAATAATTTGCAAACCTCTGAGATAAGATTCAGGATGGGGATAAAAATAATTTTAGTTATGTTGAGTGTCTCGTTTGTAGTGAAAACTACATTTTATGGTGGGAAAAGTACTTTAATCAAGGATTGCAGCTTTTGGTGGGGGTAAAATTAGGGATTTGGGCACCTGAGCTACTGTTCTTGGGAAGTACTGTGGCAGAGCAGGAGGTGTAAATCAATATTAAACTCTTTACAAATCTCTCTACTTCCCTAGAACATGCTGAAATATTTAAACTTCCTTCAAACTGATGGGGAAACAAAATGCTTCCTTTTTTCTGCCCTCCATCTGTGTGGAAGTCTTCAATTTGGCTGAAGTTCCTGGGGTGAGGGTAGAAAAACTGCTTTTTTTAATGAAAGTTTTTTAAGCAGCCAAATTGTTATTGCGAAAATACTTAAGCTATGGCAAAGGAAATAGAGGATAGGCCTGTGTATCTCTTTGGATAATCTCAGTAAGAAGAGTGAAATTCTCTGTAAATGTTGAAGGGAAGATGTTTGGGCCACTGGCCAAAACTAATAGAAAGTTTAAATTTTTCCAGATTTGTGAAAAATGAAAAATTTTATGCTTCTGCTCCAATTTATTTTTGTTGCAATTCATCACTAAAGTAAAATGTGCTATTTATTGCCTAAGAGTGTTTTTCCTACAGCCATGGCATAATATCTTTACCAAAAACTTTAGCATCTGTGAGTTAAAAATGCATATGAGGATTTAGTTTTTGTTCCCTCAGTGAATGCTGCTGCTGTTCTTATCTGAAAAACTGCTTTTTGCATTGACAGAAATGGTGAAAAATTACCCAATTTCCAATTATTTACACAAACTAGCTTTAGTTCCACTCTTGATTTACAAACACAGATCACAGTACCACAGTATTTGAGCTCAGACTTAACTTTTCACTTGTGAATAGCTTTATTGACTTGAGTGGATGTGCTGGTGTAGAAAGCTGGGGATGTCATTTGCTGCTCAGCAGGCTGGGTTACAGAAAGGTGGGGTGGCCTTGCCTGAAAAGCCCTGGGCTCCCAGCCTGGATCAGCACCAGGCTTCCTTTATGATCTAAAATTAATTACTCTGTGTGACACGGTTCCCATTTCCACCGTGGTCCCCAGCTCCTTCTTGCTCATTCCCAGTCTTTAACTTACTCCGACCATAAATTCCTTAAGATGGAAAGTTTCTTGGTGAAAAAATAGCAAGGAATGTCAGGTATTGAGTGTGTGTGGATGCATCAGTGGGAAAGGTGGTTTTGCTCCGTTTTATCCATGTTTTGTTCCATTTCTTTTCTGTGGGGAGTGTGTGTGCCTGCTAGGTGTGGTTTTCTAGCACATATGGGCTCGTTCCCCCTTTCAGGCATAAATTGATGCGGTGCCTGGTGCACTGAAACCCTTCTCCCCTCTGGAACACAGATATACTTTCAATTTCCCCTCTGTGACTGTCATTGAGGAGGCTATGGTTTTATTTTCTGTACTAGATACCAAATTTAGAAAGTTAAAAGTTTAATAAAATAATAAATCTAGTTCAAATTGAGCTTGAAATACTGAAGTGCCTCTAACGTATTCACCCACGTGATCTCTCCTATTAATCCAACAAAAGTCCTTCTTCAGTAAGCAATTCTGTTTCCTGTTTTTCACCCTCATCCACAATAAGCACCTACATTTGTTTCTTTTTTTCCTTCTAGCCTAAAGATAATTCATTAAAGTAGCTCTCCCTCCTTTTTTTTTTTGATCCACCTCTCCACCTCCTAACACCCCCCCTAAAAAACACCATCAATATTTCATAAACTTACAGTGACAAATGTATTTTAATGTGGTCCACTGAGAACCTGAGATTGATTGGCCTCTCAGAAATATGACACGTTTCAAAGCAGGATATTCATGGAGTGTTTTAGTGCCTACATTAGTCAGAGAGAAGCAGCGCCTAAATTTATCATAGTTATGGCTTTCTCGGTATCCATTTTCTTTTAGCCGCTGACAGCAAGTATCTGAATGGTCCCTATTGATTGGCTTTGTGGTTCTGTCTTTAAAATGCATTGACTGTGGGGGTTTTGAGATCAAATTAAGTCTTGGCTTCCTGGAGTTGGTGCATATCTACAGCGCAAGTGCGGACAAAGCTGGCTTCATTCATGCTGGTTTTCATTCAGCAGGGTGTGCGGGGAGGGAGAACCCAAATCTCCACTGATAGTGGGGGTGAACTGAGCCCTCTTTGAAAGCAAAGAGTTGATAATTCCAGGAGGAAGCAGCGAGGAGAGGTGGGGACAGGAAGCACCTGCTTGGGTGCCAATGGGTCGGGTGTTGCTGCTCTGCTCTGATGGTGCCTGGCAGAGCTGGGGCTTGGGACAAAGCTGAGATGTGTAAAGGTGCTATCTGCACCACTTCATTAGGGGCTTGTATGCTGTTTCTTGTGTCTTCACTCAGAGTCAAAATCAAATAGGAGATGAATTTTCTCATGTTCAGGCTTGGCTGTTTATTAAATCTTATCTGAAGTATAGAGAGCTCTGCAACACATCTAGCTACCGGCTAAAAGTCAGCAAAATGGAGCTGAATCTAGCTAGTTACAAGGTCTCTTAAAGCTAAACAGTCCAATAGAGAATTAACACCTGTATTATTTATACTTTTGACCCAATAACCAAACTCCTGTGACCCTCAGTGCACCACTAACTGTCCAACCAGAAACTACTGCCTGAAATCATGAAGAACGAGGAAGAAAACAGAAAAAAACCCACCCAAAATCCTCCATATTGTTCCATACCAATTACTCCATTACAAAAACCTCCAATTTAAAACCCTTCACCATGTGAAATCACACACTTCTATTTGACTACACACCCATGATTTTAACTCCATCACTCAAATCTGGAAGCCTTCTCCAAGGCCCCAGGTCAAAAGCAGTGTTCTCTAGGAGGTCAGTGTCAGGAAATATAGAAAGCTCGAAACTCCCAGGTTTCTGGGTTCCAACAGAGAGGTCTCTCCTCATCAGCTCTGCTGGGAATCCCTGATCAGGAGGAGCATTATCTGATGGGCTGTGCAGAGTCTGTGCTGTTCTGGTCCCACTCTGAGCAGGAGTCTCCTGTGTCACTGGATATCCTATCTGCAGCTCCATCCTCCATGCAGACAATCCCAGTGCCATGCAGAGTGGCAGGGATTTTTCAGTGTGGTGGCCAAATTTTAAGATTGCAAAAAAAATAGGTTTTGTGCTGATAGAGGTTATTGAGTTATTTCAAATGCTGAGCCAAAGAAAATGCTTTATTTATGCAGTTTTAACTTAACTCTGTAAATATCAATTTAGCTCAAATAAATTACACACTATTGTTGTTTAACCTATCTAGAAGGTCTTTTTTTTCCCCTTCTAAATACATTGATCATATTTATGAAAATCTTTGAATGGCTTATATTTAAGTTCTATGACTCAGCTTTGGTAAATAAATAATTTCTTATCAACAACCCCTTTTCTTAATATGTATTGTAAGTCTGGGGCAGAAAGAATGTGAGTGATGAACACACTTTAATTGACAGAATAGTCCTGCAGGCATTGTGCTGCATGAGGTATTTTTGTGCTTGCACCATTTAAAATTCCTATTTTCTCCACTCCTACCCCTGTTTCCCTTTTCAGTTTATCAGTGTCATCAATTTAATGCTCTTCATGAATGCAAACCCCATTTTTAAAGAGCAAGCAAAATAATTAACTCTCGGGTTATGCCTTAGCACATGGTTCAACTTGGCTTCAGATTTTACTCTGATCCCTACAACAGGAACTTACAGGAGTTTTGGCAGTGACTGAATGTCAGTGATTGGATTCATTATGAGGGCAGTGAAATGCCTTTTTCATAGTTCATAGGTTGGGATTTGAGGCCAAGAGGCAGCCCTGGGTTGTTGCTCTGGCTCACTGTGTATGGTAGACCATTGCATTTCTCCTGTTACCACAGTATTGATTCCAATAACTTTTGTGCTCAGCTACAGTGTGACTTGTGTCTGCCTAAAGCAGGTATTCCAGACAGCATCCATTTCTTGATTTCAATGTATCAAACGCTGGAGAATACCCCACAGTGTTTAAAGGAAAAAAAAAAAGTGTCTATTTTTAAATTTAAATCAGTCTGGCTTCAGTTTCCAGCCATTAGTTTTTGTTATGCCTCTCTCTGATAGATTAATGAGCCGTTTAATACCCTTTGTTTTCTCCCCATGAAGGTACTTATACACTAATCAAGTTACCTCTCAATCTTTGTTGATAGGCTAAATAGATTGAGCCCTTTCAGCTCTCATTGAAGTCCCAACTATTCGCCCCTCCAGTTGTTCAAATATTTGTTTTTTTCTCAACACTCTTTAGAAAGTTGTATTGCTACAACTGAGCTTTGTGTGCCTTTTACTGGTCTCACCAATGTCATAAATAAAAGTATAATCACTTCATCAATCCTCCTTACTGCTCCTCTTGTTTATACCTCTAAAACCAGCATTGGCCACTTCTGTCACAACATTGTGCTGGGAGCTCATGTTGAGTTGCATGTTCAGTAAATCCTTTTCTAAGTAATTTACTTGCAGGATAGAGGCCCTCTGTTGGCATGGAAGGATGGCATTGCTTCCTTTTTCATTTTAGAGTTTTCACCTCAGGTTTGTGTAGGGTTGGGTCAGGCTCTTGCTTCCCATGAGCTAAGGAAGCCACTTCATGTCCATGTGCAAAGTTTATGCTGTCTTGACTTGCCTACCACCACCTTGGACTCTGTAGGAGAGCAAAACCAAAAGCACCAGGACAGGTTACACATGTGTTCCCACAGCTACTGCCAGAGGATGCCATTCTCACCTATTTTGTGCTGTGGTGAAGGCTCTTTGGTTTAAAAACAAACAAAAAAAAAAACCCCAAAATAGTAAAAAATCACAAAATCCTCAACAAAACATCAAACCAAACCACGCCCCAAGCAAGCCCTGAAGTCAGAAGTCTTGTTAGCATGGAGAGGGCAGAGCTGCTGTAACCAGCCCCCTGTGTTGGGACCATCCAGTCTGCCCTTGGTCCAGCTGGCTTTGACTGACTTGCCTTGGTGGCAATTCAGTGGGGAGAGCTGCATTTTGTGCAGTCAAATTATTTATATGCACTTGACTTGGTATTTGAAGAGAGAAAATGGGAGAGTAGGTTTGAGTTACGGTGGTGCTGAATGTGATAATTATGCTGCCCTCCTAAAGGAATCCACGCTGAGACTAACATATGCTTTCATCCTCCAGGACAGACTATTCTGTTAGTCTCTTTTTAAATAAATGATTAGAGCTGGCTGAGACGATCTGCAAGCAAGATTCTGCAGTCTCACAGGCTCCAAGAGACTGTGCACTTGGACTGTGATTTGTTCCTCTGTATTTACTCTTCCCAAATTAATTTTATTTGTATTGGGGATTCACCCAGAAGTCTTAATTAGGATGAAAATTATTGTGTGAAGACAAATCCAACCACAAACACCAAATACTCAGTTGATAAGTGAGTTTTAGCATCTAATTTCTCATGCTTGGAGGATGACTGAGGGTGGGGTTTTTGATGGACAGCTGGTACATGTGATGTCCAACAGCCATGAGGAAAACTCAGGTTGAGAACACACATCCTGAACTGCTGATTTTATTGCCATGGTATCTCTTCTGGAAAAGATTAGAAGAGAATTTTGTTGATGTGGGTTCTTAGGTGGCTCTTGTGTGTACAAAGATGTGCTTTTGTATCCCAGCAATGGCAATTCATAGACAAGCATGAGTATTTTCTGCTCATCACTTACTGGCTGGAATTCTGCTGACCAAACAAAGGAAGATTGAAGCTGTGTGTCACATGGAACCCTAGGAGCAGATAACAACTGTTCCTAAACATGCAGTGAGCTGCAAAATATTGCTCCAAATCACCTGAGAACTGGTAGAATAAGAGCCAAGGAACAGGGGAGATATCTACAAGTTACTTGTCTAGAGTAGGCAGGGCCACATTTGGATTGTTCCCTTCCCAGTTATTCAAGCTGCTCCACAGATGGCAACAAATTCTTCCCTTTCATAGAAATTATGTGAAAAGGATGATTTCTGACAAAGCTGAACTTGCTGCAGAATTCAAACCAGTGGCATTTCATAGGACACTGCTAAACCCAGCCAAAATAGACCTGGGTTTAGAAGGTGTATGAGTAGCACAGTACTGCACAGCATCTCATACAGATGGTTTTAGGCAAATAAAGGGGGGATCTGCAGAGGCAACAGAAATGCTGCCTGTTGTGGGGGTTTTGTTTCCTTTATTCTGCCACTGTGCCACCATGAATAAATCCATGGTGTATTCTGTTTCAGGGCTGTTCATTTTTTTTCCCCTCCCTATTGAAAGCAATAGCCCTGGGAAGCTTTTGCTCTGCTATAGAAAAGAAACTGTGGCAAAAAATGGGTCTGTAACTCAAATGTTTACTTGAAGCTGGCTGGGGAAATAACATGCTCAGTCTGGTGAAGCAATGTAGGTTTGTGAGCTGTCTGGAGTTTGAGAGGTGATGTAAGATACCTGGAGGAGAGACAAGCAGCAGACCCCACTCCTCTGGTGGTGAATCCTTGTCCAAATACTGCGTGGCACGTGTGACTGAGATTGTGCCTTTACAGGTGCAATGGTGCTAGTTTTCTTTTCAGGAAAGAAATGTTTGGGTTTGCTCAGCTTTTTTGTAAGGTAAAAGAGTAGATTGTGCAATTTTCCATATGAGTCTTCCTCACCAGAGGAAGGAAAAAAGCAGTAAATGAGCTGACACTTCAGCTCAGCTGGACTGAACCTGTTGCCCCGATGCTCTGTGCTGGGAGTTTGCCCAAGGTGACGGCCAGGGTACTGTCACACAGGAAATCAATTTTAAACTGCTAAATTTGGTACAAGTTACAGCAAGATCTTAGGGGTTTTTTTGTTAAATGTTTGAAGTGCATAAGTTTGTGATGTGCCCAGTTTAGACTTTGGGGGGTTATTTCATTGCAGAGAGCCAGAATATGACCCAATGCTCCCTCCTTCCACTTCAGATCATTTTGCAGTTACTGACTCAATTTACTCACAACACCCCTTTGCTTTCCAAGCTATATAACATGAGCTAAACAGCTATTTCTTTCCACTGAAAGTTTAGAATACTTAAGGCTTTCTTTCCCTTTTCACATTTGAGTGAAATGTCAGATTGGAAATGACATTTTATTTTGTTTTGAGAGTCATCAGGTTATTATGTGTTGGTAAACTTGGAAGATGCAACTTTTTGTACACTCATTTCAGAATTGAAACCCTTGCTTTTGTAGACCTTAAACCATAATACAGTGGTTTGTTGTGGGTTATGGTGGTGGGGCTTTTTCCAGCTTTTTTCTGTTCTTTTTCAAGTGGGTATGCTGAGAAGACCCTTTAGGGGGTGCTTGCATTCAGTTTTAAAAAAGTTGTTGCTTTAAAAACTGTCTGAACAATTGGTTCTCCCAAAAGTTTGTGTTGTGATGGACAAATTTTGACTGAAAAAAACTAGATCAACAATTCCCAGCAACCCATAAATAGATTATGTTAGCTAAGGAAAATATTGATCTCTTCTGCATCTCTCTTCTTTAACTCTCAAAACTTTATCTGATAAATTTTGGGTTTGATGTTGCTCCTATAAACATGTTTTGCATAGATTGTAGTGTTAAGGAGGATTAAATAGTTTTTGCTTATTTCTGGCCAGGCCAAGCTTTACTTGTGCTCTTGGCAGCTGCTTTGTGTCTCATTTGTATGCTCTCTACAATTTGTAGACAACAGCAGAGTAGATTTAAAGAGATAGCTTATTAATAAACACAGGGAAACAAAAGATTTCTGGCAGCAGTTTAAACATGCAGAAGAATGGTAGTGGTTTTTTTTTTTTTTAAAGCCACACTCTTAACAGGGGTAAAAATGAACAAAATTAAAAGAGCACTTAAATATAATATCTTTTGGGGAGACTGGAAAGAAGTTTCCATAGGAATATCCAGCAATCTCAAAAATTTTAGTACAAACATGTTGTTTGTTAAACCCCTCTAGTAAGCAGTTAAATAACTGCTTTTAAACAATGAAAATGTCACACATACACAATTTCATTAAAACCATGGGAAGCTTTTTTTCCATTTCTCATTTGCAAGGCAGACATGTTTTATTTTAGTACCATTTTCCACAGATAATACAGTGATAAAGTGTGTTTATGTGCAGAGGTGGGTTTGTTGGTGATTAGGGAGGAGAAATAAGAAGGAGACAAGGAAAATTGTAGAAATTATGTAGAAATGCAACAAAAATTCTTAGTAGCTTGATTTTGCAGGGGTGGAGCTGCAGGAAGCTTAGAATTGTTCAGGGCAGAATAGATTTGAGAGTGTTATTCTTTTATTTAACTAATAGTTCTGAGTACTCCTGGAAATAGCTGTAAAGTAAGATTTATGTCTCCTTAAATACATCAGCTTAGCATAATATTCTGTAACTTGATACAAGATTGTTTTTGCTTTGGTATATCAGTTCAGGCTGTGACACTGTGCAGAAGGGTCTGAGCTGCAGCTTTTGCATCTCCCTCCTGTAATTATGTGCTCTGCTGTAAGCAGCAGGCATGGGACTCAGTCCAGCCAGTGGAAACCCAAACAATCCCAGCAGCCTCACTTAGTGCAGGTGCTGTCAGAACTGTAACCCTGAGCTACAGCTACAACTCATGCAGGGAACTTTTTGGTTCCAGTCTTAAACTGGATTTTTTCATTAAATTATCTTTGTTGTCCAGAGTTGCGGTTCCCTCTCTTCCCATTTGGTATTTTGTACTTTCATGCTTGGTTAGTTTTTTATAAACAAGTTTCAATCCCCCTCTGTCACTGGTGAAAACCAGGTTTGGTAGGAGCACAAAAGCTGCAGTGGCCCACAAGCATTTCCTGTTGTGTCATCTTTGTTTTTAATTCTGATACTTATGTTTGTTTCTCAATGTAAACTTTCAAGCCTCTTTTTACAGTCTGATTAAAAGCATGCCTACATTAATATGTGGTTTACCACTGACTTTATCAGCCTCTGGGACACAATTTGTGCACTAGGATTGAGGTAGGTAGACTGTGCACACTGGTAGTACAGGCAAAGGGTTGACATTAAGCTTTTTAAAAGCACTCTGCATCATGGACACATTAATTAGGCATGTACTAATGGGCATGGGCAGTCTGCTGTAGCCCTACTTTCTGCAAATTCTTCTTTTGTTACTCTTAACTCCTCAATGCCTCAAATATTCTGAATGAGTCTCAAATCCCCAAATCTGTTAAATCCCTTTCTAGAGAATTATATTGCTGCTGGAAGTGTTGTGGATTCCTCATCCTTCTCTGTTCTGTGGTGTTTAGAACAAGGCAGACTTTAGCAGGGAAGGTGATATCTTCACACTGGTGTGTTTGATATAGTGAGGGCTGGAAATAACTTTTGGACAGAAGGTCTCAACTTGACTGTTTTCCAGTTGCTTAGATCAGTTGCTCCACCTGGAATCTTGTCTGGCATTTATACCCAGACCATCATTGCTGTAATAAAGCTGCTCATAATGAATTAACAATTGTTTCAAAATTCTCCATATGAGACAGCATGATTAATTTGTGCCTGGATTTTTGGTCTTATTGTTCCCTGTGAAAATAGGAAATAGGTTTTATATAGCAGCTGATGCTGTAAATGTCCAGGGAATAACGGAGTGGCTAATGCTGCCAGCACTCTGTGGGGATCTATTTGTGTGCTGAAGACTGGTATATGATGGGATGCTCAAATATTTTCAGGTTGTAAGTCTCTAAATCCCTGTTCCTAAATATACCCCCTAAACTATCTTTTTAAAGAAAAAATAGTATCTTTACATCAAAGCATGTCCCCTGACCACCACAGCATCTACAAAAAAAGAATACTATTTTTTTTAAAAGTCCACCAAACCCCAAGTTTGTTAATCCTTAATATCTGTTACTTGCAAAATAACAAATATTCTTATTCATGTAATAGATGAAGTGATGCTGTTGGGACACTCTTCCAGATGGGAATTTCTCTGTCTTCTCTTTCCAAAAGTCTTGGTTCAGGGGATGTGGGGAGTGAGGTGAAATGTAAGTTTGGAACATTTGTAATCTGTAAATGCTTGTGTGTATGTGTGGTTCCCTCTCCCCCCATGTCAGTGAGTAAGGAAGCACAGCAAAAATATGTTAAATGTCACTCATCCCCAGAGCCCCCAACAATGAACAAGGATTAAACAAAAAGCTGTGGAAGAGGAAAAGAAATCCTTGTGCAGGTTTTAATAATTCATAAACATTGTATCTATTTTACTATTCTCTGCATTTAAAAACAAGGCCCAAACTATGCCTGCAAGCATAACTTTCCCTTTACTGTAAAAAGGGATTGAATTCATTAGGGTTAAATTCTGGTTATATGAATTATTTATTTATTTACTCACTTTTTTTTTTTTTTGGATTATGATTGTCTGGAATTTAAAGATGGACAAAACAGAGAATCTTATGTCCAAGCCATTCTAAATTTAAAGCTTATAATGAAATTAAAATCTAGACAGAACTCCAAATCATGACAATTAGCAAACCTTCAGTTTTCTGTAGCTTTGCCAATCTTCATTTTTAAATACAGACCAAAATATAATTTTGTATCAGTAAACTCAGTGGTGCCCAGTCTACTTCTGAGATCATGTTTAGGATGAAAGAGAGATTAGGACCAATTTTTTTTGAGTTCAGTGGATTTAAGTTATGTGGGAAGGGTATGAAAAGAGAGTTTGTTCTCCCTCTCATCATTCAATATATTAAAAAGGTTTTTTACTTTTGGATCAGGAACACAGAGGTCTCAGTGTTGATGGTGTAGCCCTTTCTGGAGGTTGTCCCACCTGAAATGGAAGGATGTCAGTGCTGGTCTTCTATCTGGATTTTTTTATTTTTCCTCTACTTATCAGTAGTTTAAACCTAGCACTTCATCGTGGCTTTTTAAATAATATTGCTCTTTGCCATTCAGCTGCTGCTGTTGTGTGGACCATGAAAACCTTTCACTTTGAACTGCACAAAAGTGGAAACCCCTTGCAAAGCAAAGGAGCTTTGGTGAGCTGGGATTCATGACCAGGAGTGTTGCAGCCTGGCCAGCCTGCCTTGCTTATCTGGAAGTCTCTCTGGAAGCTTAAGGTAAATAAATGTCAGAGTTGGGGGTAGTGTGAGCCCTTTATGTTTTAAATGTGATGGCATGAATCCCTTAAAGAGCAGTAGTTATTTGTAGTGCCTTTACTGTAGGCAAGTACAGGACAATGTCTTGTACAAATGTCTTGAGCTGTTGAATTCATTCAGGGCTTGAAAAATAGATCTTATTTCAGTGTGTAAAGTGGGAGCATTCAGCACAACTCTAAAATCCTGCAGTAAGACCTTTAATTTCCACTTGAGCAAATCTCTGACACCAGCACAGAGGAATCACTTGCTCTAAAGATGTGTCTGCCTTGCTGCTGGGCTGCCCTGAGATCTAAAATCTGCTTGTATGGGAGGTATAATAATAGAATTTTTTCATCTGTGTTATAGGCATTGGCTTGAAAAGCTTTTTTTAAATCCTGGAAAAAGTATAAGAGATCTTGTTGTTCAATGTTGTTCACAAATAATAAGGAATCTAAGAAAATCTCAGCAAAACATTTCTCTGAATTAGAATTAGGAACCCCAAAGTTACATCTCATGGCTTTAAGCCCACTTCCTCATGGCATGCCATGACCAAGTAAGAAAAAAATAGTGTTAAAATAGCAATTGTGGCCATAGTAAAATTGTTTGGTTTTTTTGTTTGTTTTTGTTTGTTTGTTTTTTTTTTTCCTCCATTTGGATCTGAGTTCACTTTGTTTCTGATTGTCTTTTGGAAATGTGAAGAAAATCATAAAAGGAGGTGAGAAAATGATAGCAATTTTTTGTTCCCCTGATGTCTATTCTTTATCTAGTGTCCATCCCACACCCCCAGCAAAATCCTGACTTTGTTCAATTATTTCTGCAAATGTACTTTTTTTCCATACACTTAAAGTTGAAGAAATTTGGAAAGAGCAAGGAATTGTATTTAAAGATGGATAATGATTCATTGATAAGTAATTGCTGTCAGGACTGTGGGGTCTGATTCAGGTCACTGTTAATTTAACCTAGTTCAAAAGGGAATGGATACTTTTTATTCACATGTATTTAATCAAACAGTCCCTGGGGAGAAATAGAATGGGAATTGAGAAGTGAGGATCAGCAAAGAAGATGCAGGGGTTTGAAGTGAAGGAATTATCTTGCTTTTTCTGGTAATGTCTTTCTCATACTTCAGTTTTCTTATGAATAAACCCAGCAAGCATCTCAGAAGGGTAGACCAGAGCCTGCTTGTCCAGTTAAGCATTTCAAAGCTCCTTTGGGTGCTGCTGGTGATTTGCAAGCATCACTGATACCTCATGGTGACTATTCTATTGAAAACAGTTGTAGGTCCTGATTTCCTGCCTGGGCTTTTCTTTCATGGCTTTTCACTCTGACTCCTCACAGGGATGTTTGTGTCCAATTCCTCCTCCAGCCCCTCATTGCCTGGAGGGTTTTTGGAAGGAGACAGACCCCAGGATGCAAACTGATGGATACATACTGCTAACTGCTGTCTTGTTTGGGTTGGGACCAGCTTTCCACATAGTGCAGGTTAGGGCATCACTGAGGGATGCTGCTTTGGATCTGTTGTGATCCTCCTAGGATAGGATATTCCTGTACTGGAAAACATTTGCAGAAAACCAAAAAGTGGAGAACTCTGAATAGGAGTTTTCTCAGTTGCTCTCCCCCTCTGTCAGGGATCATTTACCCCAGTGCTGCCCTCCCCATACCCTTCAACCCCCACAAGCTGCTGTGACTCTTTTTGGGGAAAGGAGAGAAGAAACAATGCTGGAAGGAGGGTGTGAAGTTCAGCAAGTGTCAGCACATCCTTTTCCCACTGCAGGGGTGGTAGAGTTAAGCAGCTAAAACAGCTCAGGCTGTGGGCAGAGGACCAGGGTTGAGGCTGGTTGGACCACCCAGCCCTCGTGGAGCAGGGCACAATGGCTCCATTCTGGCTGGCTGGCAGCAGGGGGGTCCCTGCGAGCTGTGGTGCTGCTGTGCCATTGGGAACTCACCCCATCCATTCTGCCCAGCACGTCATCAGAGCAGCCTTGGGAATGGAACATTCCTGGCTGCACACTGGTACAGGTGGTGTTCTCTGCTGGAGAGCACATGATGGGAATTCCACAGCTCCCAAACCTGCTCCAGTGGATAAACAGATGCTTGGCAGGGATCAGAGCACTGGGACTTGTACATGTAAAATGTACATATAATTCATATGTACTATATGTACATATGTACAATAATACATATAATTCAATGTATTTCTTTGTGAATCTGATCCTGAAAGTGAGGGATTTATGGCATTGGTTAGAACTGGTAAAACTTTGTTCCTCATCCTATCCTTCAGTAGATTTAATATCCTGCTGGATTGCTGTGCCTCTGCTAGAGGGGCTGTGACAGTTGTGCTGAATTGCAGGGCTGCCAAGGGAATGTGGCTTTGGCCAAATGTCCACTAAGCACTAGGACAAAATTGTCAAACTTGGTCTTGCTTTTATGAACTGCTTTAAATTGTGGGTCCAGCTCAGAAGTCGGCAGTAGGAAATAGTGTGGCAGGTCATGGAGCCATTCATTTTTCTGTTTAGAAAATGCTTACTGTTCAAGAATTGCCTGTATTGAATGAGCAGTTTGAGGTGGGTTTTGGCTGGTTCCTGAGTAAATTTCCACCTACTTTTGGTACCTGCAGATCAATCGTGAACTAACTTACAGCTTTTCTGTGAAACTTGCCAAATCAGTTTTGTTATCTACTGTTGCATATTGATCTTCAGATAAAGGGGAATATTCTCCTCCTCCAGGAGGAAATTTGGAATCGGTGTGTTAGCTTAAACCAAAGAATTTTGATCAGTGTGAAACTGCAGGCAAAAGGATTTGGCAAGATTACCTTATAGATCAAGAAAAAGGAAGATTAGGACAGAGCTGTGAGTGCCTTTTTTTTTCCTGTGGGTATCTTCCTTTCAAATGAATCTTTCCTGGGACCTTAATGTTTAGTGCAGGGTTCAGTTTTGTAACTTGCTACATGTCTTATTAAAGTATATATTGTGCCTTCATGAATATTTAAAAACAAGCACTTAGTAAGGATTTCATAATAGCCTCTGGTAAGCTTTTATGAGCCATTAACAATGGTACAATGAACTAATTTGTGTGGTTTCAGGAGGGAACCAATGAATGGAAGATGAGAAGGTGCAACATCCTGGTGGGATAAGAAAACAATTAATTGATTATTAATTGCTGGCAGATTTGTAATGTCTGCTTCATGCCAACCTGATTGAGCACCCATGTAAACTGGGGAGGGAGAACCCACCCAGTAAAGCCTTATTGCTGAGCCCATGGGAAGAAAACTGGGCCTTTGGGTGTTTTTAGGGCAAAGCTTAGTGGTGGCTTTATTACTTGGCTGTGAATGCAGTCCCTCAGAGAGGGACTGACTCCCAGACAGAGTCTCCTTGCCTGGCTGGAGTCCTGCTTTTGTATAAGAAGGTGCACAATTAGAAAGAAGGTGTCAAAAAGAGACTTTTAGCACCT
Source organism: Alethe castanea (assembly GCA_024734035.1). Classification (NCBI taxonomy): domain Eukaryota; kingdom Metazoa; phylum Chordata; class Aves; order Passeriformes; family Muscicapidae; genus Alethe; species Alethe castanea. The sequence continues at coordinate 10,471,285 of JANRGV010000048.1, read as the reverse complement.
TCTGCAGTGGAATTTAGAAATAAGAAAAAAGGTTTTTAGGGTAATCTATGGACCAGAAATAGATGAAAGGTTATTTTATTGTTTAACAAATAGATCTTTTGGTAAAAGGTTTGGGTCAGGAAGAATTGCACATGAACTGAACCAGCTTTCCACATTTTACAGGCTGGGTATAATGTGCAGCCTATTTTCTGTATTAAAAGGGAGGAGTATTTTGGCAATTACTTTCAAGCAATCTATACAGAAATATTTGTGCAGAGGTCTGTTTCTAAAATTGCTGAGTCTGTGGATGACAAAGACAACATATCTTACCTTCAGAGTATTTGGCAACATGGTTTGTATCCTTAAACAAAATACAAGACCTGATTAACGTTTCAATTGCGTTAACAATTCCTAAGAACATTTAACAAAATCTCTACTCCTTTTCTTTCTTCCAGAAAGATTTCTGGAATAGTTTTCTGGGTTGGTTTGCTCGTTTCTTTCTTGAAGCAATCTAGTTGAACATTGTATTTAGGGATCATTCTCTGTGAATGCCTTGCAGAAGGTGAAGTTCTTGTCTGAAAGGCAAATCAGCGGGGATAGGCTTGAAAGTCTTCCAAAAATCCATCTGCATCATTATTACAGTGTAAGAAAAAAGCCAAGATGTGCAACACTGAATGCCTAAATGAGATTCTGCTTTGATGAGCCAGTGCGAAGTTCAGACTTTTTCAAATGTGTTCTTAAACAAAGTAGTGTAAACACTTTTGGGTTTTCTTTCTATCCTTGCATTCTCCAGCCTTAGGGAACAAGGTGCTCAGCATTAAAGGTGACAAGACAAGAAGTGTGGGCAGGATTGTTTCCTTCAGAAATAAAATGTGTATTTACTGTCCCTTGCCATCATATTAATCACTTTAGATGGCCACAAACCAGTGACTGAAGGTTGAACACACAGAAAATTACAGACAACCAGCACCACAGAGTTTTTCTTCAGGTGGTTATTGCAGAGTTGTTAGAAGCTCCTCTCTGACATGGAGCTGGTGGGTGGCAATGGGGAGGGAGGGAGACTGGAAAAGGGTAATGGAGGGAAAAGAAATCTTACCTTGGCTTCACCAGTGGCAACATGAGCATATGCAATTATAAGATAGCTGGCAGATGACAGAGTTAGTTAATGTAACAAGCCCTGTAAAGCATTTAGCCACATTCTAGTGTTTAATCAGCTGTGTAAAGTGCAATATCTATCTTTCAATTTTATGCCATTAAGGGAGACAAGATTTTGATTAGGTACTTAATCTGGGCAAGAGGAAAACAGGCCCAGAGCAAGCCCACAATAGGCAGCAAAAGGGACATTCGACGAAGGATTCGATAAAGGAGAAAGACAGAAATTTAACATAAAAGAGAATTAGTGCAGCTCCTTTCAATTTAGTGCACAGATTTTTATGGACTAATCAATTAGAGGCTGTGGCTGTGCTGCTGGGAAGTGGTGCTGTGTTAGAGGCTTTGCCATATTAATTCTGTTCATTACCCCGAGGTCAGCCGGAGTGCTTTGGAGAAGGCCCTGCTCCCAGCAGGTCACGCCATGCCTGCTGTCCCTTTGTTCACAGGGGAAAATGGGCAAAGCCAGCCAAGCTGCTGTGGGGCAGCTGTGGTGTGGCAGCTCTGTGTGAGTGGCTTTCTCCCAGTGTTGCTTCTGAATGCTGATTTCTTGATATTTCCTCCTTTTGAGGCAGCACTCTTCGTGGAGAGAAAATAAGATGTGGTGGTGGGATGCTAGAGAAGCACTGGAGGGTATGGGTGCAGTTTGCAGATCTTAAATCTTCCCTCTGACCTTCAACAAACTGTCCCAGCTGCTAACTTGAACATTGCCTCAGCTAAAAACAGTGAAGTTAACTCCATCTCCCAGTGGAGATGGGAAAGGAAAGCACCTGTGAGCTCTGGATAACCCATTCCCCCATGTGAGTAAGGTGCATTCAGGTGTGCCAGAGGCACTGCTTTTATTGCAGCCTTTATCTCATGCCGAATCCAGGGCGTGGAAACCTGTGGGTTTGGGTCAGGATGGTACCAGTGTGGGCTTCTTGTAAAAAGGGAATTACTGTCAGAGTAGGATCTTGCATAGGAAAATACTTTTATTTCTCTCTGAGGAGGATGTGTCACACTTTAGGGTGGGGATGGCAGAGATGTGTTTTTCCAGGAGAGAGCACTTGGATCACTCAAGGATTTGGAATAGCTGTAGCAATTTGAGGCCTGAACTGTGATAGTTTAGGGCAAATCCTGGTAAAGGGGAATTTGTCCCCCAGACACATGGGAAGAGCAAACTGAAGGTCTGGCAGCAGGTCAGCTCTGACTTTCTTATGGGGATTTCCCAGTATATATCTCCTTTTTTAGTGGGGGAATTTTTCATAGTGTAATATAATGGAAAAATAGAGAAGTATTTTTGGCCTGAGAATGGGTAACAAACCTCCTCTTGCCAACTGGGGGTTTTTCAGTGCTTTTCTTGCTCTGCACTTTTCCAGGCAGGAGCTGTCTATCCATGATCCAGCCTGTGTCTCTGGCAGAGCTTGTGCTTTGGTCCTGACCCATGAGCAGTTCAGAAAGCAGCATTTGGGACAGTATCAACTCCATGTTTGTATGGTCCTGACGAGGCTGGAGGACAGAGAATATCTTAGGAAAAATACTGATTTTGTTTAGCTGTTTGTGGAGTAACCTCCAGGACTTGCACCTTACTGTGCTTTCTGCATTGATTTCAGACCAGCAGAAGCCCAAAAAGATCAAGGGAGAAGAGACTGCAGTACAAGAGAATCTTGCCTGATCTGTTCAATGCAGGTTTTAAAGTAGTTCATTTCTTCCTCGAGAGTTTTTCCTTTTCACCTTAGCTCTGCTTCCTGCACTTTCAGAAGGCAGTGCACGCTGTGGGCTCTCCTCTCCTGCAGCAGCCTCTGAGGCTGACCCACCACACTGAGACTCACAGTGTGATGCTCCCTGTCTCATGTGGAAATCTGTCAGTTATTCTGGGTATTGGTATGTAAAACAGGGTGAAGTCTTGTAGGATATGAGCTGATTAGTCCATGGTCTCTAGAAGAGCTTAAAATAGAATTACCACTTAGCTCTCTGTCTTTAGTGTGGCACGTGGTTTGGGAATTTTTTGTCACCTGCCATCTAGTTTCCATCTGTGTTTGGCTTCTGATGGTTCCCTTTAATTCTATTAAGCCCTAGAATCACTTTTGCTGTTCTAAATACAGTGGCTCCTTCAAATCCCTGTCTTCTGAGGATGATATGACGGAGCATATTGGTTTATGGTAAGCTGCAAAAAACTTGAGCTCCCTGACTGTTCAATTCATGCAGAGCTATGACAGGTTATGCCTCCAGGCTACAAGTTAGGGAAATTATTTTCTGTTCAAACATTTCATTTCTCTGCAACTCCATAATTCTATTTCTCTTCTTTTCTTTTTCTTCTTTTTTTTTCTTGTCTCCTTGCAAGGGAAGTGCTGTGATATAAAACACTTTGGCTCTGGCTGCTTCTTCCCCCATCTATAGATGGGGATGAGGAAAATGAGATGCATTTTTTTCTTTAATCATATAGCCATCTTGTTTGCTAACCAAAATGATTTTATGGAAGTCACAGCTGAAAGCATAAAATGCAAAGGGAAAGGAGTATTTTTTTTTTTTTTTAATCTCATTAAGTCTGTAAAAACCTGACATTTGGAAAATGCTGCTAAGGAAAATGCTGATGTGAAATGGGATAAATAAGGGCGAATTTTAAATTATCAGGAGCTCTCAGTCCTGTGCAACTGGAGTCAATAGTTGTTTTTCATGGGATATGGTGGGAGAGAGGTCAGATTTTATTTCATAAAAAAGGAGGAGGAGGAGAGAACAAAAACAAAAGGAGAACCTTTTTAAACTCTCCATTTAGAATAAAACTGGGCAGTTGAGGCAAATCCACCTGCTTGCACTTGTTCTTCTGCTGACAGTTTTTTAGCTCTTCTAAAAATGTATGCAAGGATTTTCAGAGTTTGAATGTCTGGGTTTGGACCAGCAGCCCAAATACTGTGGCCATGCACTGGGGTTGATTCCCTGATAGGAGAACAAAGAGCTGAAAGGAGAAAAGCTGTCCTGAGAGTGAGGGACAAGTAAAAGCAAAGACACAGTTACCTGGAGGAAGGCTCTAAGCATCCCATCAGAGCCAGAACTTTTTTTGTCCTTGAGGAGCTGCAGGTTTCCTGGCTTATCCTCTTTGTGGCCATGAACTAAGCCAGGATCTGATTTGAACTAGGATATAAATGTACTTCAGGCAGAAAAATCCCTGTTGGCAGTTCCCATAAAACAATAAAATCATGTCAAATTTGACTAATTCTTGGGATGCATTGCCAGCAGAAAGCTGACAGTCTGAATTTGTCATCACTGGAGGGAAAAGTGTGTGTTTGTGTCTATGCATGGGAGTGGGGAATGGACTGGGGGAGAACAAGGTAACTATTAACAAAATGGAGACAGCATGGTACTCCATTAATGTTATTAATAACCCTATCAGATTTTATTGAAAAGATGCTCTCTGTATCTGAATTTGCTTCTATTTCAACCCATTTATTAAAGCTGAAATAGCTGGAGTCACTTCAGACCATATTTATTATTATTATTTGCTGAATGAATGCTGTGATTATGAGTCCCACGAGAATTAGAAGAGATAAAGTGTCATCTTTCAGTCTTTTCTCACCTTCCCCAGGGAGCAGTGGAGAGAATGTCTTCCTCTCTGTCTTTTTCTATTAGACTTCCTTCTAATTTCTATTAATAGGGTTCTGAGACCTGCTGTAACACTTGAAAATTTATCTCTTACATTTGGAATGGTGATATTTAACAATAATGGTATGCTCAGAGGAGTATTTTTCTTTTATGTTTCCTCCTTTGCCTTCCTGAGCTGGCCATTGATTCCTAGAATTTTACTGATGGTTCAGGGATCTTTCTGGATGTCTCCAAAATAACCTGTGGGCTTATTCTTGCATAATTTTAATAGGAAATTAAAAGCTGTTTCTGCTTTTAGACTTAAAGCTGTGGTGGGCTGGGGGGAAGGCCTCTGACCAACAGAGGTCACCTATGAAGTCATCCAGGGAAATGGGTCCCCTTCTGTGGTTTTAGGCTCCAGGTTATTCATGCTCAAACCTTGTTCTGACCATATGGAATTAGGTATGGAAATTATATCACTGTGGAAAACAGTTGGAATTGGTCTGAGATGAGGTCATCCCCTGTGAGAACAAAGGACATGGATGATGCTGAGTGAAATGGTGGCTGTTGGGGTGTGAATCCCAGTTGCAGCACTGGTGCAGCTGGGACAGCCAGCAGTTGTGTGGCAGGGGAGATGATGGCCCTTGTCAGCTCTTTCCTTGAGGGGAAACTGGGGGAGGACAGGCAGGTCTGTGTCCCTGGGGAGGGATCCCTCCAGTGCAGGGGCTCAGGATGCAGCTGCAGGTTGGGCTCTGGGGGGAGCCCCAGGCAGGAGGCTGGGAAATGCTGAACCTGTGCACAACAAAGGGACATGTGGCACTGCCAGGGAGGGACACTCAGGGACACACGGACCTGTGGCACAGGGAGGGACACTCAGGGACACAGGGACCTGTGGCACTGCCAGGGAGGGACACTCAGGGTCACAGGGACCTGTGGCACTGCCAGGGAGGGACACTCAGGGTCACAGGGACCTGTGGCACTGCCAGGGAGGGACACTCAGGGTCACAGGGACCTGTGGCACTGCCAGGGAGGGACACTC
>JANRGV010000048.1:10439882-10465460 GCA_024734035.1 Alethe castanea | reverse complement strand
CAGGGAGGGACACTCAGTGACACAGGGACCTGTGGCAGTGCCAGGGAGGGACACTCAGGGACACAGGGACCTGTGGCACAGGGAGGGACACTCAGGGTCACAGGGACCTGTGGCAGTGCCAGGGAGGGGGACACAGGGACACAGGGACCTGTGGCACTGCCAGGGAGGGACACCCAGGGACACAGGGACCTGTGGCAGTGCCAGGGAGGGACACTCAGGGACACAGGGACCTGTGGTAATGCCAGGGAGGGACACTCAGGGACACAGCAAGAGCTGAGGACTCCAGAATTTGGTACCCTTGGGCTGTGAGGGTATAAAAGCCCATGGTCTCCATTTTGTGAGGTCCCTGCTCAGAGGCATCTCAAGCTGTTATTTTGCTGTTGTGCTATGATTAAATGATTTTAAGGATCAAGACATGTGAGACTGTGCTCTGGGAGAGCTGTGGTCAAGCTGGCTGGTGCCTGTGAGTGTTGGGCTGTGTGGGTGTGCAGGGGCTCAGTCCCAGTGCAGATGGTCTGAGTGTGGCTGCAAATTGCTCCTGGATGGTCAGACAGGGAAGTTTCCTTGGTGCTTCTTTCTGTGAAAAAAAACCAGGAGTGTTTGCTTGAAAGATGAAGCTTCAAGACTTTCACTAAAAAGGGTGATGTGGCAAGAATTTGTGAAAATTAAGAGCCTTCAGATCTATTTATTTTATACCCTTTTTAATGGACATATGAAATTTATCCAATTTCAAAAGAAATAATGAAGGAAGAGTCTTCTTCCAGATTATCAGAAAAGCTGATTTTTTTCTTGTTTAGCTAGTTGGAAGCCATTCTGGCCTTTTTTTGAGAAGCTGCAGATTTCCTTTATTTGGTTGCATACATCACCTAAACTTGTGTTAGTTGGCAAACCCCTCTCCTTGGACTCGTTAGAACTTTGCTCGTGCAAATATCCCCATTGTTTGCATATACAAATTATTGCACCACCAAATTAATTCTGGAAATGTGAAAAAAAAAGCGGAGTAACTACAGGTCTTAAATGCATCCATGCTCAGAGATAATGGCTGCTTTCACCACCCTTCAGGTATTTTTTTAATGCTGGACATCATGAGTAATTTTGGCTCTGAGGCAGAGGGCAGTGAATTACAAATTCTCTGATTTCTGAGTTATCCATATATTGAGGTACATGCTGGAGCTGGGCTGGAGCAGCAATCATATGGAACAGCTGAAGGACTCCAGAACAAAGCTGTTCTGATGGTGATTTAATGGCACTGGAGTGATTGTAGCACAGTGTTCTGGGGTGCACTGGCTTCTCTGAACCACATCTGCTCCCTCATTCACTAATGTAAAAATAGCATAAAAACAAGGGCATTTGGACTTAAACCAAAAGTGCACGTTACCCTTACAACTTGTTTGGGCATCTTGGGGTCAAGGTTGACTCCTCAAGAGTGCTGAAAGCAAAGTCTCTGTTTGCTCTATTACTCTGTCTTTGTATTTTCCATTCCCTGAAATCCCCTCTTAGGCGAGAGTTTAAATTTCATCGTCAGAGAAGAAGGAAAACAACCACTGTGTAAACAGAATGAACAACAGTAAGGGAAAACAAACATATATTAGGAGCCTGGAAACGTATTTTCCTGCCTTCCTGTGCAGGAACAATACCAAAAGGAATAAGGACAGCAACCTTATGCCAAAACAGGGTCGAAAAACGAGTATACAGTCAACTGGATGTCCTGAGAACACATCAACTGCTTAAGCTAGAAGAGAAAACTGAACTGAAGCAAGAGACTGTGGAGAAAACACTAGAGCAACACTTTGTTTTCCCTTGCCAAAAGAAAAATGTTGTCTCCACCTCAATCTAAGCTCTCATCCTCAGCAGCCTTGCTGTTTGCAGAAATGTTTTTCATGCCTACAAAGCAGAGAATATCCCCTGAAATCACTAATGCTGTTGGATACTTTAATGGTGCATCTTCTTGGGGTCTGCTTTTCCCAAGGCCGTCTGGAGAAATAGGGTGAGGAAAAGCTCTTTAAATGTACTGCCTCTTCCCCCTCCTATCTTAAAAAATCTTGGCCTGATTAAATTTTGGCATTACATTTGTTGCATGAAAGACAGGAACTCCTCTGATTATTTGGATTGTAGAGTCAGGTAAATCAAAGGAACAGATCAAAAGAAGAGGAAATATTAATGAAAATCTATATTCTTTGGTCAGCATTTTTAATAGCTCTTGTAGAAAATCAAAAAGGAGAATCAGCTGTACCTCGGAAACTTGTCTGATAAGGATGATATAATGCAGGGCATTAATGCAAACTTCAGTGCTACATACAGCTGGAAACAAAACCGAAAAATGATGTTCTAAATAATAAAGCAATATTTGACTGTTTAAAAGCCTCACAGTATGAAATTTGTCAAAATCTGACTCTTATGATTGGCCTGGGGAGGCAGAGCATAGTAATAAAGCCCAGATCGGAGAGGCTGATGCTCTTGCATCAGAATAAGTGGAAGAATTAATCACTCCACTTGCATTTCCTCTATGACAGCTGCTGAGTGGAATATGGGGAAAGTGGTTTTTAATTTTTGGATTTTTTTGGCCTCTTCCCTTTAAGCTGTGCCTGAAATTGCACAGCAAAGTGGAGAACTGGGATCAGCAGTGCTGGGTAGATTTGACTGCAAAAGTTTATCTGGAAATTCTGCTTAGCATAAACTGAGCTCCATTATATGATTTGACCTTGAGCTTTCTGAACTGGAGGAGTTCCTCATCTCAAGAATGGTCACGAGTGGAGTGGCACAAAAAAAATTCAATCTGTGGGCTGAAACTGGACTCTTGGCAAGCTTCACATCTTGGGATAAGTTGGTGTCAGCTCTGCATCCCTCTTACAAGCCAACAGGAAAATACAGTTTGTCTGTGCCAAGCTAAAGGAGTCAGTCCTGTGGAAATGGAAACCAAGTCTCTCTGATTTCTGTATTACAATCTGAGCATCTCTCATTTGCTTTCAGTTTGGAGCTTGCAGGGTGTGCTCAGCCTGTGTCTTCAACTTCTGTGCACAGCTAGGGAAGTCCAGAACACTTTAAAATGCACATGAGTTTCCCATGTTACTGGCTTTAGGTGGGGAGTGTGTTTTGGCTGTCAGTAAATTGGACTGTCGCAATTACTTTCCCTACCTGTGTTACTGTGAAGAATTGGGTGGGAAGGAGAGGTTTTGAGCCCTTCCCTGTGGCCCCTGAGCTGAGAACCTCATCCCCTTAAGTGCTTTGTTAACAAAGATGCAGAGGAAGCAAAACACCTGTAGGGGTGAACCAAAATGTAACTAGATGTGCTTAAACACTGCTTTGAAAAGATGCATAAAAAATATTTGGACATGGAAGATAACTTTCAATTTTGAAGGAGAATATCAGTTCCTTCCCTCTGGTCACCTTTATTTTTGAACTGTTTTACTGGGTTTTAGTAGGGTGGTTTTTGGAGGCTGATTCAGTTAGACATGGAACTATAAAACATTTTCAGCAATAGTATGTAGAATTTGGACAATCTGGGACCTTGGAGCATAGGATTGTGAAAGCAAGTTTCCAAAACAGTGGGTTTGATATTAATGGTTTCATGAAATGTACTTCAAAAAAAAGCACGCACCAGCTATCTTTTGGGATCATTGTCTCTTTCTGGTCTTCAGGCCTTTCTTTTCTTCTGCAACTTCAAGAACAAAAGAAAGCTGTAGGGATGAGCTCATGTGACTGTCAGCACCATGGTCCCAAGCACAGACCTAGTTTGCTTTTATGAGGTAAAGCTGGACTGAAACAACAACAGCAGCAAAGCACCAAAGTGCTTTAATTTCCCCCAAGGCTCTGCCTGGGCTGGATTAGACAGTGGTGGGACTCATTAACTTTCACAACAGCTCTGTGCTCATTGTTGAGAGCAGTTTCTGATCTACTGGAATGGATTTATTTTTTGCAGACCAGTCTGATTGTCCATCCCAGCTCCAGAGAAATCTGTTTTCCTGTGGTGCCCATAGGTGGCTGGGACCTCTCTCCATCCCTCAGCTTTGTGTGTTGATGGCAATGAAAGGTGCCTCTGGTGGACATCTAACACCATGATGTGAAACCCAGTGGGATAGGGGGCAGGTAAAAGCTTGTTACAGGCATTTATCTACAGCTGGTAACTTTAGGATGAAGGGAAAAATGGTGGTGGTACCAAAAAGTGGATTTGGCCCATTGGTGTTCTCACCTGGGCTAACCAGCAGGTTTATTTGTGCTTTCATCCTCATAGTTACACTTGTTTTCAAATTGCTGGTGGAGTTCCCAGTGCAGAGAGCAAAGAGGTGCTCATGGCAGCAGCATTCCCACTGGATCAGTGCAAAGTGCTGCACTCAGCACAGGAGCAGAAAATGAGTGTGTTACAGGATTGAGCTCACTGTGGGGCGGGAGGCTCCACCCTCTCACAAGAGTCAATTTAAACACTTTTATTGGGCAGAGCCTTTCTCCAGTTTTGGTTTAAAACAGTGATCAGACGTGGAGGTGCCAGAAATCTCAGAGCATTTCCGTGCCAGCTCTGCAGCCGTTAGATGACACAGACTTGGGATAAGGCTCAAATAAACATCCACTTTTTATTTTTCCCCCCCCCCCCGCACTGTTGAATGTTTAAATGAATGAAAGGTGAGCTCCTAACCTTCAGAGATTTCCAACTTATTTAAGCCAGGAAATACAATGGAGTGTTCCACTCAATGTTTTTTTCTGTGTTTTGCCTCCCAAATTTCCCTGAATTGCCATGTCCCCTTCCGCTCTCTGCTGTGTGATCCTGTCTGCCTATTACTGTTGGAGACAAAGTGGAGAAAGGAGCTTTCTTCATAAGAGAGCCCAATATTAGACATATAAATAATGCATCTCTCAGCATTATTTATAATGCAGCAGCATCACTGTGCTGTATCATCTGCAATATCCCATTGCTGCTTTTTAACTGCTTTCCTGCCAGGCACACCCTTCAGAAACTTCTAAAGCAACACCAGCTGCTTGTTTGATATTTCCCTTTCTGGTATTGCTACTAGTTATGCTGAGAAGTTTCCCTGCACAGGGCATAGACAAGGTTTAAATTACAGTACCGGTGAGTACTGTGCTGTGTAAAATACCACTGATGTGATAGGGAAAAATGCTGTGCATAAGAAAAATGGCCAGCAAGCCCCTAGTAGGGTGAGAAACTGTTCTAGGCTGGCTTTTTGGTGTTAATTCTGTGCTTGGAGTGCATTTTTAGTCATTGCAGAGTGATAATAGCAGAATATACTGTTCCACTGGTCAACTGTCCCATGTGGACCTGTTTGCTTTGGTTTTATTTTCTTTTTTTAATTGTGAAAGAGAATGCTTTTGTGTCCTGCACACACACACAAAATCCGGAATAACAATACTGAGGCTTATCTTTGTAAGATCAAATGAAAGCCGTGGTTGAATGTTCCATTTGTTTCTTAATGAGTAGTGTCAGGCTGTGCCCTGTGCTTAACAAAAGCATATGTGCAGATATTGTTCTGTTATGATTACAGTACAATTATATTGTGTCTGTAATAGATTACTACATCTGGTCTTTTCTTGGTTTAGGAAATCGAGAAGGAGATTAGTTGATTAACTTCTGAGAATGCACCTAAATAATTAAAAAAAAAAAATCCTTTCTGTATTAGCTACATTCTTGTATAGTCAGCTTTTAGGAGAACAGTTCTTTTAGGTTTTGAATGGGAAGCTGGTCTGGTTTTATATTTGATTTTTTTTTTTTTCCCTCTCAGGGAAATGAGGGGATTCGTGGTTTTGTTTTTTCCATTTTTTTCCCCCTTAAATGAAGAGAACACTTTTAATTATTCAGTTGTGTGTAAGCCTGTTTTTATTTTGAAACAAACCAAACAACAGCGACAAAGTAAAATAGGAATTTAAGGAAGCTGGGAAATACAGTAGTTTATTTCATATATGGCAATGTACTATATTACAATAATTTCATCTTTTACTATTACCTCTGTGTGCAGTAGTTGTTGTTCTGTTCTACCCAATAGTTTAAGAGCCTCCCATTGGGAGGAAAATGAGGCATGTGAAATACAACTGTGGCTTTTCAGACATATATTTATTTTTATTTAATACACCAAAATCTCAAAACTTTATGTGGATAGGAGGGATCAGCTTTATTTGCTGCTCAGCTAACTTCACAACATACATCTGTTTTATCTAATCACTACCTTTTACATGAGGACACATCCCATTTCCCAAGAGATGGGGTAGGAAGAGTCAGAATGATGGTTAGGAGGGAATGGCTGCTCCCAGCCTGTGCTGGGCACTGCTAGAGCTGAGCTCTGGGGCTGGGGCAGGAGCTGAGGAGGTGGGAAGAGCTTACCTGGTGTATTAGGTAATAATCACCATCTCAGCAGGCTCTGAGCTTTTATTTTTGGCTTCAGCTCCATTTTATGACCAGAAGCTGGTATTTGTTTATTTACTGGTGTTTTACTTTGGCAGGAGATAATGATCTTGAGGAATGCTGAAGCTCTGATTTGTTGCCTGGGGGTCTGTCGTGGGTGAAGTGCAGTTCCCAACACACTTGTGCCTGGCCTCTCAGAGTGAGGGGATAGTGCTGGTATCAACTTCTAATGAAACATTTAAAGTTTGGGCCTGTTTAACAAACTTTGTGTTAGAACTTCCCTGTGTGTTTTAAAATTATTTTTAAGTGTTGTGAAGTCAAAAGACTGGGGTGGAAAGGATCTTCCAAGAGTCCTCTTGATCCATAACTTGACTCAAACTGTACCTGGCTGCTCAGTGCTGTCTCTGCAACAGCTGTAAGGTGCCCACTTTCTTCCACATCTTCTCCTTGGCTTTGGCTTCCAAAGTTCTGATCGCTTATTATTGACTCTTAATCCTCACCCAGCTCTCTTAAAAACCTTCCTCACCTGGGCTGTGCACAGGTAATTTGATGGCAGAGGATATGGTTTTTCTGCTGCCTCTCCTGCTGACTAAAGCCATCATCCTGTGCTTCCTACACCACGTGCATTCTTTTATTTCTGTGCAGTTGTTTCCTTTTCATTGTCCTGGATTTTGATTTTGGGCAGACCATGCTCCAGCAGTGTTTGCTGTGCAATTAATGCCCCTAGGGGCTATGGTAATACAAATAATTAATGAAGGGCTCTTTAATTCTTTTTCATAATAAATGTTATGTGGCATGTTTGAAATACAGCTAAGATGGAGCCGTGTGCACCAAAGTAGGCATATCTGTAGTTATTCTGGTGTATTAAAATGCACATTTTTATTATTAGTAACCTTCTATGCCCTGCAGGCATTTAAAATCCTACCATCCTGAGCAGGAATGAGAAAATAAGAGCTGCCAAAAAGAAGCTTCTTTGATGCCAAAAACCTGAACTGTAATATGGGGAGGCTTCTCTGTTCTTCTGGCCACCACTCTGAAGTTAACATGTGTGTTCTCCAACCTTCTGCAGAGGTTGAGTGTGGATGTCCTGTGTGTCCACTCCCCTGTGCTGGGACAGCATTGGGGGATTTAGTTCATTGCCCTGGCTTGGAGTTGCATTTCAGCAGCCTTGTTACTGTGGCACAGAGCACCAGAGGCCATAACAAAGCTCAGAGCTGTGAGTTAAGGTGCTGTTTTCTCTGTGCTTCCAAGCTCTTATGATAAAAGCAGATGCAGGTACAATTCCAGGCTAGTGCTTAAAGGGGATTTTGTGGAGTGCCAAACCAAGTGAGGATAGTTGATTTATACATTTTTATGTGTAAAGCTGGGGAAGGTTTTTGCAGTTACGGGTTTCTCAAGCCTTACTCCTCCTCTGAGTGTGAGCAGGTGATAACAAACTGTTTGGCTTGCACAGATAAGAGAGATTATTTCCCTCTGTGTTAAGTAACATTTCAATTCCAGCCGTGCTGGTATGATGTGATGCTCTGCACTGACTTTAGCTTGTGTTCAGCAAGAGCACCTGACTGTTTGTGTGTTTTAGAGCAGGGTAACTGCTGGGGTGTGATCCCTGGCAGTCTTTGGAGTAGGTAAGAGGCAGCAAAAGCCACATTGCAAAGCCTTGTTACCTTCATGAGGAAGGTTGGATGATGGGGTCTGAAGGTACCTCCAGGGACAAGGAGAAAAAGCAGAATTGTCTTCCTACTTGAGGTGTCTAACACCATTTCTCCTTGAACGTACCTACATTTTTGTTGATTTTATCTGTTAACTACTTTTAAAAAAGAACAGACACATCATTTGACACGGAGACTGTTGTAGCTCTTGGCTCGTGGTGTGACCTGGAGGATCTCACGTTGCCCTGTGGGATGGGACTGGGCCGTGGTTTGCCTTGCTGCTGAGGTGGTGAAGGCATCGCCCTGGGTGAGCAGCAGCACAAGCTGCAGCAGGATCCTGCTGGGCCCTGAGCACCCTTTTCCCCCTTGTCCTTCAACTCAGCTACACAGCATACATTTGTTTCCCTTTAGCTCCTGGAGAAAACAAACAGCAGAGTCCAAAGAAGACAGGATTTTCTAATCTCCCATAAAAAGGCAATGGAAATTTGAAAGGAAAGGAAGGCGATAGTATCGCCTGCACTGAGATGGCAATTATGGGTCGTGGGAGGAAGTGTATAAAGCCTTATTGAGTGGAGATAGCTGAGGTGGCTGCAGGGGCCTGCATGGTGCGAGGAAAAGGCTGGAGGAAACCCTTATCAGACCTGCTATCCTGTCTCTGTCATTCCCATACAGATTAATGAGCTCCAGGATGCCCTCAGCCGTGTTCAGACCGGGGTCTGTTTATCCCAAAATAGAAGGTTCTGTCTTGTGCCAGAGTGTCATATTCCCAGGCCAGCAGCACCATTGTGTTTTATTACCCCATTGTATTCAGGGGTTATGTCCAAACTTTTCCTCTTAGCTCCTTAATCACTGTTTTGATGGATGAGCTCCATGAGAAAAGCTGCTGCAGGGCTGAGGACCCAGCGTGGATCAAAATGGTGCTTGGCACTTTTTGGGGCTTGGCTTCCTGACTCTTCTTGCACCAGCTCTGGGCAAAGCAAGGTGGAGATCTCCCCCATTCGTGCACAAAGCCCTGAGGAAGGAGTGGGGTGGGGAGCAGAGGAGCAGCTGCCTTGGCTGTGCCCTCGCTGGCGGCTGTGCTGCCATCAGCCCATCCTGAAGGACATTTGTGGGGTGGCACTGGGGAGGCTGAGAGCCAGACCCGTGTGTTTGGGAACATGCCCTGCCCTGCTAAAGCCCAGCTGCCCTTCCCACTTCCCTGTGGAGGCTCTGGAGCCTGACAGCAGCTCCATGACCCCGCAGTCATTAACGGGACGTGCTGAAGGCTCCTGCCTGCTCTGCCATTCCCCTCGTGCAATCCCGGGGAATTATCCATATCTCTGACAAGAGAATAGGTTACTAATGCACCAACACAGCTGTTTTGACACTTTTGATGAATAACATTCAATACTATTAATTGGAACAATTGCTTTTCATTTAACTAAATCACTAGAATTGCTAAACTAAATTGAAACGGAATGTAATTTTGCCTCGCTCCCCTTTAATATGGGCCTCTAAATGTCTTCTCCCTGAAGAATTAGTAACTTAATCACCTACCAGTGATAACTGTTTCATAGCCCTCAGCTGGAAGGCTTTCCTGCTAAGCAGTATTGCCTGGGAGTAGAGTGTTATAGCCGGGAACAAATCCCATCTCTTTCCTTTCTCCCTCTCTCTGCTGCAATATTAATCATATTAAAAATGATTCTCTTCCTCCTTCTCTGTTCCAGAAAGATCTTTATAGATCATCATAATTTCACCCTGCTCCTTTTTGCATTGTATCAATCACTTGGCATGTCTAACAGGGTGCACAACAATTATATCTGTCTGTTATGTTAGAGATGGATTTTTGCTGTCAGTGGCTGGGAGAGGGGCTCTTGTTCATTTTCCAATAAACTTGTCATCCAGAGCACACAACACAAACACCATAGGATAATGTGGGCACCACCCTGACCAAAACCCTTGGAAGATTTGGCTACACAGCAAGTGTTTAGCTGCCTTTATTTATTAAAACAACCCCCAACCAATTATGGCATAAATAAAACCAGCCTGAAATGCATTTACATTACCTTAAATTTATAAGCTAAAGAGCAGGTCCTCTGGCCAGGAGCTTCTGCACTCTCCAGACAAAAGAGAGTGGGAAAAACTAAGACAAATTAAATAAAAGTCAGATAGATATAATTCAGAGCACATTAGACCCCCATTTAGGCTTTGCTTTTTTGCATGGGGTGGAACAAAGTGGTCTTGGTTGCGGATTAATTCACCCACCTGTATTTCGGGTTACTGAATGAACTCAAATCTGCTGCTGGGGTTTTGCCAACATTTCCCTTCAACACTTTCAAGCTATTAATGACAAAAGGCCTTTCCTAAAAGCAGAGCTGTGCAGATTCCTGCAGGGTTCAAGGCTGTTGTCTGAGGATGAGATTTTCTACATGCATTCCCACTGCAATTGAACCTGTGTATGTCCCAGTCACATTCCACTGAATCAAGGAGCTGTTTTTTGGTTAATGTGTCCGGAAATTTATGTATCTCTAATGGATGATGCACAAAACGGTGATGTTTCTGTTGTGCTTGAACACTTTTTTCTGTTTGTCTCAAAATGTAGGGTTCTATAGCAAAATGCCTTGCTGTAATTAATTGTCCAGTTCTTATTTTTTCCATTTACACATCAAAAAGATCATCTGCATCTGTAGTCTTTTAGTTTTAAGTCATGTGAGTAGTTAATTTGCTTCTCTGGGTGTTCCATTTCCTCTCAGAAAAAAATTCTTCCAGAAAATTGACATGGACTCCATTCACAAATTGCTGGTGAACACCTGCAGCTGTCCTAACTGTGAATAATTAAAAAGGGTACTTCAAAGTGGATTTGCAGTAAATATTCATTGACATTAGAGAATGAATGTTAGACTAAGTCACCTAAAAGGAAAAAATTCGAAGAAACAGCTACACTACTAAGTGCTTGCTTTAATCAAACTGCTGGAATTTCTGTTGCTGATCCTGTTTTCCTCTTAGCAGAGTTGGATGAGCAGGTCATCCTTGCTGTGGAGTGAAATACTGCTTTACTGCCTGCAGGACAGAACTGCACCTTAGCTATGCAGCTGGGCATTCAATTCATCTAAAATAGTATTTCTGTCTTGTTTTTAATGCTCTTTTTCTTGTAGTCCACTCTTGTAGCCTGCTTATACTTGTACTGAGCTTCCTACATGCTATACAACATGCCACAGTCCTAAGGGTAATTTTAGAGGGGGAATCATGGCTAGAGGTGGCCTAAGAAGAAAGTTCACTAAAGCCTGAAATTCTTCTGCATATGGCAGTGATTTACAGAGATTCATTGACTCACAGTCTGGCCACTCACAAGGTATTTCTAAACATAACTGAGTTTAGACCAGTATCTGGGAGGGGAAGGGGAAGTGTGATAAAGCAAATGATGGAAACTTGCAGCTAGAAGTGTTTTGGCAGCTGAGGCTGGAGCAGTGCTGCTTGAAAGATGAGCACTCTGTGAATTGAGGGCATCTCAGGAGAAGTAAATCTGCCTTCTCCAACACAGACTGAGCACTGGCCCAAAGACCCCGGGTAAATAAGAATCAAACTTCACTACAGGACATTTATGTGGTCATGATTTATTGGTGCTCTCAAAGCCTTTGAACCTTTGCAGCCCTTTGGGGGAAATGGTGTGTTACAGGGGCTTAAATAAATAAATAAAAAATAAGAAGAAATACATGCCTATAGCTACAGGAAAAACCTATTGTGCCATTTGTTCCAAAAGCCTTGACACGTTCAGGGCTTTTTCCTGAATTTGACTTTTTTTTTCTTTTCTATTTTTTTTTATAGGATTTTGGTCAGTCAGCCAGTGCTGTAGGAAATAAAACAACTCTTTGACAGATTCTTGTTTCTCAGACCCTTTCCCAGCAACTTCCCCCTCTGGTAAAGTGAACTGAGCTGCAGGATTCTGATGGAAAAATCAAACAAACTGGCCGAGCATGGCTGAGAAGTAATAGAAAACTACTTGGATCTCAAGGCCCTGCCAGTACAAGTTTAACGTAGTGTTGTTCCTTCAGCAAATGTCAAATATACTTTTCCATTTTCTGCAATGTATCGTGTCCTTGCTTCATCCTCCTGTGAGCAGTCTTTGGTGCTGACTGTTGGGGATGTAGCAGAGATTTCTTCTATACAGCCCCCCTTGCTGCCATAGAGTCACAGACTGCTTTGAGGGAAAAGGGACCTTAAAGCCCACCCAGTGCCACCCCTGCCGTGGGCAGGGACACCTTCCACTGTCCCAGGGTGCTCCAAGCCCTGTCCAGCCTGGCCTTGGACACTGCCAGGGGCAGCCACAGCTGCTCTGGGCACCTGTGCCAGGGCCTCAGCACCCTCACAGGGAGAATTTCTAACATCCAATCTAAATCCTTTCTCCCCTCTTTTAGTCCTTTAAACACTCTCCCCTTGCCCTATCACTCTCTGCCTCTGTAGAAAGTTCCCCTCCAGGTCTCTTATGGCCTCTTTAACCACTGGAAAGGCTCTGACGTCTCTCTGAAGCCTTGTTTTCTCCAAGCCCAGTGACCCATTGCTCTCAGCCTGGCTCCAAAGCAGAGGTGCTCCAGCTCTCTGATCATCTTTGTGGCTTCCTCTGGACTTGCTCCTGTACTCCAGGAGGGCACAAAGGCACTTGGTATAAAATGAAGACTATTAATATTATTAATGTGGGAGTATTTTAGATATATTTTTAAACATAATTTTGTGATCAGCTGAAGTTTGCGAACTTGTGAGAGAAATGTTGGAACCGTTGAGGCAGAGGGAGGTAAGAGGGAGAAGTTTCTTGTGTCAGGGGCTCAGCATGGCTCTTATATCCTCTCTTCTATGCCTCTGCCAGGAGTCTTCCTCCCTGTGGTTTCTCAATCCTTGGTGTGTTGTGCCTTCTCTAGCTGTTCCAGCACGCTGACAGTGGATGTGAGCAGGGCTGGCTGCCTCTCCCCGGGGA
Source organism: Alethe castanea (assembly GCA_024734035.1). Lineage (NCBI taxonomy): Eukaryota > Metazoa > Chordata > Aves > Passeriformes > Muscicapidae > Alethe > Alethe castanea. The sequence goes on along the minus strand of JANRGV010000048.1, from coordinate 10,452,517 downwards.
TGCAGAGCTGGCTGTGCTCTCTGCAGCTGGCTTGGAGCAGCGTGTGTGGCTGGGAGCTCTGCTGTGAGTCTTTCCTTTTGGATGCTCAGAGAGCCTCCCCCGTGTGCAGCTCTGGAGCACATCCCCCTGTCCTCAGAGCACGAGTGCGTGCTGCCAGTTAATGAGAAACGCTGGAAGCTGAGTCCCAGGAGATGATTAAACCCCACGAGCCAATTAAAAGAAGTGTAATTACACAGCAGGGACAAGTTGTTAAACAAGCTAGAGGTTATTGTCCTTCAAGTCAACGTACTGGAACAGCCAAGAAAAGCCTACCAGGAAAAACTGGCAGGGCAGTTTTGCTTGGCCTGAGGCTTCATTGGGGAGGAGTGGGCTAATACAGCACTTTGCCTTTTGTCTGTGCTCCTACGTGATCTGTGCTTAGGGCAGAGTCAGCCAGCTGAGCTGCCCCTGGACTGGTGTAGGGAAAGCCAAGCTGAAATGCTTCCCTAGGCATGAATTCCCTCTGCTGGGGGAAAGGTGTGGGCAGATCAGGCAGCCCAGCAAACCCAGAGCGTGGCTGGCACAAGCTGGGATGTGTCTGAGGCTGTGGAGGTGTTCCCAGCCGTGCTCCAAGAGGAATTTCTTGCAGAGCACACTCGGGGATAATTTAGGGAGTCTGATGAATTCTGTGCTTTTATCTGTTCCTGAGTGTCTGCAGAACTCACAGCATGATGATAGCACTGCTGGTGGTTGAGAAAGGCTGGTTTAACTTTTTTGATTTGATTTGAGTACAGGGTTAGCAGTTGCTGGTGTTGGATGAAATGAGTCACATCCCACTGTTTCTGCACATACATCATCACAGGTGTGTGTAAAGCTAAATCTAACTCATCCTGGCTTGGAGCAGACTTTATTTGATAAGGACCTTGGGAAGTTCCAGCAGGTACCTCCAGCTAGTGGAGGAATTAGCAGAAGATGTTAATTGCCTGTCAGTGCCGTGTGTCCTGACCACTAGGTGACATCACACACTCAGTGGACCTTGTGAGGACGTCCCGTGGGAATGGTCACACCTGACCTGCAAGCTATCTTTTGCTCATGCAAGGCCTGAGTCCATGTTTTCAGCCATGTTTTCTCTTGAACACTGTGTGATATAAAAAAAAAAAAAAACAAAAAAAAAACCAAACCTGAGGAGTGTGGATTTTAGCATAGAGCAAATGAATGTTCTGAAAATGAGATGGTTTGCTCAGGTAGAAATTGAAATAGTTCTGTTCCACTATCAGTCAGATTGGTGGAAAATCACAGAAATGCTGCATGGATTTGTTCAAGTTCTGCTCTCAAATGCTCATCCATGCAACATGTGATCACTAAAATCTTCTTGTTGTGTCAAGATGACTGTAAGCAATAGTTTTTAAAACGCCCATTGAAGGGAAACGGTGAGGCTAAGCCTCACAGCTCCTCTTACAAAATCAGAGTGGCTAAAGAATTTTGCAATTAATTTTTTGCCATGCCACAGGGCATGTTTGTTTGCCTGTGCATTCAGCCTGTAGCTAAGAAAACAAATGCAAATTTATCATTAGGGCAAATGTCCCCAGAGGACAGAAGTTTCACGGAGCTGTGAAAAGTGACAGCTGGGGACCCAAACTCAGCCTGGGGAAAGCCTTTGTAACCTGCTAATGTCCAGGGCTAGGCTGGGTCCACTGGGGGGTTTTGGTGGGATCCTGACTGGAAAAACAGCTGCCCCTGTTGGAAAATCCCCATGGATCAGCTTCTCAGTCAAGGTCAAATCCCCATTTTTGTACTTTTCTTGGCCGTTATTTCAGGTGATAGATGCGCTATTGACTGGCAGCAGTGACAGAGCTTGGAATGATGGGGGAACTGAGGCATATTCAACACACTGGCACACAGCTAACTCATGCTAATGTTCAATAATCCTATCCTGCTGCTACACTCTAATGGCTGTGGGCTTGATAGAGCCCCCTCATTGAACTGGTGTATTTCTTATGGGCCTGCCCGCCCATCCTTCATGAATTTTTATTAAACAAAACTGTAAGCGGATTGATTTTGTACTCCTTTATTGCATTTTTATTTAATTCCTTTCAATGGTGGAGGCTCCATCATGCTATCTCGACGTAAATCATGCTGGGGAAGCATGCCAAAAAAATAAAAAGACTACAGGATCATACTTGCATCCAGTGTAAATTTTACTCCTATAACCTTTATTAGTGTAGATTCATTGATTTTTTTCCCAACTCCCCCTTTCTCCTCCCCATCCCTTCTTTTGGTTAGACTTAGGTCAGAACCTGACAGCTCTTTTTTTAAACAGAGGAGAAAGACTTTAATTTCTAATGTTAAATAATAAAAAAAGTAGTTTAGGTTGATTAAACAAGACTTATTATTTTTTCCTTTTTCCATTTTATGCCCAGCCAAGAAAATAGTTGTGTTGCCAGCAGGATCATGGGCAGTCCTGGCTGTGTTGGCTGTGGGTGTGCAGAAGAAGCTGTGTTCTGGAGAGCAGCAAGCAGAGGTTTGCTCCCACATAATCTCTTGGGATGTGTGTGTGAGGTGGTTTGGCTTCCCTGCCCTTCTGGCAGATTTGCATTAGTACTGAGCATTTGGAATTTTGTCCTGAATTCCTTCATGTTGCTTCTCACCATCTTTGTGGGGTCTTGAAGCTGTCAGCAATAATAATTCATTATCTTTTAAGGTACCTAAACAGGGAGATCCTGTGTTATGGACTGACCCTCATGCCTGTCCACTCAACTCCACCAAAAACTGAGTCTGAACACTGTCCATAAATGCACCACATTTATGTGGCTTTCTATAAAACACAGTTAGTAGATAAAGAAGGCACCAGTAGGTGGCATGGGAGAATTTACAGCATAGTTCCAGCTGCAATTTTGGTAGACTATAAATTGCTAACTTTAATTTTTAAACTGTGGCAGTGTGTCCCATAATGCCTTTTTGATTCACTGGCACTCCTAAGCACTGCAGGAAGGGGCTCCACCATCCATTGACTAGTTTGTCTGTGGATAACAAAGAATGTTAAAGCTGGCCTCTGTGCAGCTTGTGCTGTGAGGGGCATCTCCTGCTGCCCCTCCTTCCTGGATGGTTGTTGTCATGCACATTCCTGATCTAGAAGCAGTTCTAGGTGGGGTTCATATTGCTTCTTTAAGTTATAGGTGCTTGACATAGTTGCACAACATAAAGCCTGGTCAAAAGAAGATGATCTTCCAGAGGAAAACCTGAAATGAAAACAGGAAAAATGGAAATTAAATGGAAACTGAAATGGAAACAGGAGGTCCCTGGCTTTTCTGAGTTAATGTCACTTGGTTGGTTTGGGTTGAGGCTCACTGAGCTAGAGATGGGCTTCTGACCTAAACTGCCTTGTAGCCAAGAGGCTTTGTCCATGAAAACAAGGCACAATTAGCAGAGAAATATTTATTGCTTCATTTCTTCATGTTAAGATTAAATGAATAAGCGGAAATATTTGAAAGCTAGCAATCTTTTTGTCTTAGTTCTTCACTAGTACTTGTTAGTGCTAATGATTGCTAGTCATGGTTCCCGTGGTGGGACTTGTTCAGAAACAAAACAAGAAATATGTTCTTGACCCAAAAATACAAAGGGTTTAAATGTAGGATAAGAACCAGAAGGTGATTCACTGGGGAAGAAGCACTGAGTAAGAACAATTCAGGGCTGTTATGACTAAACACACGATTTTCAGAGATCATTGAACATCCACTTAGCAGGCAGCTCTTCTTAACATAGCTAAAGTAGAGTCTAAACGTGTTTAGCTTCTTTATTAATTCAGTTATGTATTAGTCCCTTATGGTTCTCTAGCTCTCAGTGCTACCAGTTTATTTTCCCATATAAACTTGATAGAAGTATTCAGGTTAAAGAGAGTCTGAAATGGGTAAGTAGTGCAGCTTGCTTGGTGTTCTGGTCTGTCTAAAAGAAAAATATTCAGAAACAAGCCAGGGGCTCTTCAGTCGTTGATGGTTTGTATTGTCCTGTCTACTCCTTGCAACAGATGCATTCCAGATCCTTGTACAAACAGATCAATTTGTGGCTGAAATCTGCAGAGGGCTTTTCATTTTAAAATCTAAAATGACCGATAGTTTGCAAATATTTCTGGGTCAATGTATTGACAGGGAGAAATGTGCAACATTTCTGAGGAGGCTGGGGAGAAATGGTGGGACCTCACCTTTGGTTAGTAAATAGTACATGACAGAAATATTCAATCTGCACAGGGTTAATGTACTGGTTGTTTATAGTGGTTAAGAAAAGAGTGTTTCTTACAGGAATCACAGTATTAATAAAAAAAAAAGGCAATTGGGAAAGCTAATGACATTCCTGTTGATTTGATTATAACATTAAGATTGTTTAAAGCGGTCATTTCTAATTCTGTTAAAAGAAATAACACAAGTTAGATCCATAGCTTAGTGATTGAGAAAGAATATTTGAAACATCAAAGATAAAACTCTCAGGCCATTAGAGATGCTCTGCATTTAATGCATGTTTGGGAAGGGGAAATGGATTGCCTTCTTCATGTTAAATTAGCATAGAGGGACTTGGACTGTCTTGACCTTTTCTTAACCTTATACACTCAAATTTTAGAATGAATTTGCAGGGTTTATCCTGTGAGGGAGGAACAATAAATTGATGGCTTGGGAGGGAAATGGGAATATATATAAAAGTGGTGGCTGGAGAGAAAATGTGATGTGGCTGTTTTCTGCTCTCGGTTCACCTTCTCTAAGTCACATCAGGTGTTCAAGCACTTTATTCATTAAAAAGCCCACAAATTGAACAGTTTTGTCCCTCATTCTTGAGAGATTTAGGAATGTTTTGAAGTACTCTCGTGATGTTGAAGACAATACAGCATATGAAAACAAGCTGCACTTACCCAAAATAGTATGTTTAAAATGAGTCCTTTTGGTGTGAATGGCATTTAAAATTATGTTAGGCTTTTGCTTTTGTCCTTCTCTGTATGCCAGGGCAGCGGGAGTCCCCACAGAGACTACCGTTTGTCTAATGTGAACCATCTAATTGGCATTGAAGTCTGTGATTATTTTGGGATGCAGACCGACGTGGCCGTACTGAGATGAGTTTGGAAAACTTTGTGTGCATCCTTTAGTGGAGGTGGAGCTGTTGCCTTGGCAGCCAGGCTCAAAGGAGGCAGACAGGTGAAGGTAGAGCTGTTATTTCTATAAGGAAAAGCAGCGTTTTGCACAGTGCAAGGTCACACACACCTCCAAACGTTTGTGAGCCATTCTGCTGTGTGTGAGATTCGGACCTTCCAGACCTCAGTCTCTCAGTTAATGTAGAAATCTCAGTGGATTGAGCGGAGTTTTGAAGCTCTTTGCCCGTATCTTGTCTCTCTGTGCCCTAGACTCCTTCTTGCAGTGCAATCCCACAGTCTGGCAAGCTCCATAATAAGTGCAGATAGATGAGTGTGTGTACATCTCCATTAACATGACTGTGCAGGCTAATGATGGGGACCTCCTGCTGCTCTCCGCTTGTTTTCTGTTGATTGTTATGTAATGTTCGGCAGCGGGAGGTAAATTCCTCTCCAATTTTGAGGCCCGTTGCAGCAGGCAAACCCCACTGTGAGAAGTCACGGTGATTGAGCTTTCGAATCAAGTCCCATGCTGGTAACTATAAATCAGCCCTATTATGCACCGCGCCCGACAGCCGGAGCCCTTCCCGCTGCCTGCGGCACGGCGCAGTTTGTTTGGGAGCTGCGAGCACTCGTGCCTCGGGAAGCCTCTGACTGAAATGTGCTGGGATTTTGCTCTCTGGATAAAGGCCCCAGGCTGCTCGGGGTGCTGAAGGTCACGCTGATGCTCAGGATGTGCCTTTGAAGAGTTGCTGCTGCTCTGCACGCTGGGCTGGGGGAGTGCAGGGCTTGGAGAGTGGGAGATGTTCTGGTGGTGGAGTTTGCTCCAGCTGCTCTTCACTCATCTCTGCAGGCAGCATCTATGGCCTAGAGGACGCTCTGAATAGGCTAAATTCTCCACTTTAGCAAGGATAAAGCGATGCTTGTGGGGTAAGGGAGAATTTGCGGTGGGGTAATTGGGGTGAGGTTGTAGAGGTGCAAAGGCAGGAGAGAATGGCAGGAACCTTCCCAAGCCCTCTGAGCACAGGCTGTAGAACCCCTCTGCGAGTCCAGCAAATCTGGAAGTTATTAATGTTACTGCTCCTTCCTCCAGTGCAGTGAGTTGGGTTAAGGCTGAGTGGGCACGGGGCAATAAAACACAGTTTGAAACGTCTGAGCTGGGCTATTGCATGATTTATCAGGTGAAATTCCATGGTCTTTGCTTATGCAGGGAGAGAACTTAGTTGTTTCTAGGGTTATTTTCATAGATTTCAAACCTTCCATTTTAGGCTTGTTTTCACTTATTCCTTGTCTCAGTTTTTTTTTTTTTTGTCAGTGTTGCTGAATAAAAACAAACCATTTCAGTGCAGTGTGTGGAAAAGAGATATCTCTGTGAGTTTCAAAACTTCTGGGTGTCAAGCTGCCTTCTGCAAGCACATGGGAAGCAGGAAGATTTTTACTGACTATGCCCTGTTCTTTTAAATGCTAGGAAAAACCTCTTAACAGAATGTAAGCATTTCATTTCTAATATTGCAGTTATTATCCTCAATAGCAGACAATTCTTTGACCTGTAATGAATACAAAGCAACTCAACACCTCTCTGTGGCCAAACTATGCAGATGGGTGAAGTTAACACAACTTCAGCTGCCCAACTTGATCTCTTAGTTCCTGCAGCAATCTCACACAGGTACAGAGCCCTCAGATTCAATTCTTAGTGCTGCAGCCTGGTGCTACAACTGTTTTTTGCTTTGTGGAGCCCAGAGAGGGGGGTTTGACTCAGGAAGGATGCAATGTACAGTTAAAAAGCAGGGCAGTCGAGATATTTGCCCTTTGGAAAGCAGAATTTCCTTGTGTGCCATTGGCTTGGAGTTCTTGCACTTTTCCCACTTCACTTTGTACTGCTGAACCTTGCAAAGCTGTTATAAAGCTTAATTAAAGTATAGAGTACCTTGAAAAGGTGTGGCCAGATCCTCAGCTGGTGTAACTGACAGGACTGCATTGGACTGAGCAGATCCATGCTGGTGTATAAAACCTGGGAATTTGGCTTGTGAGTGCTCTTGCTAAGCAGCATTTTGTGCCCAGGACAAGCCCTAGGTGAAGGTTATATTCAGCTCCCTTATAAAAGGAGCTGGCCACAAAGTAGATCCAAATAGTTGAGTGACAGGTCCCCAGTATAAAATTTGTGGTTTATCCCTGTTTAATAGTCAAAGATTAGTGAGCATCCAGGTAGAGATATATGGTCTAGTCAGCATCTGATGGGCTAATGATGAATGGGAGCTTGAGAGAGGCTTCAGATTAGCCTCACATGCATAAATATCACATGTCAGTGACAAGGACACTGGAGGTCACTGAATTGTATTTGTGCTCATTCATGGCCTTTATAAACTCTGTACTCCTTGAGTGTGTTCCCTCCAGGACAACGGGAAGCATGGTCAGATGTCATTGTAGCTGGAAACCTTGTAATATGTGTTAGTTCTGGGGAGTGCATGGTATACAAATAGGTATTTAAAATATTTATGTGGTCCCATTATTCCCTTTCCCTTCCCCTTTTCATGTTTCTTTCAACTCTTTCCCTACTTCACACTATTTTTAGTAAATTCTCACTTCTTGAAGTTACAGGGGAAAATAGCTGTCAGATCATTCTGACTTCCCCTTTACAAATGCTAATAAACTCACCTTATAGTGCATTTTCTTGTCTAATTGCAGGTTACACACCCAAACCTTACTTAAGAAAACTTGTAAAATGAATGTTGTAGTCTTGAGTGTATTTTAACTTTCAACAGTATCAGCTATTGAAAACAGCAGTCAAGCAATGATGAAAACTTCAGCTATTAGAAAGCCCAAACCTGAAAAATTAAGGCTGATTCATTCAGATAAAATAATCTAACTTAACCAAATTTCTTTAGTTTCTAACATTAAGTGTTAATGTTAACTTTTAAAAATGTTAACTCTAAAGGCTGGGAGGATGATAATATTTGCTAGTGATAGTTAAGTTGTCATCTTTGGGATGCTGGGAGAGAAGCTTTGATTAGCAGGCAGGCCCAGGGTGCTCTTACAGCATGCTGACCTTGTCCTTACATTAGGACATGTGGATAATTGAAACCTTTCCACTCTGACTGATCTCAAGCTTCATTAATTTGGCTGTCATTTTGTAAGCTGTTGTCAATTAGCATTGGGGTTTTCCATGTTATTTTTTTCATAAGCATAAGAATAACAATAAAAGCAAGTGCTGGCCCATGAAGCATTTGGAAGAAGCCCCGGTTGTTGTGTTCTGCTGCTCTTTGATGTTAGGAGCCAGAGAGCATGCACATTTGCTGTTGTCCCACACAGAGAGCACACTGAGTCTGTGTGGCTTCATCCCTAATCCCCAGAAATTGGTGTCACTTGTTTTATCTCAGGGATTTGAGAGAATTGGCACTGAAAGTTTGCCTAATGGAGCTGATAATTACACCTCGGTGTGAATTAAGAAAGAGACCAAAAGCTTCTGGAAAACTCACCAACCCTGTCCTCAATACCTGAGACAACACCAAGCCTTGGGGAAGAGCTACGAGAGGAAAGCTCAGCTGAGCTGAGGATGGGATGGAAAGGAGACCTTGAGCTGCCTCAATGGGGATGGGATGGAAAGGAGACCTTGAGCTGCCTCAGTGGGAGCGTGGCCTGGGAGGAAGGCACCAAAGGAGGGAGCAGGAAGGCAGGGCTGGCAAAATGCAGCGGCCAGACCTGACTGACCTCAACCAACCTAGGATTGCCTGGGGCCGTCTGCAAGTGGAATATCTGCTTTCTCAACACACTTAGGGAGCTGCAGAAGGGCAGAGGATTAGGCAAGGAGACACTGAAAGGGTAGGACTTGTGAAATGGTGAACCCTGCTTCTACCCAGCAGATATTTTGAAGTTCAGATAATTTGAAAGTGGAGACAAAATTGGAGGCAAAATTACTTGAGCTCTGGTGAAGTAAAAGACTTGGAGGTTGAAAGAGCTGATCCAGCATGAGGAGGCTCTGCTGCAGCCTCTGCAGGCAGTGAGGGGGAGATGCTGTGCTCTGCTGTCCCCAGCCATGGCATGACCAGAGCTCAGTGTCAGCACAGCCCTGCACAGTGCTGGGATGGCATCGCCCTCTCCTCTTCCTCTCAGCTCGGGGTTGTGCAAAACATTCCCAGGGTAGCTGCTCTGTTTCAGCCCCTCAGGCTCAGGCAAGTCTGTGTGAATCTAATAGATTGCTGTAGTACAAATTGTGTTGGCACCAGTCCTAGTTGGTATTGGGTGTGTGTGTGCTGGGAAGGCTCGTACAGCACCCAGCGAGTGCCTCTGATAAACCCATTGCATATTTCTGTGGAAATGGGAGTACACTGGTGTTCTGCAAGGAGGAAAATATATTAATATTTTACTGCACTGACATCTTGTAAATATTACAAGCATTTGTCATGTTTTTTTCTGAGCACATTTTGCAGCAGTAGGAAGAACAATATTTGAATGAAAATACACTTTTGGTTGGAAACATCACTGGGTATTAATATCCAGGCTTTTGCTACTTTTCTATTTCTTTTTTGGGGGTGGGGTATGTGGGAAGTATTTCCCTTTGAATTAATTTCTGTTTTGCTGTCTCTTTTGCAATACTGTCTGCAGTGCAGAGTGGTCCTGAAAGAGGGAATGCCTGTTAACAGCATTCCAATATCATTGGGATAACCTTTAATTGATCAGTATTATCAGTAATCAAGTAAACATATTAAATATTGATATAAGAAGGGGTAAGACACAGCTTTTTCAATGTAAGAATGGAGTACCTGAATATATACACATATGTATATGTATATATATATACATATATATATATATATGTATGTATATATGTTTATATATATAAATTTTCTTCCTCTTTCTCCTGGGTCAGATAGCTGAGGCCCTTTCCACTAAAACATATGAAAGCCAAAATGGAGATACTTTGAATATTCATAATTACAATCTGCCCATATCAACATGGTTTTCTTCCTGGGCTTAGGAGATTTGAATTAATTCACATTTGAATTTATATGGTCAAGGAGATTGAAGGGGATTGAAACTGCTAAGTCAGCTTTGGGTGCAAGGGCTGCCCTCAATAATATCCCAGCTAATACTTTCTGCTTTCCATCCGAGCCACTTCCCAAAGTTTGGTGACCAGTTTATGTTTTCAAAGTGATTTTATCATCTAGTTCTGAGGTATTATATACTTGTGGTGTCCAGGCAAGATTTCTGACAGCACTGAATTTTTTTGTGCCCAGAAACGGCTTTACACAGACTGCATGGCAGGAAGCAGGGAAACTTCTTACTCTGAAAGAGACTTCTTTAAAGGTGTTCCTAACTCTGCCTCATAGACAGCACCAATCAGAAAGGCAAACCTTTCATCAAATTTAGTAACCAAACATCTCTGTAGAATGATGCCTTAATGGTGGATATTCCTTAATTTGGAATGTGAATTTATTGTAAAAATACACACTTTTAAAATCAGAGGCCTTTTAGTAGAACAGAATATGGAGATACACAGCTTGTTTCTTCTTTTACTTCTGGCTATAGAGAATAGCTCCCATGGTGGTCAGGGGTTTATAGATGCAGAGATGCTATCAAGAAGATTTTTGAAGACAAAATACAAACTTGTTGCAAACTTTGGTAGAGCTCCACCTGAATTCAGTTCTGTCAAATCAGTATAAATTGTTGAATTATCATTGTTCTCCTGATATCTCAGTTTGAAAGCAAAGCACAAATATTTATTTGTGGGGGTTTTTTTGAGTGAAACACTCTTGATTTTTCTTTTGAAACTACAGTCTGGTTTTACTTTCACTCTTCTTCATTAAGTATTAGAGTGGAATACAATGGAATCACAATCAGCTAAGGTTTATTTTTGTTTTAAATAGACAGAAAACTTAGACTAATTTTATTTATTTATTTTAGCTGTGCTCTTAACTGTAGCAGAGCCAAGTTTGAGCATTTCAGAATTTAGCTTCCTTTTGTTTGGCACAACTCTTGATGGGTTGATCAGGCCCATGATAGTCTAAATATTAGCGTAATGCATTTTATGCACCACCCAACATACAGAATAATGCTACTACGTTGTGAGCTCAAGGCTATTAAGTCTGTTGAACTTTGAGGTATGGCAGCTTCCTTCAGCAGCTGAAATGAATTTGGCATCACACCAGCTGCTGCGGAAATTATAAGAATGTGCAGGACCCTTCTTCTTCAGACCTGTGGATCAGAACAGAAGGTCAGCACTCATTTACATTGCGGGTGAAAAGGCACTTCAGGAAGCACAGAAACTCTCAAATGTAGCCATCTCCACCCTTCTAGCTGGAAAAAAACCACCTTTTTTGAAAGGTCTCCATGCTGAGTGCTCTCTGGCTGTGTTTCAAATACAAAGCAGTCCTGTGACTAGAGGAAAACCCTAAGTAATGAAAATTTTGTCAGCAAAGTGATATAGGCCAGGGGGAAGCTAAGGGTCAATAAAAAGTGAAAAATATGATGATTAATACTAGAAAGAAACACGTGTTTTTTGAGCCATAAAATAGGTTATATTTGGTTCCTTAAACTGTGATTAGGACACAATGTAGCTTACACTGCTAATTGCTGGATTTAGTTTTAGTATCTGTGTGCAGGAAGACTTTTTGAATGCAAAAGTTTTTCTCAATGCTAACTGTTAAGGCAGATAGTTCCTAACTATCTGCAACAGACCTCTCTACCTAAATAAACAGGGAAATTCTGCTTATGGCAGTGAAGATAAATAGCAGGAAGATGTGAGCTCCATTGCCCCAGAAGGACAGTGCTGTTCATAATGTGCCTTTGCTGCCAGGATCCAGCATCTCCTTGAAACCTCCTCAGGTACTTTAATGAGGGTGTTCTCAAACAAAAATCCTCCTTTTCCCAGCTTCAAAGCAGGGCTGGTTTGCATCCAGCCAGCTTGGAGCCTGGAGAGGGTTACCACTCACATCTGGCTGTGTCTCATCATTGCAGAGATTTGAGCCTGAGCCTGGCACTGGCTCACAGCTAGACCTGGTCTAAAGCTCTGGCCCACGCACTGAATGGCTGCAGAAATGTGCCTGCTGAATTCAATTGGATTGAATTGCATTTATCTTTATTTTTTTGGCAACAGCAGTTTTTTTATAGCTCTAAGAAGTGAGGATTTTTTTTTTTTGCAAGTGGAACAGGCATATATAATGTTCTACCTCATTTACCTGAATTCAAACTATGCATTATATAACTGAAAATATGTTGTGTTTCCCGACGTTACTTGAAATAGGAATGGATAATTTATGTCTTCTCTTAGTGCTAATATGTAACATTTCCTGTGCTTAAATGAGTTTTCTAATACCTGGAGAGGTAAGAGTTGATAATAGTATTAAATTCAGAAAAGCAAAATATAGCAGGGTCTGTTCTTCAGAAGAATTGAGGGGATATGGAGCTGTGAAAGAATCAGCCTGGTGTAGAGCTCCCAAACCTAGAGCACTGAACTGGGCTGATTCCACCGTTTTGATGCTGTCTGAAGAAATAATTAAACTGCTAAAAGCAGTTGAAAAATAAAAAGATGTTAACACCTTCCCCCCCC
>JANRGV010000048.1:10413879-10439782 GCA_024734035.1 Alethe castanea | reverse complement strand
TTTCAAACCAACAAAATACCAACCCCCAAAATTCTGATGTAGATTAGATGCCTATTTTGGTGCCCACTGAGAAGAATGGGAATTTTTTACTTGCTTTCATGAGGCCCAGCCCAAGTCCATAGGCATGGGATTAATTTAAACTCCAGGCTGTGCCTTGCAGCTCTGTGGTGCCCTCAATGAACAGCCAGTGTGAAGCACTGTGAGACAGAAACTTCTGAAATGGGATTTACTGTCCTCTGTCCTCATTAGAAGAAAATAACTGCTCTGAAAACACCATTTTTCCCTATTGGTCATGAAGGGGAACTTGATAATGTACCTGCATGTAGGTGTCCCTATTTTATTTGTTCCGTTTGGATGAGATGAATTCTGTGCTCAGCAGCTGGGCCAAGATTACAGTGGGATGGGGCATAGCAAAGAGACTGGAGACCCTCGTGGCTTGGACACCAGCTTGTACATGTGACTCCTGATTTCTTTCAGTATTTTATATGTGTGCTGTTTTTGAGGAGTAGTGTGGAGTAAAACCCAGCAGGATGTGCTACCAGGGGCTCCTTCAGGGAGTGCCCAAGCACATCTGGCTTGTGCAGTGTACCTGAGGCTGATCCTCGTGGTTCAGTTGAGCTGCACATGCATAAATTGTGGTTTAGAACTTGCTCCCAATGCAGAGGAAGGGATCAGTGTTTCAGGTGTTGAACTTTCCTTTGAAATCCCTGCCAGAAGGATGCATGCAATTAAGGGCAAGAGCAACCAAGGTGAGACAGATCACAAACCTGTGCACTATCTTTGAATTACCTTTGTTTTATTCAACTCCCCAAGGCATGTAACCAAAGCCTTTTAAAACATCATCAGACAATTCTTTAAATAGTCTGATTTTGCCACCTCCCATCAAAAGGAAAAAGGATAACTTTGAAATGCAGAATTTGAAAGATGCCTGTGTCCCTCTTATTTCAAATGAAAGAATAAGGGGGAGGATTGAGGCTTTTTGTCAATTTTTGGCTTTTTGGTTTTGTAGGACTCACATTAAATGCACTCTGGGTACTTTGCAGGTAGAGACATGGTGCTGACAGGATTAACATTTTAAATACAAGGGTCAGTGTCTTCCACCCTCAGGTGGTTCTCAATTCCTTTTTAGGAAGGAAAAAACTGACTGATAGGAAAGAGTTATTTGTCTGAAATTATCGCACAAATATCTTTAAGTCTGACCTTCATTCTAAAAGCATTCACTGGCCTCTCATTTCACTGGAGCCCCATACAAGTGCCATTGTTGCAGGATCAAGTTGTTCTCAGCTGTAATAAAGCTGAAAGGAAGATGGACACCTTCTCTTGTGTGTATTGCTGGCAACATGCTTGTGGGTGTAGGCACAGTGATGGGAGCAATCCTGCACTACAGGAAACTTTATTTATTGCCCGGTGGAGCTACAACCAAGCATTCCTAAAGTGACTAATTTTTTTGTCTTTAATACGTGATACTTCAATTGAACAGTTGTCATGTTAAGTGTGTGCTTTGCTAAACTGGGGCCTTGTTTCTGGAGAGGGAACTGTTCTTGAGCTTTTGGTACGTGAAGAGTGTTTCCCATTAGATCATAAATTATTTACATTCAGGTCTAGCAAAATCCCCTCTGATTTAGAGTGATGTATGGAAGAGTCAGACCTATAAACTTAGTTTGAATAATTCTTCTGGTAGATCTGGAAATATTTAAACTCATTCATTTTTTTATAGTATTGTAAATTTTAAAGAATTTAATTTTTTAAAAACTTGTTCCTTGTGCTCTGTCATATAACTTGACTGTCAGGGATTGGACCCATAAGCACCCAGTGCAACATTTCATGGTACAGGTCCATCATCTGAAAGGGATCAGTTTGGCATGGATCCTATAACAAGCCACAGAGAAATTGCAGAGGGACAGAGCCAAGTGATGGCTTTGGCATAGTCAAAGTACAGCCTGGATGCATGATTGTGAGAACAAGGTCATTTGTTATTAATTAATTCCAGCCTGTGCTGTTTGTCTCCATCCTGTCAAGTGTTGTGGGTATAATATCATCTAGAGCAAAGGGTTTTGTCTCTGAGCCTTAGTTTCTCTCAAGTCAAATAGGCATGTCCTTGACCTCTCCATTATGGAGCTCTGAAACTATTAGAAGGAAAATATTGCACCCTAAAGCAAACTTTCACCACCTCTGAGTCCTGAGCACTAATGGGAGGTGCCCTGGGCGTTACCAACCTTTGGAATTCCTCCTGAGTTCCCCCAGTGCCTCACAGCTGGATGTCACACCTTTGGAAGGAGCCAGCACCACCACAGACACACAGGATGGGAGGTGTCAGGCTGGAAGACCTTGAAAAGCAGTGGGAATGAAAGGTGCTGTGGTTTGCTGCTGTGTGCACACACGGGTTGGTCTTGGTGTGTCTCTTGGGTTTCAAGGGCGTGAGAGCTCTGCAGCTTCCAGGTTATTTGTGGTGTGAGGGCTGTGCCAAGAGTCAAAATAGGCTTTTCTGCTTGGAAAGCATCCCAGTGTGGCAATACCAACATAAGGAGATGAATAACACAGTAATTCTTTATCTTGAAGTCTGAAAGGGAATTGTAAATAAAGACTGAAGTAGAAATTCATGTAGACAGATCAAATCTAACTCACTGGGGTGTCAGTACCTCAGTTACAGAACAAGGTGATGAAACAAAGGCATTTTTTCATTAAAGATTTCTTTTATCAATTCCAGCAGAAGTTAACAAAAAGAGAAAATTTTAAAAAATTGTTTTGTGCATCTCTACACAATAATTAAGTGCATAGATGAGCTGAGTCTGGGTTTAGAATGGTGGCGAGTGACTTTCTATGTGATCTGATGTTTTGGGAATGTAATTTAGGCTTCTGAATCATTTCAATAGTTTTTATATCTGTTCTTTCTCTGGAGAGCTAAATGAGACATGAGCTGCACATTCCTTTTTTTTCTGATGGACTTTCTAAGTTTTTATATTACTGTAGGATCACGAAGAAGTAGAGAAGGCTGCAGAAGCCTCAAAAGAGGCAGATAATTTGCAGTCTCTTGTTTCTAAGCAGTCTTTTGCTGTGACCTATCCCTAGATTTTGCATGGCTGATCAATAAATGGTGTTGCACCTTCAGTGAAGGGCAAAGGGTTGCCTTACCCAGGACCTGGCAATCTGCTCTCAGTTTTGGCTTTTCTTCCCAGTACAGGAAGGCAGGTGCACTGAACTTCTTCAGTGAAGAAGCAGAGGATGCTGCAGCATAAAATTTCCCCTTGACCCACCTTTCAGCTGCCCAAGTTCGGACCTGTGCTGCTTGCCATCCTCCCAATGACACAGATGGCAGGATAGAGCCAATCGGAAGCACTTGATAACAAAATGGCAATTCATTTTGCAATTCCTTCAGCATTCATGCTAACAATACTGGTCCTGATGGGCTCCTTGGGTATGAATGTAGCTTTCAATATGCAATTCCACAGGAATTACACCACTGCTCGGCTCTCATTAAGTCTGCTTTATTGTAAAGTGTTGCTGAGAAATCCTCCCATTACTGATACAGGACAACTGCTTTGCTTCAAAGAACTGCCTGATTTCCAAAAGCTCCTGTGTGTGTATCTGCAGGCTTTTTTTAATAGTCTCTTTACAGTGCATTATCTCACTTTGTTTATATATTGGACGATAATGTGATGTGTTTAGGTATGTAAATTGCCATAATGTGAGGAAATGAGATGTTAAAAATAGTTATGGAGCGCTGAAGAGAGCAGGGTGGGGTAAGGTGGCCAGTGTGGGAGGAGATGCTTTTGGATCCAGGATTTTACTCTCTGTCTTTTTAGGGAAGGTAAATCCTCCCTGAAGTTAAACAAAAACAAACCAAAAAAACCAACCATCAAAAAAAATCTGGTTACAAGGCACCACCTTCTACAGGTAAAACAAGTTTTATCTGCTTACTGTGGGGGAAAATCTCATGTTTTTAAAAACACCCCATGTGTGCTGGTCTGCAACAGGGATAACCACTGCCCCCACCCCCAGCAGCACTCTAATCCACTCTCTAGACAAGTAAGCGGCATCCATTTTCTCTATCCACACGATTTAAGGCAGAAATCCTCAACTGAGCCTTGAAGGGAGGCACTGATTTACCTGCCAGATACCCACATTTTGCCCACTGTTAATAGGACCAAGTCTTAAAGCCCTGGACCTGTGGCTGAACCACACGCAACACAGCTTGGAGAGCACAAGCTTAGCTCCTAACTGTATTAAACTCCACATTTGGGGTCTATGCTCACTCTTTCCATCCACTCTTTTCAAAAGCTCTGGGCA
Source organism: Alethe castanea (assembly GCA_024734035.1). Lineage (NCBI taxonomy): Eukaryota > Metazoa > Chordata > Aves > Passeriformes > Muscicapidae > Alethe > Alethe castanea. The sequence continues at coordinate 10,435,495 of JANRGV010000048.1, read as the reverse complement.
AAAGCAGTTGTATCACAGTAATTAAGTGGTTTAAATAGCATAATTCTTGTAGAAGCAATTTGAGGAGGACTTAGAAAAGGGCAGAGAATTCATTCAACTGAGTTTGGCTGGGTAACAGTTTGATGCCAAACTAGTGAAAACAACAACAAAAATAATTTTCCCAACTCCTGTTTCTGGGCAGCCTGTCCTCAATACCATGGAAGTGATGGGACCTTTTATGCCTGTCCATACCTCATTTCCAATGCCTAAACCCTCATGTTTGTAAACTTGAGTCTGCATCATTAGTTACTTTCCCTGTAGTTGCCTGTGGAGTCTGAGGGGTTTTGTTGTCTTTAAGTCATGTGCTGAAACTCCTCTTCTCACGGACAATCTCCAACACTGGTGCAGAGAGTGGCCACCACCCCCACCTGCCTGGCCTGTTCCCTCCTTCCCTGGTTCCTTTGTGGCATGGCAGGGTGACAAGGGACATGCAGGAGGCTTGGTGAGTGCTGCCTGACTCTCCTGCAGGGGCAGCCCCTTCCCAGGACCCCACAAACATCACCTTCACCAGCAGGCTGAGGGAGATGCTGGTGGTGGCAGTGAATGTCCCTTCATGCTCTGAGCCATGGGGCAGTGCCTGCTGTCCCTGCTGCAGCCTCCCATGATCTCACAGAAAAGCAAAGCTGTTCCCATAAGAGAGAACCTCCCAGCTGCAGATTTGGCAGTGACATGGTGGTAATTGATGGGTATTCAAGCCATGAGGCTGTGTTTGGACTCTTGTGCACTTGTTTTGGAGTGGGAAGCATCTGTACCTGGCCTGCAGCCCCAGAGGATTGGCGTGAGAGCCCTGATCATCAAAACACATCGCCTGCTGGCAGAGTGGCATTAAAATCAGCTCTAATGAAGGGCTGTCTCTCACCCCTTGGGCTTTGCCTGTCACACCAAACCCTGCTCCATCCAGCTGGGGGGAAGCCTGGGGATGGACATGGCAGAGACAGTGAGGTCCCCGTGTCCCACTGCTGGGCTGCTGATTACCATGCTAATGTGCAGTGTCCCAGCTGAGTGCTGGGCAAAGGACAGTACATCTTTAATTGGAAATATAAAGGACTGCTCATGGCCCAGCTTGAACTGGGAGGATTTATGTCTGTCCCTCTAGATGGGATTGAGGGGAATGGTATGATTCACTGAGCGCTGTGCACGTCTCCTGATTTACTGCCCATCATTTACATTCCACTAAAGTCAATCAGTGCAGAAGGTCATTCCCAACCTGGGTTTTTTCACGTTAAATCTTTTCTGTCCCAGACTTACAGTAAGGCCAGGAAAGACTCTTGGCAACTCAAGCTGGTTTTGAGGTTGTTAATTTTAGTTCTCTGATTAGGAGAAAGGAGACTGTAAAAACAAAAGAAAACCAGAAAATGCTTGTGCGTCCATTGATGGAGCCTGTACACGTGATAAACTCAGCAGACTCAACAAATGGCTGGTTCCCTTCTATTAAATCTGTACTTGCATATTTCTCATGGTGCTGATTAATTCCTTATGTTCTGGGTCAGCAAAGATAGTTCTGCCAACTCTGCCTGAGTCGTGTATTTGGTTGTTTGCCTGAAAGTCTAGAAGCGGTGGGAAGGATCTAAACTTCCCACCCCTCAAATGGTGCTTTAACACCAATAACCTGAACATACTCCTCAGCACACTGAAGCTATTCTAACATTTTCATTATGAATCATCTGCCAATGAGTTATGAATCTACTCTCAGTACACTGGCAAATTGCAATAGAAAATTAGGACCAGACTTATGTATTGGATGTGCAGTCTGATTCCCAAATCATAAATGCAACTCAACTTGCAAGCTTGGAAATGGCTTTAAAATAGTTTTATGCAACTAAACATGATGCCTCTTGATTTGCTTGTGTAATATTCTGACATTGCATGGGTTTTGACAAGCATATGTTTAGCCCTGAATTCTTACTCAAACAATTTATTGCAAAATCCTCATAATAGATGGTGTTTGGTTTTGTAAGATTTTGAATAAAAAGGGGCTGAATTCATAGAATCATAGAACTATTTAGGCTGGAAAAGAGATTTGAGAGTCCATCAAGTCCAACCATTAATGTAGCATTGCCGAGCTCACCACTTTTCAATACCTGGTGACTCAACCACTTTGCTGGGCAGCCTGTTCCAGTGTTTGAATTGTTATCTGTTGGCTTGGTTCCACTTATAACCTGGCACTGAACAATTAACACAAAATGATATGAACATCAGTCTGAACTAGAAAGTGAAATTTCAACTGGAGTTGAACAATATATAAATAAAAGTACTCTTGTGGTGTACTCAAAGTACTCTATGGTGGACCATTGTTTGTTACAGCAGAAGAGCAAGTAATTTGAAATTTAGGCTTCATAAAGTAGTTTGTGATATGCAAAGAGGAAATCTTTATTTACAAAAACTGTCTCAACTTCTTTAGCTGTTCTTTTCTTTTCAAGTTTTGAAATGTTGATAAATTATTCATAAAATCTCTGGCTGGTGATTTCTCATTAAAGGAAGCAATCAGTCCTGGTCAGTCTGGTGGTTTAGAGCCTGTGCTGCATTCTGCAAAAAAACTCCTGATGAAGTCATGTAATTCACACACAAAATACAAGATCAGTCATTGTGTAAAATGTAGCACTAAAAAACAGTTCTAAACCTAAACTACACCAAGTTTGTGTAGGTTGGTTGGGGTGTGTCTGGTTTCTTTAGCAAATGCTGTGGTTTGGCTTCCATGGGATTAAGAAGTATGTGACTTTTAAGAGTGTAATTGGCTTTCTTCATTGGGATGTGCTGGTGAAGAGCTCGTTGTCCTAACTAGACAGCCTTCCGGATTAACTCCTGAGAGCAGCTTATTGCTGACCTAAGGCACTTAAACACTTCAGGGGATTATTGCAGCTTAACTGTCTTAGGGTCATCTTAAAGTATTTACTGATATGTCTAAACAGTTTAGATCTCCAGAGCTCACCTGCTCATTAGAATTGTACCTAGACAATAAATAGCCATTGAGTAGACCATGAAATATGGGCAAATCAGGAAGTGTGCAGTCACCTGTGATGGCAGGCTCCTTTTTGAGGTGTTGTATGTGCACTGTGACATTAATGAGAAGTCTCAGAGAGGATCTTTTGTATCTCTCAACCAAAAATTGAGTCAAAGCATTATTGGTCCATGTTCCATCTGATGTTCATTATGTGACGATGCTGCTGCTCCACAGAAGCATCTCTGCTCCTTCTCTCAAGCTGGCTGTAATATTCCCAGCTTTCTCTGGAAGTACCTCTGGGTTTGTGGCAGCAGCTGAAATGTGATGAAGCTCGTGTAAAATTGGCTCTGTGGTTTCTTACTGTCTCTACCAAATTTCTCAAATTCTGAGCATCTCTTAACAGCAGCAAAGATTGTGTGTTTCTCCACAATCCCTGACAATCTTTTTTGATGATTGTTTGTGATGGGACTTTTTAGTTTTCCCTGAAGGATTTCATGGTGGTGGGATGAGGGTCTCCTGGGCTTGGGGAGGAGATTATATTTGCCATAGGGACTGCACACCTCATCTACCCATGGGTGAGGATCCTCCAGGTCCCCCTCCAGGCCTTGTTCTCAGCTGCCTGTTCCACCTTTCCATTGGATTCAGGGTATTCTCAAGGTCTTAGCAGATCACTAATAATTAAACTTCCCTGGCCTAACTTTATGCATATTTTATATATGAAATTGAACTATTTGTACTTTTTAATGCAAGTATAATTATGTGCCTTGGCCATGGGAAGGGTTGCCCTTTTTCTCTCTTCTGTGATTATTCACATTTGCATAGAATCTCTTAGTCAAGTAAAAGCTAATTCATCAAGCCAGTGTTATGTGCTGCACTAATGCAATTTGTCTCTTTGAGGAGACTGAAGACAAGACTGTTCTCATAGCTGGGGGTCACTAGAGTCAGCATAGAGTTAGCATAAAAATCCATTCAGAACAAAACTCAAACTTAGATTTTATTTAATTCTTATCCCCCCCGGATTGCTTATGACTATCTAGTTTTCATTTATAGAATAAAATAAACAAATCCCACTGCCTGATGTTTACACGATGCACAGAGTGCCTGGGTCTTGCTGGCCTAAGCATAATCAGAATCAAGCAATGCTTGTGTTTTGGCTATTTTGAGCCCAATCTGTTTTTGTCAGAGGCTGTGCTCTCTCATTTGTTTGTACATATAAAAAATGCTATTGCACAGTAGTCTTAACTATTTGGGCAGCAATACCCTGTTTCTTCTTCATACAAATTTTTCTATGGGCCATCCTGGTCCAGGTTCCATCAGTTTCTTTGCAGAAGACAAATATGATTTTGCAATTACATGTAACCATTATCTCAAAGCTTTTAGTCTGTTTAGATAATGACTGTAACCTGGGCCAATCTACATTCTAGGTGTTTTTTGTGATTTTACATGTGAAAGATGAGAGAAATAGAAACATTATGAAGTATTAAAACTGGAAAGTAAAGTAGTAAAAGGAATCTTAAACATTTATCTCAGTGAAACTCTAATAATAATTTATTTTCCAACCTATTGCAATAAGCCTATACAAAGAATTTGAAAGCGAAAGCAGATTAGTGGAGTAGCTGCCTGTAATTTACCTAAGTCTCTTTGTAGGGACTACAAATCCTTTGGTGTTTTTGAAAGCTGTAAAATTATTAAGAAACATGTTAGCCTTTCCTGTCAAAATTAAATAGCTATGGGTTGCAATTTCTATTTTTACTCTGGTGCTGTGTTTCATTTTGATTCTGTGCCAATGGGCTTCCAAAAATCTGGAAGTGTTGTAGTGATCTTCATTATTTGGTAATTTCTGCTGCATAAATATGCTCACTTCTTCCACCCACAGTAAAATTAATGCTGCTGAAGGACTGAAAAGACAAATTAGAAAAGAGATTTTCCCCAGGATGAATGTGGAGGTGCTGAAGATATTTTCAATCTCACTCATTTGCTTTGAGTGTCTGTAGTGCTGCAAGGGTTGCATGGCCACTTAGCTAAAGTGTTGGAGTGGATTAAGGTCCTGATGTCAACTGGAAGTGGTCACTTCAGGCACCAAATGGCTGTGCCCAAATGCTCTTGACTCCTCTTGGCTCTGCACACATCAGGAACCACGAAGACAGTGACCCATTCACAGTAATGTCAAGGATGTTATCACAAATCCCTTCTAGAAAATTGTTTCTCCAATGATTTAGTCTATAGTGTGAACTAAAAAGGAAACTTCTATGAAATATGCATTCACATGAGAACTATTATTTGATCCTGAATTACTCCATAATGTCAAATTTTGACTACTATTTTAAGGAGAAAAGTGTATTTTAAGAATCAGTGTTAATTCACCATTGTTAACATGATCCCCCTTTTAGGATGATTCTAGAATGAAGCACCTCCTTTTCTCCTCATCAAAAGTGCAAAGTATGTATGAAGTGAGCTATTTTGGGGTTGGCTATGGATTAAAATTCAGAAGGGTGGTTATTAGCTTTTGATATTTTCTTGGAAGTTGATGCTGTTCTTCCCCATTCCCCTTCCCTGAAGGTTGCAGAGAGTGCTGTGCTTAGCAGAATAATAAAAATAAAATAAACACCTGCCCTCAGATTGGTTCTATGATTGGTACCGCAGCAAAATAGGGGGAGAAAATCCTATCAAAGTGCTCTTTAATCTGTCAGATGTGCAAGTTTGAGACAAAAAACAGAAATGTGGTCTGTATAGTCACCTTACCCAAGGTGTCTGTTATGAAACTCAAGTTCTTTTTGGGAAACAGTGGACAGTCATTAGTTCTCAAAGGATTTGGCAGCTCTTCATATGGATGCAAACTTGCAAAAGGTGTTCTGTGAGGATGTCATAGGTACAGAAAGACAGACCCACAACCCTGTGGACCTGTACGTCTGCTCTTCACTTCTGCAAAGTGGGAACAATGGCACATTCCTGTTCCACAGAATGGTGGCAGTTTTTGAGGCACTTATCAATATTGAAGGACAAAAATTTCCCATTAAATGAATCAAAACAAAGGCAAAATAATTGTAAACATTAGTGAGACCAAACATACTTTAGAAGTATTGTTCAGCTAAGAAAGTGCAAATATTTTGCTGTGGAGTGCTGGACCCTGGAATGGCTGTGTAAAAGAGTATTAGCTATGTCTTTGGTTTATGGTTCAAGACCACCCAGTGAGCTCCTGGTGAGTGGGAATGAGTTGCATAAGTCTTGTTTCTGAAGGCTGTAGTATATCTTGCCTTGTCTCTGTGTGGTCACCTATACTTGTGTAAATAGAGTAATGAGCTACATCCTCTTTGCAGAGGAGTAATGGCACAGGATGCAAGCAGCAAAGAATTGGTCCCTCTATATCCCATTCCAGACAACTCCCAACATCCTTCTGGCCATGTCCATTCCATAAGAACAATGTTTTCCTTTATTTGCCTTTCCTTATGTCAGTCTCTCGTGTTTCTCCATTTTCTGTGTGTTGTAGCAGACCAGTGTTAACAGCTGTAACCACAAAGAAAGTATAAAGCCAGCTATTACTGTCAGCTGAAATCTCAGATCTCACCACATTGCTTTCCTAGGTATGTAAGGAAATCCACCTTGGGTTTAAACAGAGCTCTAGGGTTGGCATTCGAGTGCATTCAGCTCAGATATTTCTCAAGGCATGGCAATGGCATGGGAAGAGCACATGCTGTGTTGACTGCAGTAGACAGTGCCAAAAAAGTGCAATTAGACCACCTCACTGGCACAGGATGCAATTATAGTTTGAGTAATGATTTCCCTTATTGAGTTAGAAAAGACACTCTTATGGATGCATCCAATCAGGGATAAAACCTAAGGCAAATTGTCTAAAAACAGTGTATTTCTTTTTCTTTGGAATCAGCTCCATTTTTGTTTAGGTACAAGATTTCTTGAGATCAGCTTAATCCTTTGATTGTATGTCATGCACCTGCTGAATTATGCAGAAAAAAACCAGAACTGTTAAGAATCTCCTTCCCAAAATTTTTCTCTCCTTTCTCAGGTAGGCTTATATCCATGCTCACTTAAAATTTGTGAGCAATCTTTCCTAATGTAGTCTCCACTCTGACAGTAAATGAATTTGCTGTTTATTCAATTTCTGTCAAACCACTTTGGTTCTCTGAGTTTTACCCATCCTCTCTGCGGTTCTGCGCTCCTATATTCTCTTTAAACATGATGACTTACATTTGGCCATGACAAGGGGTAAGTTTAATTTGTGCCATGCTTCTGTGTGTGCCAATTAATTGTCAAACTCTTGAAGCAGAATTCTCCTAATGCCAGGTTTCAACTACATGTTCAAATAATGCCACGTGTTCTTGAGTGAGCAACACTGACTCTGTCATACAGGCTTTTTTGCTTATTTTCCCCTTTCTCTTTTTTTTTCTTTTGAGGAGGATAACTTTATAATTTCATGTGGTGCAAGCACACAGTAGTCAGCTAATCCCTGTATTTGAGAGCTGTTTTTCTGTGCACCATTTTGATCTTTGTAGTCTCAGTGCAAACATGTCAAATGGAAGAGTCCTTAGCAGTGAAAAATCACAGTTTTGATTGGAGCTGAATCATATGGATCAGCCATCAGTATCTGGGGAGGATGAGGTGCTGCAGCTCAATAAGCACTGCAGGTACACATGACCCTGCTTGGGATGCCCATCCATCACTGGATGATTGATACCAGACCCAGAGCTGCCTTGTAGAGTGAAAGACCCCCTGAGTAAAAAGATTTGAACCCTTTACGGGATAGCTCGGAATGAAAGAGTCATCTCTGCTGTTTGCAAACAACACTTCAAATTGTGGTATTGATATAATATAGAATATACCAGGGAGAAGAGATCCCTGCACGAGCTGTCCTACACAGCAGCTTTGAGCCATGTGTTTAATGAGCTTGAGGTTAAAATTACCTATCATGTTTGTAGATATTGTTCGATGTCTCCTTGGCTCATCTTGTTTTTGACTAAAGAACCTGAGACTATGGTGAAATATGCAAAACATGAGAATACAAAAGCAGCATGATGTTCTCTTGGTGTGAAGAAAACAGAAACTGATGGATCTGATTATGAAGAACTTCTGACTGAAATGCAGTAAAAACACAAGAGGTGGACAGCCTGGTGAGGAGTGCAAGTCTAAGATACAAATTCTCATCTTGGCCAGAGGGGCAGGCATTTTATCTACACAATACGCAAAAGAACAATTTATTTCTTTAGATTTCATCCCCTTGTTGACTGCAGAATTTAAAGCAATAAAATTCCCTGGGAGGCAAAACCTGAGCATCTCTATCTTTCCAATGCAATTCAAGTCAAATGCCAGTTTTTACTTCATTCTGTAAATAAGGAAAACAGTGATATATATGTGTGTGCATGTGTCCAGTTACATCTAATTATCTCTCTCTAAATACAATGGGCTAAATTAGTCACTTATGGAGATATGCCTCTTCTTGAGCTTGGAATTTTGTTCTTGGAATTAATTGGCCAATAATCCTTTTGCCAAATCTTCTATTTCCTGTCCTACCAAAATTCTGGGGGGCCCAAGTGTTTTGCTGTGAATGTCAAACAGAGGTGCACTGCCAGAAAAGACATCATGGGAGGTTAATATTTGTGGGATTAAGGTACATTTCATCATTTGAGGTCAGTGGGCTGGTTTCAAGGTCTTGTCTTGTTTTATTTGCCATAGGATCATGGCTTTGGGCACAATCCTTGCAGATAATAACCAGCAATTATAAACCCTTAAATGTTGTGGGCATTCGATTTTTTTTCCTATATAATTTACTTACCCAGAAAAGCTTAGCTCAAATCTCATTTACCATCTGGAAATCTGTGTGGTCCAGCTCTTCACTGCATTATTGAATCCAAGAATGCAGAAGGTAACAATAAATTCCTTGAAAACCGTATATGCAACACAGGGGCAGGGGTACAGTCCTCTTGTAGCTAGACAAAATTGGTTGCCCACCTCTGCAGACCTTCCTCAAAGAAATTAATTTTCTTTCTCTTGCCAGTTCAGAGAACTTCTAAATTGTGAAGCAACTGAATAATTTTGTAAGAGGTACAAGCCTCAGGGTTACCAGGACTCTAGTCTGAACTTCAAGACTTCATGTGATCTGTCCTTTTCTGTCTCTTGGGGGCAACAAAAGCTGCTGGAAACTATGCTCTTGTTCAGCCTGAGGAAAAGCTTGACCCAAATGTCCTGCACATGTTCTGATATCACCCTTGATCAAGCTCCTCTTGATGCACAGAGTGAGATGAGGAGGGGGTTCAATGAAACTGGTTGTATTTATCTGTCTTTGTGCCCACGTTGATGAATGGCCAGATCAGCGTGGGTGTGTGGTTCTTTCAGTTATGTGGGGGTTTATTCAGCTGTAGCTTCTAGACTCTTCCTGTTTCCTTGATAAAATCAAGGATAAAACTGGCTTATGCTTTTGCTCTCTGTCCACCTTGTCCTTGCACGACCATGAAAGCTGAAGGAGGAGTTAAAAAGCATAACTTGATATTGATTTATTTATTTTAAAATATGACCAGGGAAGCGGATGTCCTCTTGTAGTTTATAAAAATATATTAATTGGCAATCTTGACTCATACAGGGCGTGAATGGGAAATTCACCTGTCAGCAAAGTTTGAAGGGTGCTTTAGGAACCAGTATGCCTGCAGAATATAAAGGAAAAACAGAGCTTTGCATCAATCTGCAGGGCTTAGGCTGAACTGTGACAGTTCTTCCACTCCCTCCTCCCCTCAGGGTCTCACCCTTCACAAACACAGGGTTTATTGCTGTAAAAAACCCACCCACACAAACTCTTCTGTCAGGGTGCCGTGCATGGGGGGACCTGCCACGGTGACAGAGAGCTCTGGAGCTGCTCTTGCAGAGCTCCTGGGTGAAGATCCATCACCAGCTGACTGATATGTGACCCACAGGTACCACATATGTTACCTAATGACCAGTCACTTAATTATAGGCTAGGTGACACGTTTATAAGGGTGAACTTTAGAGTGCTATTAGGGAATGGACAGATGAACTATACCAGCTCCCCTCCGGGTAGATTTCACCCAGACTCTTCTGCCTCTGTGGACCCATTACACAGTAATTAGGGTGGTTTTTAAGTAGGATGCAAGGAGTTAAATGACTAACCTTATTATTGCTTCATTTGTCACTGTGGTAAGTGCCGCTCTGGGGGAGGTGGATTGGAAGAAACGGAGAGAGAAAAAGAAAGAAAAGAGAACATGAGGTGTAAAGTCTCTTCTTTCCTTAGTCCACATGTAGAGAGGAAGTTGAAGAAGGAATGTGTGGATTTTCCAAAGCTGAGACTGGAGAAATCTTTGAACAATCTGATTTTCTGCTTTAATAATTGAAATGCCCATGAAGTGATGTCAGTTCATGGTGGTGTATTGTTAAAATGGTGTTTTTGTACTAATAATTTCCTTTGTAATCCTAAGAACAAAACCTGTATCTTGTGGCCATGTTTTGATTTACAGAATATCTTTTGGGTGGTTCTTTTTAGTTTTTCCTATAGAAAAAAGAAGATGAACACAGAGCTGAGATACAGGACTCTCCATCTCCTCTGAGCTGGAACAATCACATCTTTAAAGCAAGTTGCTTGCCCCTCTGTCCCATGTGGTGCTGGTAGGGTTGTCTGCTGTCCTTCCTCACTGGTGCAGCAGCTGCTGCAGTTGTTTTCTTGTTGGAGTGTGGCAAAACTCCAGCCCTGCCCTTCTCATGAGCCTTTGATTTAGCAACAGGGTGAGCATGTGCTGATTTACTGGCTTTTCTCACGCACGCTCAAGTCAAGGACTCAAATATCCACAATTACAGCCTGTCACTTGCTTCTGGGTTATGGGGGAAGAATTCACCTTCTCTGTAGTCTTTGTGTTGGATGTGTCAGTTTTTGGAAAAATGTTTTTCTAATTAATTGTGTGGGGATTTTGTTGCAGAGGGGAAATGAATGGTCGTCTTCATTAATCTGGGTTTAATGTCCAATTGTTCTTGAAATCTTAAATGTAGCCTTGAAGCATGGAGTCATGTGAGTCACTTGTTGGTTATAATGCCAGCTGGTTCTTTGCAGTGTTTATATGTGGAGTGGCTGCTTGAGAACAGATTTTTATCCCCAGTTTCCTTTCTTTCACTCAGCTGAGTCTCTTTTCAAGCAGGAATAGTTGGAGGAAAAAGCTGCAGGGAAGATTTGCCTTGTTCTTTAGGAGATAATAATTGCTGAAGGGTATTGCTAATTGAAGGGAAGGAGATAAGTTTGAACTTCTCAACCTGTGCTTTGCCCCAGCTGGCTGGGAGCCAGCTCTGATCCAGGAGCCATGGAGGTGGTTTAGCCAGTGATGTGTAAGAGCTAATATGTCCTGCTAGGATAAATGCTAGTGAGCTGGATGTAAAGATAATTTTTGTAGAGTTTTATATGCTCCAGTTGATTGATCAAGGGGAACATAGTTATGCTCCTACTGTACCTGTGCTGAAATGTACAGGTAATGTACAAAAAAAATGTACAGAAAAATGTACTTTTCTTGAAAAGCTGAGCCCTTGGAAGTATTAAATGTTTCATTTAATTGGCCACAACCTTAATTCAATGCAGTGGGGCTCTAGTCTCTTCAGGATCAGCCTTATGGCAGAGAAAAATGTGATCACTGATACCAAAACCCCTGAAAGTTGGCATTATTTTTTCACTTAATTGTGGCAGTGATTACAGCTAGCATTTAAAGGCTTTAGAAACATTTGAAGATTATTTGCTCTTTACCGCTTCTAACCTTTGTTTATGAAAATGGTAATGAGAAGGAATTAAATTAAAAAAAAAAATGTTTTAGGAGTTTTTCCTTCTCTAAAAAACCCCTGAAAACCAAACCATGCAGAAATACCTAGCTGAGACTGGGCAGATGGAAAACATGTGGAGATCTCAATCAGGTTTTGTTCCTCAGGACATCAAGGCAGACATGGATTCTGTCCCTCCTCCACCCTTTAATGTGCAGTTATTAGGTACAGTATATTTTTCTTTAAATTGTCTTTTCAGCCCTTCTAAAGGAGCAGGGATGTACTTAGGAGCGCCAGCTGTTCAAACTATTTGGTGATGACTACCAAAGTGTTGCTTTATTTCAATTTACTTTCTTCTTTCCTCAGGGTATTTTGGGGTGGGATTTAGAACCCAACCATACGTGCCTGCTGCTGTTTTTGTCAGCTTTTACAGCTTTTACATCAAAGCACCATGAGTTTGCTGTGGGTTCCATTTCATCTGTGCATCCCACAGCCCACCTTTGTCAAGTGGAAATGGTGGATCCTTTATTGGAAAGCAGAGTTTACCACAAAGCATCACCATGAAGTAGCCAGGCTGTGCATGCCTGGGCTGCCACAGCAGCTGAATATGCAGCCGGTAGGGTGAAATTTCAGTTTGTTTAAATAAATGCAATAGAAACAGTTTATGGAAGATTGAAATGTACCTCACCTTACAGCTTTTTTTTTTTTTTTTCAGTATAGTTTTATCAATGTGTGGTGGCAAAGCAGAGCTGCTGGGAGTTTCATGAAGCTCTTGTGTTCAGCTGAGGTCTAAGGACTCAGCTCTGGAGTGATGAACATCAGTAGCTCAGCTTTATGGAGAGGTGGTTTTGCAACCACCCTCAGCCTCTGTGCTTGCTTTTTAACTGGCCTCCCCTCAATATGTTTCATACTTTATTTCTGTTTCCTTGAAATATTAACGTTTTTGCCCTGTAAAAGACTGTTCATGGAACACAGACCTAATTCTGAGCTCAAGTAACTGCACTTTAAATTCATTCTAAGATTTTCACATTGTCCTTACTAAAACCTTTGGCAGCTTTTCCCATTTTAGCTTCTTTGGGTTCAGATTCTACCTTTTATACTGGGAAATCTGCAGAGACAGAAATCCTTTCAGAGCTGAGATCAAAGGGAGCACAGTCTGAATGCCATTGCTGTCTGCCTTCAAACAAACAAACAGCACATGACCCCACACAAACAAACCAACCAAGCTCTTATGGTAGGGTAACTCCATTAAATCACTTTATCCATGGGGAAATGCTGCTGTTAGATCATGGAGTAACTGCTTCTCTTGCAGTAGTTGGACCTGGTGTTATCCTCTACTCCTGCTTTCTCCTCCATTGTTGTTCTCCTGCCATTCATTTCCCAGAGCAGTCTGACACTGGAGTTTCCAGGCAGTTCTTTTAGCTGCTCTTGACCTCAGAATACCAATTTTCCCAGCTCTAGGGTGGTGATTCAGCAGGGCAGTGTGATATTTGGGCAGCAAAGTTCACATGGGGCAGGGTATTGGGAGGTGAATGACCACTACTGGAGCTCTGGTGATGCACCTTCACTTTGTGTGTCTCTTATGATAACAGTGCTTCCCAGAACAGTGTGACCACATCCATTGCCCTATTTGTAGGGAGACTCCTTTCTCTGGGGCAGGGAGAGAAGGCTGTGCTGTGGTCTGGCTGCAGCTGGACCACATCTGCCCACAGGATCTGTTCAGCAGGTTCCACCTGCCCCACACTGAGTCCCCCTGGGGCGGTGGAGCAAGGGTTCAGCTGAGGGAAAAAATCCCCAAATTTATCTGATCTCCCTGAATTCCTGTCACTGGAAGGGGATTTGGGGATTCCAGGCTCCAGAGACTGCCTCTAGGGGTGGTTCTAGCAGTGTTACATTGTCCATTGGCAGGTGTGCATCAAACAAGTAATGCCAGGTTTCTGATAAATATCCTGTGGCACGACGTGATGGATTTCAACTGCCAGCTATGATTAGGTGACTCCTGGGAGCTCTGCTGTAAGAGAAACCTCAGTCTTAGATGTAGAAAAGCTGCTTTTTAAGGCCTATAACTTTTTTTTTTTTAAAGTTTATATTTTTTTCATACTAAGGTGACTTCAGGAGCAGATTAGAGTAATTTTCTCACAGAAAATTACTAAAGAAAGTACCTAAAAAGTAATAATTAAAAAGTTGTTGGAATACTTCAGTTTCTAGTTGAAAAAGTAAAAAAAACTCTTCCAGTCACAGCAAAATGCCAGGAAATAAATGTTTATGTGTTGATATTGCAAAATCATTGTATTCCCTATCCTTATTCCCGAAATAACATTGAGTTCTTCAACAAGCTATAGGCGGAAATATTTCCAAAAGTCTTACAAGCTTTTGAGTGTAACTGTCATAGAAGGTATTTTCAAAAAAAAAAAAAAAAAAGAATTATGGCATTTTTTGAGAAGGGTCCATCTTCAAATTAAAACCATGTTAAACTTGATGTCACAGATTATTTAACATGAACAAATGATTTTTAAGAAAAATAATTTTGCCTGAAAAGATTTTGAGCACTGAAAAGCCATAACTTCTCTTACACTTGAAACTTGTTTTGATATACTTAACAAAACAGCAGGGAATTTCAAATTTCTGCCATCAGATTGGACTCTTTACAGATATGCAAAATAAAATTTAAGATTTCTCATGGCAGAAGGTTTTCATTTTATGTTTGGAATGTGTGAACTGATCTTACTTTTGCCCATAGCCCTAACATTAGAGATGGTAGGGGTGCCCAAAGTCCAGGTGAAACCACCCGAGGTAACTGATACTTCTAAATTTGTGTTGCTGGACATACAGGGAAGCTGATGCCCATTAATGAACTTGGCAAAACAATTAGAAACAACCTTCCAGGCTGAATTCTATGCTGAGTGCTGCGAATCCCTCAGCTGTTTGAAACACTTCCACATCCCAAGACTGGATTCAACTTTAAAAATTATATCGCTTACCTTATACAAATTAATTAAAGTAGATTTTCCTTTGGTGCTGGCAAGGTGAGTGGGACAGGAGCAGAAGCAGGAGGGAGGGCACATTGCAGCCCTGCAGCTGCTAGGGCAGCTCTCTGGAGGTGTGGAGAAACCCAAACCACGCAGCACCATCAGGAAATTCCATGGCTGAGCTGGAAGCTGGTACCCAGGATCTTTGGGGTTGGGAAATTAATTTCAGATGACTCTGAAATTTGCCTCCTAGATAAATAGTCCAAGTATTCTGAAATGAGCGTGTAATTTAAAACAGCACGGGGTATTCGGGGAATTAGAAGCCAAAAACATAGTTGGGGTGTGGGTGGAGAAAAAACGCAATTCAAAACCTGTGATTTAATGAAGAGACTCAAGGCCTAAAGTGTTGACAGGAAAATTCAGGTGGTTATCAAGTCCTAGGGTGTGAATGAAATAATTAAAAGTACACAGTACAAAATGGCCTCTGACTGCTGTGATGGACGTGGGCTTGCCCTACCTACTCTGTGCTGCTTTTAAATAACAACATCAACATCAACATCAGGGTTTGGGCTGGGCCAGGACTCACAGGAGTTCTGTATTGGCCTTTCTTTTATTATTTCAGCCAGAGCACTGATTTACTGAGACTAGTCTTTAGTGATGACCTGGGAAGGAAAGCCATGTTTAATCTCCTGCTCCTGCTGCCTTTTAATCAAAGAGTGCTGCCCTGAGGGCAAGAGGTGAGGGTGGGTGAGAAGTTGCAGTGAGTTTGGAAAGGGAAGCCTGTTGCTCATGGGGAGATGTGTTACTGTCCCTGTTCTGTTCTGCTTTGTTGGAGAAGGTGCCTTTTCTATCTGTTTGTTTTGGTCCCAAGTCCTGCCTATCCCCAGCTCTACAGGAAGCTGATGGCTACTGTTTTCCATGCTGGTTTTTATGTACTTTATGGATATATCAAATCTTATTGTCTAATCATTGGCTTGTGAACCCCTGAAATGGGACCTGAGATGGGAAAGCTGCTGGACCTCAGTTCCATTTCAGCCCTTCCCAGTATCCTTGTGGGGAGGGAGCCAGGATGAGCACCAGTGCCAGAGCAGGAGGGCGTGGAATAAATTCCAGCCAGGAATGAGTGGAACAGGACAATGTGGCCCTGAGGATGGGTTTGGGAGATGCTGAGTAAGATCCAGCTCCATGATTCTTGCACCTGACATACAAAGGAAGCTGTCTTATGTACTGTTACCTGCTTGATAGAAACTCTCAGCAAAATTAATTTCTACCCTAACTGTGAATTCCAAGAAGGAAAATAAATTTGTATTCAAACTTAAAGGCATTTAAGGAAAAAATAAATATTTGGAAGCATCTAGAAAACCCTTGCTTTTGAGAGAAGTCGAATGCATAGCTTTAACCTCTGCTGTAAATCATCTCACCCCTCTGGGGTTTGAACTTTTATCAATTTCTGAAAATGAGCTTCAAGTCTGTTCTATATTGATCATCTACCTCATGTCAATAATAGCTGTTGTGAAGGTGAGCCTTGCTTGAAATTCACGTTAATGGTATTCATGGAGGAAGGAGAGAAGGAATGTGTGTGTACAGTTAGAGATTTATTTCAGATTCTCCAGTTAAAATCTTTAAAGGGTAGTGGGTTGAACATTATTTATGGTGTTGCTGTTCTGTAGGCCTTGGATCCCCCAGATACGTTACTCAAAAGCAATTTTAGTTTTTATTTTAAATCAAAATATCCCAAGGAATTTTTTCTTATATCATATTTGTAATTGTTGAATATCCCAAAAGAAAGAGGATAAAGTCACCCGGAGCCTGGTAAAAATCCCTTAAAGAAAAATTGAAATCTACCTCAGTTTTTAAGGCCCTGTTACACGACTTTAAACACAGACCAGTAAGTATTTGGTTTTAAGGAAAAGGATTTCTTTTATTTAAACAAGAAAAAATATCCCCTTCCGGAACTTTTTTGAGTTCTTATTGCTGCAAGTTAAAAACTTGGATTACAAAAAAGAATCCATCCATTTTTCTTATTTCCCAAACAATTGCTTTTTAACTAGAACAAGAAAAGCTTGGAAAGACAATATCCACAGAATTTCTTTCCTTAATTTCCTTACAAATTTTAAGGGAAAATAATCTTTAACCAGCATTTATTGGCATTCCAATTGGAAATATAACATTTGCTGCCCTTTTAACTACTTTTTTTGCCACTTCCAAGGTTGACAAATAAACCAGTTATGAAGCTGTTCTGCTGCTCTATTTTGAGCCCTTTGTAGAAGGGTTCCCACAAATGTGGGGAAACCCATCTTTGTGATAGAATTTCACGTAGTGATCAACCAGGCTGCAGTCCTGGACTGAGGATCTGTTAGGCATGGGATAAATGAGATTAACCTCCCTTGATATTTCACATCTCTGCCATATAGTTCATATACAGCAAAACAATCTATAGAATGTGTGTAATTTTTTTTTTAACTGAAAGAGAATTTTGCAATTATTTTTCCGCTTTCCATTTTCTGAAAGCAAATAAACAAAATCCTGAGTATTTTTATTTAAATTTTTTTTTTGTCTCTCCCCCTAAATAGGTTTATTGTTGTTGTTGCTGTTATTATTAAGAGATAAGTGTCAGTCTTTTATGTGCCTGAGAAAAGCCCTTAAAGTGGTGGTTTGGAAAGTGGGGAGCAATGTTTGTTAACATGTACCAGGGCACTGGTTTGATATTAACTTGTGGGAAGAAGGAGATTGGGTGAGTTGGTCAGGGATTGTCCTGAAGTGTTGGGAGTTTGTGGAAATCTCCCATGGGGTTGCTAAGCTGATGGAAGAAAATTGTGTATGAGTTTACAGAAGGGGAATTATATGGCTACAAATACATATACATTTAGTATATTATATATAATCTATTTTTGTATGTTATATATAATGCATTATAGGTTTCTATGTATATAAAAGTTTGCAATACATCTTTATATATATATTTATGCTCATTGATTTGCATATTACTAACAAAACCAACATTATAATGAAGTGGGGTTGAGCCCAAGTTAGATTTTACATAATCTGTAAAAGGAGTTAATTAATTGTGAATCGTTTCTCCTGGAAGCACAGGGTGGAGAGCCCTGTGGTAAGAGATGTCATCCCAGCAAATCAATGTTTCATTAGCATGTGTATGGGAGATGTCTGTTCTGCTTTGCACATAAAATGAAACAAGAGCTTTCATCTCCCTCTCTGCCTGACTCTGCCTTTGAGAGGGAATAAGTGGCTTTGTTCATTAAACTCCAAACTTTCACTGCTGTATATCCCCCTGTGCTTTTTTTCTCTTACTCTGAAGCTCTCAATCAATTTAAAAGGAGAGAACCTCTATTAAGGACAAGTGTCAGGTAAATGTTTATTTCCATAATGCATTTATTAAGGTATAAATGGAGGGAAATGTTGCTGCAAGGACTGGAAGTTACTTTCCCTATTTGTGCTCATGAACTTTTGCATTGAAGTGTCTGCAGAAAAGTCAGGCTATTTGCAGTACTGATTTTCAGCATCAGGCAGACTACTGAAGGTGTAATTATTTAGTATCTTTTAGTCTGAAGTCTGGATTTTGGCAGTGCTATTTCCTACACTTTCCAAGTTCAGTCAATAATTTTAGGGAGGAGGGCAGATGGCAGCAGTGTTTATACAGGTCAGGTGATGCATCTAATGAAAATAGACTTGAAATATGTCAGATTGTTCCAAACATGAAGAAGATACTGCAAGAAGGGAGTTTCAGTCTGTTCCTGCTCAGCACTGGTTTGTTTTGAAGCCTTTCCAAATGCATTTTATAACATGCTTGTCAATCCTCAGCTGTCAAAATCTTAACAGCCTAACTCTAACTCCACCTAGATTTTGAACATGATGAAATGATAACTATCAATAGCATTATTTATAATTGTCCCACTAAACAATTTGGTTTGGTGTACAATCTCAAGAACATGTCTTATTTGGCTTAACTATAGAAGAGTGTGTTTAGTCTCCTTTTTGCTTGGTTATGTAGATGCAAATCAAGGTATATCATAACGAATTTACCTACTTTAAAGTACTCCTTGTGACATTAGAATTAGGCCAGTCCACCATCACGTAATGCAGCCACATTTCTGATCCTTTTTTTCCATTATTATTGTGGGTTTCAGCTCATTAACCAATTATGGGTCCATTAGCAAGATATTGATATTGTATGCACTGCTGCCACTTGTCATGACTTTAAATTTCGCATTACCTGTATATTTTCTTCAAAGCCCAATTCCTGGATTCAAGTCATTAATGAGATTCTTAGCTGCATCTTAAATAAATTCCAGACCCGCAGGCTCTCAAATGTAGATGTGTAACTCAAAAGCACCCTGGAAGACTAAAAAATAGAAAGCAAAGAGACTGAGTCTCAAATCTCATGATTTTCAGGGCATAATTCTATTATTCTTGAATCCATTGGTTTGATAATATTTTTCTTCTAACTGAGCAAACATTAAATACCCGGGTTTGTGTCTTGGATCTGCTTTCTTTGTGCAGCATGTGTTCACTGTGCTGATAAGATAAGAGTGCTGAGGAAACCTAAGAGAACAGTTTTTTACCCCCTTTCCTGTATTCTGCTTTTGGGAAATAACTAAAAGTCTCAGCTCTAGTCAGAAATTTGGCTGATACACAGATATTTTTTAGCCAGTTTTCAGAATGAGGCCCTACATATTGCCAATAACAATTGCAAAAAAAGTTCCGTTCCTTCAAGTTCTTGATTCCTTCACCCTTTCCACACAAAGTTCGTTTTGAATTCTTTTGGTTGGGCCCAGGTAAGTCTTAGAGGGAGAGCTGTTCCTCATGGAGGCAGTGACACATTTGAAATGCAGATGTTTAAATTTATTTGGCTTTGGTTTTCATTAAGGCTGAGGAACCTTTGACCTGTTCTTAGGTGTCTGCTTTGGCTTGAAATTTTTGCAGCAATGAACAGGGAAATCACCCTGGTACTGTGCCTTCTTCAGAAGTAACCTCTTCTTCTCTTGGAGCATGTCCATGAAGAGATTCTGTACCCAGACCTCACTAAATCTCTCTGCATATGTTTAAATCGAGTAAGAGGGATCTTAATTCGCTTGCTGATATTTACCTTTTCTTTGCATACAGTAGTTTCATAGACTGGTTTCTTGGTTGCCTCTTTTCTCTGGTTTTTCATCAGCATAACCACTGGTTTGAGTAGTTGCTCCTGATTTTGTGTGACTGAATTGAACTCCTTGGCCTTATCAAAGAAATGCTGTGGTTGAGCCTGCTTCTGATCCAGGAGGAATTTTTCCAGTGGATTTTCCAGGCTGGGGAAGTACAATAAGTTTCTTCCTATCCCAAATTAGCACCTGTGGCTCAATGATTAGATGGAAAATTGAAGATCTTTGACAAGATTAAAATCTCAGCACCAGGTTCTACTCCACCTAACCCAAAAAAGGCCACGTGCTTGTTGACTGAAGCTTGATGGTAATAATGCAAGTTTGGAAACAAGGACTATAATTAACCATGACTGTATTATTGGATGTGTGCGTGTGTAATTAACAAAGCAGATATTTTTGTGTATGTGGCTCTACTTATTTGCTCTTGAAAACTCCCCACCATCTTCATCAGCATATTAAGGTTAATTAAAACGAATTCTGTTTGTATTGACTGCCTTTTCACGTATGCGAAGTTTGTGCGAATCAAGTGTATGGCCGGGGCCTTCTCCCCTATAAAATCCATAATGTTTGCTTTTCAGAGCTGGGGGAAAAAAGAATCAAAATTGCAGGCTGTTTGAAATTTAAATCAGAGCAATGCTGGTCAATAGTATCAAGGTTATGGTGCCCTGGAAGGTTTTGATTGGGTGCTGCCAGGTCCATGCTGGGTGACAATGACAATAAAGGTCAGGTGAATGGAGATTTAGGGTTTCACTTTGGTTAAAGGGGGATTCCTGGCTGAAAAAAAAAAAAAAAAAATGGAGCAGAATCACAGAGCAGATTTGTACAGGTTTGAGGATGGTGTTTGGCCTGTGCCAGGGGAGAGCATAGGCCCCATGTTTGCAATTTGAGATTAGAGCTTTCTTATATTAAGCCCTGAACAAATAGATAAATGTTGTCCTGGAGGGTTTGCAGCTGTAAGGAATGGCCTGATAGGCTGTGTGAGGAGGGAAGCACAAGCACAGGAACAGGGGTGACCTGCCAGGGCTCCTGTTGCAGGCTGTGATCCTGCAGTGGGTTCTCTGCAGAGCTGGAAGTGAACCCAGTACCCCTAACACAGCACCACCACTCTGCCTGCACTCCTTGCAGTTTCTTCCTGGCTCCTGGAATTCTACCAGGTGCTTAAATAGTTACAGGCTGAATAGACTGTTTGGGCTTTTGCTTGATCAAACAGCACCTTCATGAAACTTTATCTGAAGTCCACATGATGCAGCAGCCACTGGCAATGTGTTTTATTTGAACAGGACCCTAAGCTTGCCAGAGCTCTCAGGTGGGCCTGGCTGTACCTCTTCCTTTAAGTGAGCTCTTCACAAAAACATTTTAAATTGTAAAAGATGTGTTTTATTGGACCACAAGCTTAGAAAGTAAATAGATGCTTTAAAACAGCAAAAATTCAGATCAAGATCCAGATTTGACTTGGGTTGGTCAAGACAGACTAAATTAAGGACAATATAAACAAACCCTCCCCTCTTTGCTCTCTCATGCAGGTACATCTTCAGATTTACTCTGATTTCAGTCATTCATTTGCTTTCTGTGTGGCAACAAGGTCAAGGCAGCCTTTTTTAAGTACCTATTTCAACTAATTCCATGCATTCTCCTTCAAGGACCCTGCTGTGGATCCTCTCAGCTTTGTCCCTGTCTCTGCTCCTGCACAGACTCCTGCTTGTCTGTGGGTCTCATTCCCTCCCTCCCTCCCTCTCTGCTCTCCAGGGGCTGGGCACACT
>JANRGV010000048.1:10400231-10413779 GCA_024734035.1 Alethe castanea | reverse complement strand
GCACACTCAGTGTCTGATGGGTTGGGCTCCTCTCCCATGCTGCTTTCCCTGGCCCAAGGCAGGGTTTTGTGGGACAAGGTGCCCAGCCCCAGCTTTTCAGAGGAGCACCACACACAGCCAGCCCTAAATGAACAAAGCCAGTGCTGTCTGTCACATTTCCCATTTAATTTGTCCGTGTTGAACTCGTGATTAGCACAGTGGGAGGATATGGGCTGATGGCAGTTCTTGCAGCTATTGTTGCATACTATCTGCAGGCTCAGGAGAGTCCTTCTACTTGGCCTTACTCTTGATTTATGCTCCTCTGGTTTATTCCCCCGGGAGGGAAATCTCTACAGGGTGTAAATCAGATTTTTTTTTCCTTCCTTTTTTTTTGCAGAGACTCTGGCTCATAATTCTTTCAAATGTAAATCTGAACATAATTCTGCAACAAGAATGGGTTCTATGGCTAATCATGTGGCTTCAGGCTTTATATCTCTCTAAAGCTTCAGGCCATTTCTGTAGAAATATACAGAACATCTTCCAAAGCATAAAATAGTAATGTCCTGTATCATCCAATTGCTTTTTTATAAACCCCTAAAAAGGTGAACATATTTTGATTTGTTTAAGTAATAGTTCTGTGATCTAAAAAGAAGGAAAGCAAAATGTAAGAAGAAATTTTTCCGATTAAAGCTGGCTTTTAATCTGTTTCCTTGACAAATGTAGTTGATACTGATGGTATTTTTCCATTCCTGTCTATTCCCAGTAAGACTGAACGATCTGCTTCTGTCTCTCTTGGCTCTGATAATGTTTTTGTACTAACATAACATAATGCCATACAATTAGAAATTATATGTTAGCTGTTAGTCATAGCCCAGTGAGTTTACATTAGACAAAAGAAATTAAATGGGAACCAGAGGAGACCTAGTAAGTGCAGTTTATGTTGCTTTTTTATACTTGGAAATATTGCATTTCTATTGATGAGCATCATTTATGCCTGTATGGGGGAAACTAACAGTGCTACAGGCAAAAGAATCCTTGGTCGTTTCTTCAGTTTCAAATCATGCAGAGTTTGTAAATGCAAAGTTAAGAGTTTTTTTCTTCTGTCTTGGAATTGATGGGTTGCTTCAAAATTTTTATTCATGCTCTGAAAGGAAATAGAATTATTTTTAGTTTTGATTGTCTGTGACACTAAATGATGCCTTGTAAATTGTTTTGTTCTTGGGAGTGAGAGCTCATACTGTACTGAGGAATTTGATTCCTTGTGAGTTTGTCCTGGTGGAAGCCTTGCTTTTGAAGGCTTTGCTAAGTCAGATGAGTGGCATCACTGCTCTGGTGGTGATTGGTTGCATTATTTTGTCTTATAATTGTACGAATTTCTACCTTTCTTGCTCTTGGATGTTTTCATAATATACTAGTCTCTCTAAAGTTTGGAAGGTTAGGTTTGATTGCTCATTAAGCATACTCATGATGGCTTAAAATAAAATAAATTGTGTTATCTTTTTGGCTGAGGTTCCCAAAGTTACCATGTAAACTTAGATTAGCTCCACCTATTGCAAGAGGACTCCTAAATTGTCTGATTGGCTTGGAGAATCTTGGAAATCTTGGAAAATTTATCTTGTGTTTCATTCTTCAGTGATGTTTGTGTAAGAATAATTTGGATTAGTAGTAATTGCTGACAGAGCTTTCTTAGACTGAGATAACAAGAGTGAGTGAGATACTTGGCCTTTTCCTTTTCTTCTTTTTACTTATTTCTGCCTTGATTTTTTTTTTTCTTGTCTACTTGCAGTTTTTACTGAATGGAGTTCTCAGTAAGTTTTCTACAGTGTACCTGGTCATTTGCCTCTGTGATTGTGTAAGTGCATATTTGGGATTTTGTGCAGAAATTATTTTCTTTGAAGAAATGGAACAAGGAGGCTGTTCTGTTGGTAATTCGCTGCCTGTGTTTCTCATTCTCATATGAGTGCAGTAGCTTGTACTTAAAGTGTAGAAAATCCTCTCCAGAACAAGAAACTGGTTTGGAAAGGAGGGGTGGAATGAGCTGGGAAGAAAAAGAGAAAAAGTTTTAGGGGAAAAACTGAATTTTTTCAGGTACTTTGAAGACTCGAGAAATTGGCTTAACTATATAAACTACCATGTAAGTGTTCATCTTGAAGAAGATAACTTGAAAAAGAGTGAACAGGACAAACTCTACTCCTAGGTGGAAGGAGAAGAAATGTCTCAGATTTAGCCTTCCCATATAGGAATGTAGTAGATATTTCCATTTTCTTTCCTCATAATCTTTTCCAGAAATACACATTTTTTGATGCTGCACATAAACCTTTGTAAACTGTACATGTATTTATCCTAATTTGATTTTAGTTCAGGATGTCTTCAAGATGGAGTAAATAGCAAAAAATTTATTTCTGTGTCAAGGCAAATCTACAAAATGCAATATTGTGACCCTTTAACCAGTGCTCCAACAGACTGGGTGCACTTTAAAAAAATTCCAAGAGGATGAAGAATAATCCTCTGTAGTAATAACATGCACTGGTTTGCATGGTCATCTTTTATGAGTGAGAGGAGGAATCTAGTTTTCTTTAAGACAGGTGATAACTGAATCTTTCCCATAAGGGGAAAATCAGAACCCAAAGGATTTAGGAGAGCTGCCACACTCTGCTGTCAGAAATCTGGGATGGAATCTTGAAAAGGATTTTAGCTCATCCTCCAGTGAGATCTTTTATTCTGATAGAAGGACAAGCAGAGGGCAGTAAATAGATGGAACTAAAAGGACTATAATTTTTGGAAATTCTGTTAGTATAATAAATATTGAAGCCATTACATGATGGTGGTGTAGACTTTATTGAGTTTAATTCAATGCAAAAGAGTGTCATCTTAGAAGCAATTTTAAGCCCAGGAAAAAAACCCACCACAAAAACAAACTTAGTTTGGGGGTCTTTTTCTCATTAAGTGTGTCACTTGTAACCATTGCAAGAAAAAGAGGCTTTTCTACCCAGATCTTCTCCCTAAGATGTTTCCTGACTGCAGCTTTCAGGTTGGCAGCTTAGGAAGGGAGGGTTCTTGTGGTGGTGTCATTTTAAAGACTGTGCAGGTTGATTTCCATATGGATCTTTTATCAAAATATATGGATTTTTCTTACCTTGAATACATATTTGGGATGTCAGATCACTGCAGAGATGTTGTTACTTAGTTGATTCACTGGCCCTGTAAATAGAGTTGTAGCTAAAGGCACAGAAAAGCCTCAGTGCAATTTAGAGCTGCTGCAGGACAGACAGAAAATAACAAATGGCTTTTTCTAACTGTAGCTTCCTTGGTGCTCAGTGTGGCTTCCAAGCATCCCATGGTGCATGGATCCAGTCCCTCAACTTCTTAACTTTCAACTTCACCAAAGATTGATTTTGCATTTGGTTTCAGTTGTGGGTGAAGGTTCATGTTTGTTTTTTTCATCCCAAAATATGTTATGGTCTATATTTCAGACTAAAAGTTTCCTGTTAGATCTGAACTCGAAGGTGACTCCTGACCTGAAGGAAATCCTTTGAGATCCACCACATCTTCCTTGCTTTTGTTC
Source organism: Alethe castanea (assembly GCA_024734035.1). Classification (NCBI taxonomy): domain Eukaryota; kingdom Metazoa; phylum Chordata; class Aves; order Passeriformes; family Muscicapidae; genus Alethe; species Alethe castanea. The sequence continues at coordinate 10,410,235 of JANRGV010000048.1, read as the reverse complement.
TCAGTTTTTAAAAATCTTCCTCACTTTTTGCATAGATTTCAGTTTGGTAGGGTAGGAACAGGCTGTACTTTCTCTGAACAGCACACACTTGGAATGCCAAAGAGGTATGTGAATTCTTCACTTGCAGAATACTTACCTGTAACATTTCTCCTGATTTTGATCCAGAATCCCTTCACACTCAATGTCTCTTGCACTTTGCATCTGTGGATTTTATAACCTTTTAAAGGTGTAACCATACAGGCCTGTTCAGTCAGATAAAGAATTATTCATGTTTTATTTGATATTGAAACAAGTATTATTTTATAGCTATGTAAGGCTTTTATAGATACCTAAGAGGGGATTTATTCCCTGGAACTTACCTTGTCTCTGCATCACTCTGCATTCTGCCAGTGTTCAGGTGTATTTCTGGGGTACCTCCTGAACTGAGCTGGGGTTTTGGCAGCCCTCAAAATCACATTCTCACACTGCTATTTGGACACAACCCTCATGCTTTACTAGATGAAAATATTTTGCAACGTAGTTAACACAATAAGTTAGTGGATAAGTTTAAGTGTAAATCTCAATCTGGACCTTAGTTAAATGCTGTGCTCAGCTGTCCCCAGTTATGGTGGCTCAGAACTGTGATCCCCTGCTCTTTATTGAGGCTGCAGAAGCTGCTGCTGCAGGCAAGGCTGATGTTCCTCTGGGTGTTGCTTGCCAACATGCCATTCTTGGCAGTCTAACAAGAAAAGACCTTGCAGCAGCTCCTGCAAGAGTATTAGGATGAAATCCAGTGATCTGGCTAAGATCTGACTGGGTAAGCATTCTGTCCATTCAAGTTGAAATCTAAGATTAAAAAAAACAAACCAAAAAACCAACAAAAAAACCCCCAAGAATCCCTATTCCTAGGCATCTGTGCCTTCCAAAAGGGTTGTGTTGTTTCATCCCAGCAGTCAGCACATTTCACTGTATGAAATTTGCCCTTTGCAATATATATTTTTCAGTTTTCCAACTACCTGTAGGTTAAGGAGCCCTATGAATGAGATCATTTGCATTTTGAATTATACTGTTTGTAAATGAGTGGCTTCCTTCTTGTGCCAGGCTGGTGAGACACCAAAACTGTTGAGGTTGTAGGTTTTGCACCAGACTGGCTCATGTGCCAGCCCCAATTTCAGCACCCAGGATGCCCAATGATCTTTAGTGGTATTGACTTTGGTCTTTAGTGGGTCTTGACTGCAAACAGACTCTCCTGCCTTCATACTAAAGTGTTCTTTGACCCCAAATGCCCTCTGAGCCCCACTGAAGCACAGGCACATCAGCTCAGGCTTTCCAAGCTTTGTATTTTTCCCTGGAACACGGAGCTGAATTCCTGGCCCCCTTGCTGGCAAATGAAAGCACAAACAAAACAACCCCTTCCCACACTTTTACGATGAATAAAAGTCTGCTGTGGTTATGCTTTTAGGAGGAGGTATGAAAACAGGCTCCTGATCTGAGTGCTAAAAAGGGCTTTATGCCTTAAGTGGCAAATGCCACTCTGACAAAGGATTAGTCAAACTTTGAAGGTCGAAGTGGGGTTCGGGAGCTCTGTCTGAAGCTCCTTTTCTCATCTGAAAAAGGGACCTTCAAAGAGAAATTTCAATACTTGACATGCAGCTTTCCCCTCTCTGTTCCAGCCTTGCAAACAAGGAAACAACCAATGACAACAGAGGGAAGGAAGACAAGAAAAGCATGTAAAACAGCTTGCATTCCCTTTCATTCAGTGCTGAGCTGCTCCTCAGGGCTGGGCCTTTCTTCTGTTTATTATCATTTTATTTCTTTTGCATATTTTTTGTTTTCTGCCAGGGAGAAGCTCTTGTTTTCTACAGAGAGCAGCTTGGAAATAGGATATCTGATACGGGAGTCTCTGTGTGTGTTAACAAAGAGCCAAATTTTCAGCAGTGCTCTGTATTCCACAGGCTGAATTTTCTCCCCTAGCCACCCAGCTGCCACACAAAAATAACCAAGCCAGTCTGGTGTAGTTTCTCTGTGTACAAAGAACATGAGAAGGAGCCAGTAACAGGCGGAGTGAAATTGCCAAATTATTTAGAAATCTTTTCTGGCTCAGCTCTCTCTGCAGGTTGAATATTTCTAGACACACGGCCAAAGCTGCCTTGCTGCTGGCCAAGAACATGTCAGATTTCACCAGCTAAGCAGTGCAGGCTATGGGCAGGACGTGGCTGGGAGAGCTCCAAGGAAAACTCAGGTGCTGTAGGATGTGGTAATTACTAATTCAGTAAATAGACTTCTCCAAGTCCGTGCAGCATCTGTGTCCGATCTGGGAGGATGTTGGAGCACTGCTCCAGGTAAAGGTTGGTAGGATACATTATGACCCCATAAAACATTTTGGAATTATAAAGAATTATATATTGTGTGTCAGAACGGCATCAAAAGCTATAAAGCTTGTTACCCTCTCCCCCCCACACTCCCAAATTCCTCTGTAACCTGAGGTTGCATGGGCTAAGGTGCTCTCCTTGCTTTTCAGAGATCCAAGTTCGAATTGTCCCTCTGGCATTATTCCTCTTTCCACACACATGCTCTGCCTGCCAAAGTGCATGCCACTATGGCATGGGGCTCTTTCCTTCTTACTTTGACCAGTGATTTTTATCTCGAGACAAGAATTAGCATATAGGAATGGAAAAACTTTTTTATTAACATTTTCAGATATGGCCGGAGCTGCAGGGCATAAACTTAATTCTGATGAAGGGAAATTGAGGCTGGAATTCAGAACCCCACATGGCTTGTGCCTGGGACCTTGTCTGGGTTTCAATTTTTGGACTTCCTTGGCTTTCAGTAAGCAAAACCTTAGCTTCTAATAAGGTAATACCTTCTGTTCTACCTTTTACTGTGCAGAGTTTTTCTGTAAAACATCTGATGCTTGTCTGACTCAGACCTTCCCAGCTCCTAGAATTAGTTGGTGAAGCAGATTAGACTTCTGGAGAATGAAAGCTGTGTCTGGTGAATAGTAAATCACAAGCAGCACTTTCCTGTGCAGTGGTAAAATCTGTTTATCTCCTTACCTGGGGGAAACTCTTATCGATGTGTCTGCACACCTGTTTAAACAGCCCTGCAGTGGGGAGGATGTTGGTAAGAGAGACTTGAAACATGAATTAACTTTGCAATAACCAGCTTTAGGCATATATTATGATGTAAAATCTATGGTTTCAACATGAGAGGGTTTTACTTGAATACAACTGTGAGGAGACCAAGGATTAATGGTCACCACCTTGGCTAACACAGGATAAAACCTGATTTGTTTGGTTTTTTTTCAGGTAGAGTTTTTTTATCCCTGGGCCAGTTTATACATTTGAAAAAATGTGCCTTTTGCATTTGTGGCACTTTCTTGTACTTATAGTACTGCAGCTTGTCCAAAAAAGCAAAGTCCAAGCTAACAAAACAGAGTATCCTAATTGATAATTTTTGCCTGCTGTTACTCAGAAATCATTCCGTGATCCAAAGTGATAGGTCTAAATTACTCCCTCTTCTGACCAGCCTTTGATAGATTTTCAGCTGCTCTCTGTCTGAAACCAGCAGAGATTTTCTCATCATGAATGGCCAAATTATATTAATTATTGAAGTTTAAGTCCTGACTTAAACAAAAGTCTAGATAGGGAGAAGGGGAAGGAATTAAGAAAAATGTAGCTTTTCCTGCTGGATTTCCAAAAATATTCAGTATTTCTAAAACCTCTCGAGGCCAAGCAGCTATGAATTACTTTTCTTGTTGTGATTTCTTTTTTTTTTTTGGTCATTGAAGATGCTCAGGAAGTTTTGCATATAGGAAATGGACCATTAGGATTTGCTGAAATGCATTTTTGGCTGTGACCATTTACCTGTTTCAGCATTGAACTCTGTGCATCCAAGGTTGTTTGTTTTTATTTTGAAATCAAAATGTGTAAAGAATACACTTTCTGTAGGTACAAAAGTTCATATTCAGGGCAAAGAAAAGAAACCTTTTCCTTGATGAAATGTATGTCTTGCCAAGTAGGCTGAGAGAGAAGCTGAGCTTCTGCTGTATAAGGTGATCTTCAGTAGATTCTTTTTTTTTCTACAGTGATAATTGCCTCTTATACCTGCATCTGAATTAAACACTATCTAAAAAACTCTCAAACCATGGAATTTCTTCAGTGCTCCTCCAGACAGTTATCTGGAGCTCTATAACTTTTGAATTCCTTATCTTCTTGACTTCTCCATCCTTCAGTGCACACACACCTGTACAGTCTTTGCACTGGGTTTGGTGTGTACATCATGGTGCTTATTTTTGTGCTATCTTGCTGTTTTGCTTTTATATTCTTCCCACCAGTGCTAGTTCTTAAAGAAGGAAGTAAACAGGAAAAGTGAAGCTTGTGGGGTTGAAAATCTGTATTTATGATTTCAGAGTTCCCCCAGCAAAACTCGCATGCCCTCAGAGAACAGCACAATGCTGTCTCTGACTTTTGAAATGGGACTTTGTAAAGAGCTTCCAGCCTGATACAAACACATAAACAGAAAATGGAAAGAGGCTTGAGCTTCTGGAGAGAAACATTGCAGGCTGGGCTGCTGCACTCAGGCTGCAGTGCCAGGTTCTGTCCAGGGCATGTGAAGGAGTGGCAGAGCTCCATCCATGGCCCCCCACACCCAGCTCTTCTCTCCTTCAGAATGGTTTGGGGTGTGAGCCACAGGAAAATCTCTGCTGCCTGCCTCCTGTTCGTGTATTCAGGCAAAGTCCCCATCCCTCTGTGCAGTATCTGTGTAGGAAAGCTGACAGAGGGAGCTGGGTAAGGAACAGAGATGGGACTCCAGGGAGAAAGGGGGACTATAAGTTTTGAAAGTGTTTTTTAAATATAATGATTCTTCTGAAGGGACAATATATCTGCATTAAGTGCTTGATGGGGGAATGAGAGGATGTTATTCTTTTCAGGCTACTTGTGTCCAACCCAAACTTGGAGTGAACAGCTGTTTGCAAGTGACTGATCTGTTGCCACTCACATTAGTTTTCATGTTAATGAAAATTATTTTAATGAAGATTCTTTGTCTGCTGTGTGACTTTTCATTATATGTGATCTAGAAATGGCTGCATAAGTTGCCTGTTATTATTTCTGCTCTGCAAGAAGATATTTGAAATTTATATTTTCCTTCCTGTCTTGAACTTCCTCTTCTCTCTTCTATAAATATGTGTTAGTTTGGCTTCTGGGGATATTCTGTAGGACTTGCAGCCTTTCTGCTTTGCATGGCTGACACAAAACAAGAAAAAGTAGCTTGAATGCTAATGGGATATTTTTGGTAAGTGACTGAAATGAAGGTATGTTTGTAGATAAAAGCCACTTTTGTTTCTTCCAAGGCCTGTTCTCAGAGATCCCTAGCACTAAGATCTAAGGTTTTACTAGTGGAACTGATTTGAACAAGGAAGTTTAGAACTTATTTATATATTTTATATATTCTAAATGAAATGATGAAATGGCTGAGAAGCCTCAGTCCCTAAAGCCCTTTTTAATATCCCAGTGTGTTGTGCCTTCAAGATGTATTTCTGCAGCCTTCCCCTGTCCCCCCGTGTCTTCTGTGCATGAGTAAAATAAATCTCTAATGGTCCTGGTTGCCTTCTTGGCTCTGTTCTTTAGGTACCTCTACTGGGCTTTCGATCCCCATAGTCACTTTATTGAAACACAGCAGGATCCTTCTGGGATGGCCTCCAAGATGTTCCTTTGAAAGATGAAATGCAGCCACTAATAAGCCATTCCACTTCTTTCTCCCCCCCCTCTGTCTTGGGCAGGAAGCGCTTTGGCTTCATATTTGCACTCCTATAAAAAGTTGGAGATGTACTGTCTCTTTTATTGGAAATAAATTATTAAATATAAAAAATGTAATGGAAGATACTTGACCTGTGAAATCCTTTCTTTCCTTCTTTCCCTTTTCCCATGTCTCCATTGAGGTATGCTCCTGTAAATTCAGGCTCTAAAAGTAGTTACCAAAAAAGGGAAAAAAGAAGGGTGGGGGGAATTTTGGGAAATTTTTTTTTCCTGTCCAACACCTGGACCTCCCCAGAGGGATTTCCCGTCAGCTGCAGCCTTTGAGGTTGACCTAAGTTGGGTTTGTTTTGCTTTGAACCAGAGCTGCCCCATTTGGACGTGTATTTCACATGTCCAGGAGCTCTTTCCCTCCACCCTCCCTCTCCCCAGTGTCTTGATCTCTGTTCAAGTCCTGTGCAGCCCCACTGGGGAGGTGTTTGAGGTGGGGAGCCCTGAGTGATCTTGTTTGAAGAGATGGGAATGCCAGGCATTCCTGCCTGGGCTTCCATGGGAGCTCAGAGCTGGCCCTGAGTGAGTGCCAGAGGCTCCATGCTGACATCTCCATCCCTGCATCCCTCTTGTCCTCGCATCACTCCCATCACTGAGCGCCGGGAGTGCAACAAGGCTCTGAAGAGTACCCAGGCAGCCAAAAATAACAGCAATAAAAATAAAGACGTTATTAAAGCCAGATACGGCTGATCTGAAGTCACAGCGAGTGTAACATGACTCAGTCAAATCCCCAGGACAGTTGGAGACAGAAAGGGAAGGAGAGAGGAAAATCTCTATCTGTTTAAAGTTCTGGGCCCCAAACTCCTTACAAGTTGGCTTTGATAATTCATCAGACGACCACAAAAAAGAATGCCTCCCCCGCTCCAGATGCAACCGTGTCTTGTCCCAGCCTCTTTTTCCACAGCCTGTGCATCTCACCACATCAAGGGGAAAAAAAAAACATTTAAAAGGTCTCCTTATTTAGGTTGGGTAGGTTTGAAATATCCTCCACAGGCAAACGTGTGTGTGTGACTGCAGGCACGCGTGTGTGAGGATATAGGCATGGAGAGTTATACTCAGGAGAAGGGAAAACTTACTGGAAAAAAGCAGAGTTTGCAGTTCACACCCAATGCTGTTAGAGGAGGAGGAGGCTGTGAGCCTCTAGTGTGACATGGTTAAGCTAATTAGAGAAATTAACCCAAAATCCTGCACCAAGGAGTGTGGGGTGGGTAACTGCACCCTCACCCCATCAGTTGTCTTGGATATAATAAAGAATAACTCAGAGTCCAGGCAGTGCTTCATAAAACAATCAACTCTCCTGGATGTGTTTGGCTGCTGGTGGGACATTTGCTGGAAAGCAGATTGATGTACCAGGGTGAAACAGGAATGGAGGAGAAATGTAGGATCAGGCACTGCTGGTCGTTCTTTGCTGTCGGGGACAGAGATTAATTTCTCAAGGCTGTTGCTGTGTTTGAGGTCTGGAGGGGGTATCCTGAAAAAGGTATTCCCCACACCATTTGGAGAGTGGCTTTGACTAATGGACTCACAGCAAATGGCAGAAAAGGGGCCAACCAAGCAAACTTGGATCTGATTTCAGTATCACACTGTGTGTATGCTTTGTTCTCGGGTTTTTGCTGGGGCCAACTCCGATATAAACAGATGGACTTCAAAGTAGTTGGTCTGAATAAAAACTTACATAATATTTTAATGGTCCAAGTCTTTTGGGACTGTAAAACTAGATAGAAAATTTCAGAAGGTATTTATTTATGCTTTTTGGGCCAAGCAGAGAGACAAGAAATAGATCTTGTTCTGTTTTTTTGGTTGATTGGTTTGTTTGTTTGTTTTTCATCATCCTGTGACTTTAAGATACTTTTGCATTTCTTATAAGGAAAGACAAGCTACTTTTGAAACTGAAATTGTTACCTAATTAAAAATAATATGATAGTTTGTTTTTGGTTTTTCTTTTGAAACTTTAGTTTTTCAAGGCTGGATGCACCTTTCTTTTCTCTTTTTGCTTTTCAATACGAAGGAATCATGTCTTGCTGCTGGATTTCATTTTTGTCAGGTTTTTGTATTTTTTAAATTTCATTTTATCCATTTTGAAAATGAAGATCTTTAAAAATGATCATGTGGTAAAAATGACATGTCAAATAAAATGTGAAAATCAAGAATTCAGAGGAAAATTGCAACATCTGCAGTGTTCTAAATGGGGGTGTTCTTTTCCTTTCCTTTTTCCCTATGAGCTCTTTGTTTCTATGACTTGTCTCTTTTCACCTTTTATTTTAAGGAAAGGTTAATGAGAATTTCCATAGGCCACTTTTGAGTGCAAGAAGTTACCTGTGGTAACCCTGGGGTTCTGCTCGTGGCCGAAATCAGGCAGTGCCAAATGGGAATGAGGCATGAGCATTAAATTGCTCCTTTTCAAACCTAAAAAAGCCTTGAATAATCTTGTCCTTTGAGGGATGAGTGGATCTGATACTGAATATTTAAAGCTCAGTTTGTAGTGTTTAATGTCATTTTAGTCCTTTGGCCTTGCAGAAGACCTAATGTGCAGATCCCAAGGGATTTTAATGGCAGCACAGATGGATCAGCTGAACTTTATTCTGGGTTTTCAAGGGCAAACTGCAAAGCCAGTATTTGATGTCCTCATTCTGATAAACAACAAATCATGTGATTTGTCCAGGGTCTGTCCTGGAGACATGAGTTGGGGCACAGTCTGAAAGATTTCCTCTGTTTGCCAATCTAACCCAGCAAGACTGGACTGCAAGATGAGATGCAATTCGAGCACTTCATTTGCTGGTGCTGGTTACACAAGCTCCAGAGAGGCACTGTGTGACTGCACTACCACCACAGACAGAATAACCACAGTCTCTCAAGATGGGTTTGATGTCCCTCACAGAGCCTTGTGAGTGCTGCACTGTATGCCCAGGCTATAAAAAGATGTTTTAATTTAGAAAGGCTACTACTTGCAGTTGTGTCAATATTACTTTAAAAAGTGTTTGGGTGGAGGTAGGGGGAGATGTAAGAGCACTTTTGGACCAGATTCTTGGGATCCAGTCAATATATAAAGTAAAATCTTGAATCTAAGTTTATACACAAAATGGAAAATGAATGTTCTGAAGAAGTTTTTGTGAAACATCACTTAGCTCTGACAAACTCCCCACCTAGTTAGTTATTCTCATTGCTTTCAACTCTGAACACCTTCTGGTAGCTGACATGACTTATGTCTGCCACACAGATTTTATTTTCTATTTCCCCAGTGGAGCAATATGTTTTATTTATTTTTTAATGTACACATTGCTGTTGCCTGTATTATAAAAATATTAGGCTGCATTGGTCTGCTCTGGGTGTGGAAGTCAGTAAGGCTGTGATGCTCTGATGTTGCATTTATTCACTGGATGCAGGAAAACCTGAGTGCAGCACAAAACAAGATGTGTTGAAAAATAAATAGTCACCAGAAACTGTCCCTGTTTTTTAAATAATTTGGATTTGGATGGCTGTGTTTAAAAGATGGATATTCTTAAATGCTTTCAGAATCCACTTTTGGCTAAGGCCTTTTCTAAAATGATTTTCTGGCTAGGATTTCCATATGGAGTGAAAAGAGTTACAAACCCAATTTCACTGTTACATGAGCGTACATTGATATGCCACTGCTGTAGGTTACTCTGACCATGGCTACCTATCTTTTGACTGTTGCTGAAAAATGTGTGAATTAAAACAATTAAAACATTTCCAAAATGTGCCAACTCATTCCAGTGCAGCTAAACCCAGTGAGCCATTGGAATACCAAGGAGTTAGGATTTTCAGTGTCAATAGCTGCATGTCCACACCTCATCCCTCCTTGTGTCTCCCGTTGGGATAAAGTGATGTGCAGTGTCAAATAAGCCTGGAAGGTGGGATTCATTTCCATGAGGTGTCCCACTTTTATAAAACTGTTTATAGCTCTAGATTTAACATTGAACTGAACTTGCTAATTTCTAAAATATGTTAATGAAGGTGATAATAATGAATGTCTAGTCTATGTGCTCTGTAATTTAATACCTATTTGGAACTGTATCCAAACATAGAGCCACAGTTCTGACCTTGGAGCTACTTTTTGTGCTGGTATTATTCCTTTCCTAAAGGTCCTTATCAGCCATGATGTGTTAGGTGCAGCCAGCCTGGATATGAATGTTCATGGGCTCAGTGACTCTCAGAATGTCTTTCAGTGGCTTTCATAGACACCTAAATTACTCAGAG
>JANRGV010000048.1:10377355-10390542 GCA_024734035.1 Alethe castanea | reverse complement strand
ATTGACCCCAATATGTAGATGAACCAAAACTTATAAAAGTGTAAAAACTCATGACCAGGATCCATCTTGGATTTGATCTGTGTGTAGCCGTGATCTTGCACTGCCCAAGGTGAATCCTTTCAATAAATACCTATTTTATTCCTTTTGCTCTCTCTAGTCTCTGTTCCAGATCAGCCTTTCCAGGCATCACCAGCAGTTCAGAAAACTGAACAGATTGTGGGTAAACCCAGCAGAACACTTGTGGACAGGGTTAGTCTGAACCTTGCAGGTGCTCATGAGTAGGAGTAACCTGGGAAAAATGAATGCAGAAAGTTACCAGTGATAGAGAAAACAGACCTCTGTTCTGAAAAGAACTGGTGCTTTGTAAGATATCTCCCCAAAGGCATCAGTGGGAGTGTTTTTATAACCTCTGGGGGCAGAGAGGGAATGAAAGAGGCTGCTCACCTGTTGGGTTATTTCAAAGCAAGTGACGTGATCTCCTGCTGGCTGTGCACAGGGAGGGGAGAACTCGGCAGCTTCCAGTTTCTCCGGGTGATCAGTCTTGTGATGTTGTACCCACATTACAGCCTTGTCACTCACACAAGTTGCACTGCCTGTGCCACATAATGAATGTGTAAGGTGCCTATATCTATTTACAGTTACCTGCTGAAGGAGTAAATGTGCTCCCATTTGAGAGTGAGAATCTCTTGGGAGCAGTGCTGTCCCTAACCAGGATCCACTCACTGCCACCTAACCCAGGCAGGGGTGACTCTGGTGTGCCATGGGATAAAAACCTTCTTTTCCACCAAAACACATGACCAACACTGGGGGCTGATTGGAATGATACTGTGTTCATTCTGAGTGAGGGTGTGTGTTTGAAAATGGCTTTTCACAGGTTTACACACGGAGAGGGTGTGCAGAGCAGAGAGGGTGATGCCATCCATCCCTTTCCCATCCATCCCTTTCCCATCCATCCCTTTCCCATCCATCCCTTTTCCATCCATCCCTTTTTCCCTCATCCCTTTTCCATCCATCCCTTTCCCATCCATCCCTTTCCCATCCATCCCTTTTCCATCCATCCTTTTTCCACCCATCCCTTTTCTATCCATCCATCCATCCATCCATCCATCCATCCATCCATCCATCCATCAATCCCTTATCCATCAATCCCTTATCCATCCATCCATCCATCCATCCATCCATCCATCCATCCATCCATCCATCCATCCCTCCCTTTTCCACCCATCCCTTTCCCACCCATCCTTTTTCCTATGCATTTCTCCCCCTGTTCCCCATGCTGGCCAGGACCCCTGAGGAGCTGGCCATGAGACCATGGCCATTCCAGGCCAGCCCCTGGGCTTGCTGAGCCAGGGCTGTCCCTGCAGGATGGTGACACTGCTCTCAGCAGCAGGGCAGACACAGAGCAGCTGAAAGGAGAGCATTGACAAGTGACCCAGCAGCAGCTCCCCTGCATGATCTGCCTCTGGAACACTGGGCAAACAGCAGGGCAGGGTTTGGATGGGCTCTGGCTCTGCTGGTGGCTGTATAAATTAATACAGGTTATAAGCAGGGCCAGCTTGTTTGTAGAGAAGCAGGAGCCAACCCGCAGAAGGGCTGCTTTTGAATTTTGGACACTGAACAAAGTTTTAATCTCCAGTAAGGCCCACATTTTTTCTTTTCCCAGCCCTCCTCTAAACACTTTCCTTTATTTATTTATTTTTCTTTTCATTTGCTTCTGTCTCCTTTTACATTCTTAGATCTCTAATAGCTCAAACATGACTGGGCTTTGGTCCAGGCTCCTGGCATGCAATGCCAGCCTTTGCTGGTCTTGAGCTGACTACAGCAGCCCATGGCTGTTCCTCTGAACAGCCAAGAGTGAGGAGAGAATCCAGGCTTTTCCTAACCAGAGGGTGAAATATCCTGATACAGGAGCTGTGCACATAAGAGGCCAGTTTGGGCTTAAAAATAGCAACAAAAAGACTGGAGGTGGTTGGTTTTTTTCTCATTAAGATTTAGTCTGAAAATAAAATAGGTTTTAGTAAAAAGTAATAAATTAAGAAATTGTGATTAACACTGATTTCTAAGCATTTTTGTTAAAAAAAGCATAATCAAAAATCTTTGCATTCAACAGTGTTTTGACTGAAGATGTGCTGTCTATGGTGTCATGACTGAGAGCTTGCAGTTTAATATGTAAGAAAAAAAAAAGAAAACTGAGGTTTTGGACAGAGAAGGAGGCACAGGAAAGGAACAACTATTGCCATTATCTTGCTTTAAAAAATTTGGGCAAATGAATTAACTGGTCTGGTATCATCCAGGAGGTCTGTAGCAAACTGAAACAGAAAACAAAAATTACGATTCCCAGTGAAGTTCTTCAGCCATTAAACCATCCTTCTTTTTTCTCCCATTCCTTCTGTATCCCTCATTAGTGTAGCTCCAAGTGTCTTGCTACAATGTTTGGAGAAGTATGATTAATGTGTCATGGGTTTGTTAATTTTGTCCTTAGTTTAAGGGCTCCATGCCTGGCTGAATTCCCTACTGTTCAGAAAGCCTCTTTGGAGGCTCTCTGTTCCTTTTCTTGGTTTTAAATGTTTGTGTCACTCTGTGCTTATGTTTGAGAAGGAAGGTGGAAAGGTGCTGAAGTAGAACTGAAGGCAGTAAGGACAGTGGTGGTCCCCAGTTCCTGGTGATATTTTTTAGGCATTGCAGCCTTCATTTCAAATATTTAGTTTTTTTCAAAGGTATTGAGCACCTTTGAGGTGAGGACAGAGACACAGATTGATTAGATTTTCTATGAAAGTCACTGAAGATAGAGGGGATGTGCTGGCAATGGTCTGTGTTACTGCTGAGGGACTCTGTAAAATTGTGCTGCAGGTCTGAGGAAGGAGACTTTACTACTCTGAAGTCCCTGCCAGTATCAGTGCTGCAGCTCAGGTTTAAAAACTCTCACTTTCTAATCTACTACAACACTGATTTAACAAATCACTAGTACTTGAGGTTCAAAGAAATGTTCTGCCTTTTTTCTTATTTTCTTTCTCCTTTTTTTTACCCTTTACCAGCATTAATCTCGCCTTAGCTTTGTCTGGCATGGCTTTGCACTCATAAAAAGTTGTACTTCCATTTTTGCCTCTCCAGTCTGCTTTGAGAAATAACAGGAACAAGGTTTGTGACTCCAAGGGGTGGGTATATACACAGGGTAAGACAAGGAGTTGCATGTCTCAGTTAGGAAATTGCAGATGTAAAATGGCATCCACAAAAATGTTGGCTACATATGAAAATAAGTCTTAATGCTTTAGTGGGTATTAAGTTTTAATGGGTTTCGTTTAGTCACCTTAAACTGTGTGCATTTGTCCAGTAAAATGGAACATTTTGGTGACCCTCTCTGAAAGTTCATATTTTGCTTTAATTTCCTCAAGCAATGCCAGGGGCTCCTTTCAGTTTTATAAAATCCCAGAATGGTTTGGGTGGGAAGGGGTCTTAAAGCCCATCCAGTGCCACCCTTGCCATGGGCAGGGACACCTCCCACTGTCCCAGGCTGCTCCAAGCCCAATATCCAGCCTGGCCTTGGACACTGCCAGGGATCCAGGGGCAGCCACAGCTGCTCTTGGAAACCTATCCCAATCCATTGCAGGGCATGGCTTAATGTTGGCAGGAGAGCCAGCTGGCCTGATCAATTAAATTAAATTTTATATAGCATTTGTCCTATGATCTAAAGATGCAGCTTACAACTCAAAAATTTACTTTAAAAAATTAGTTTTAGACGCACACACTCTTTAGTTACAAACAAATGTCACAGATTGTGTTAATAAGAAGTTAATAATTATAATAATAATAATAATAGCTCTTCCTTGACAATAGCAAGTCAAGATTAGTGACAATTAAATACTTTAGAGGAAATCAGTGTGTTCAGATCAGAAGTTCCTAACTCCCATTTCATAAATAGCTCCTGCTGTAGACATTGAGCAGGGAGAGATGATTTGAAACAGATCTATGGTGGAGCTGCAGTCCATCCGTGGAGACTTTTAAGTCCATATGGCAAGACTGCCTAAGGAGTCACATACTTTGTGGAAAGATCATGCAATTAATCAAAAAAGTAGTAGTGTTTTCAGTTAATCTAAATTAATGTAGTGTTTTTTTAGGTGAAAAAAGTGTCTCCACTTCAAAGAACAGGAAAAAATCTTCATGGTTTCCTGTTTATTCATTTTGTGTGTGTGGCTGTCACAATCCATATATTTTTAACTATTTTATTGAATAAAATCTGTTACTTCTTAGTGACAGAGAAAATCACATGGTTTAAAAATAACAACATGCTGTATCTTTAATATGGTTTTCCTCTATCAGATACACAGCACCCCATAAAGACACAAAGAACAATTCAGCTTTCATTATCCTCACTAAGTGGAGGGAACTTAAGTTTCTCGTTCATGTAAGACTTAAAAAATTATTATTCTGGATGGATTAAAATCTGTATTTCTGTGGATATCCTGGTGTCAGTGGGCTTTGAATTCATTAATCTTATGTATTATCCAGTCTATATTTGAGCCTTATTCTAAATGTAGAGGTTTTGTGGGCACTGTTGGTTAAGAAGATGGATGAAGTAGGAGCTGGATGTCAAATCAACACTTGTGGAGCAGAAGTGCTCCTGCTGATCAAAGTGCAAAGTCAAAGTCCTTTTCAACACAATTTGGGGGAAGGGAGAAAAAAATGCTAAATATGAGATCTCCTGGCTTAGCTCTTGGAGAGAGGCTGCTCTGAGGTGTCAGGCAGGTCTGTGCTCCTGTGGGAATCCAGAGAGGATTTCAGGATGGACTCTGAAAAATGTGCCCTAATTGCTGAAAACACCAAACAAAAAGGGCTACAAAAACCTGCCACAGAAGGAGGTGGCTGCTGTGTGATGGGAGGAAGGGCTTGGGCAGAGTTTCTTTGCTGAGGATGCCTGTGGTGGGAGGCACAGGACGCTTGTTGACTTGCCACCCGTGCAATGCTCAAATGTGTTCCAATAAATAATCAAAAAAGTATTTTGGCTTGGTTTTTTTTCTGCTGGTTTTCCAGTAGAAATGGTTTTCTTAGCTTTCAAACTTTTTAAAAAATATTTCTCTGCTTTGGAAAAATGTATTTTATATTTGCCAAACACTAGGCACATCGACCTTTTCCCAAAGTCCCTCTTGGAAAGTGGGTTCAAGAAAGATGATGATGATGCCTTTTTTTTCCTTCTTTCTTTTTTTTTTTTCTTGTTTTTTTTTTTTTAGTATTTAGAAATCCCTGTGAAAGAAAAATATCTGTTATTAAGAAACTGAGACTCAGATTTGAGGACACTTTTGCAGCTCTTCTCTTCTCTTACGATCTTCCTTAAATAAATTGCTCAATCTGTCGAAGGCTGAGTTCCCTGCCTTAACTACAGGCACGCTGCTTTTTCTTTGCCTTTATCAGGGAGAAAGTGTCTTGTTGCGTTTGTGGAGCTCTGTTGGAGCTGCTGTTGTGATGTGAATACAGAGAGCTGACACCCTGAGTGCTGTGGGGAGGCTGGGATGAAGTCTGGGGGGGCTGCCTGTGATCCTGTGCAGGCTGAGGATGCACTGGTGCCACCCACGGGAGAGAACAGGCAGGGTTAGAGCCAGGCTTTGCTCTGACACAGCTCTGTGTGCTCCCTGCACCATGGCACCCTCCACTGCAGCCCATTCACCTTCCCTACCACATCTTATACAATCAGGACTTAGCCAGGGCAATTAAATGGGATTTCTTAAGTGGCAGCAAAAGAATGTTAATTGATGTGTGAAATATAATTATCCTCCTGGGTTCCTTGGCTTTCTTTTGTTCGTGACTGCTTTTGATTAAACAGCTCTACTTTCTGGGCCTATTGTATCCATTCACCCACTCCTTTCTTCCTAGAAGCAGGCAATGTCTAAAAAAGGCTGTCTACTTGTGCATCTCAAATATTTCCCAAGGCAGGGGGAAAAAAAAAGGGGAGGGGAAGTGAAGGCAAAAATCAGTCATCCTGCTTGGTATGTGGGTCCTTTGCTGAATGCTGTTTTTGGGTTGGAGCCCTGCATCTGGACTCCAGCTCATGCCAGCTGAAAAGGAAACTTCTATTTTGTTTGCTTAAAAGGCAGCAAGTCAACGTTTAAAAAGGCAACCTGAGGGGATTTTTCAGGGGCTTGACCTGATTGATCTGGAAAATAAGTTAAATGAGGTGTGGCCAAGAACTTCTTAAAGCAATCAAGCAAATACTTTCTTACCAAGATGGTCAGGAAGCAGGAGGGTGGGATACTGTATGTTCTGCTAAGCACTGCCTCTAAATCATTTTCTGTATTTTTGTCCTGGTGGTATCATAATGCCCTCCATATGCATGATTATAGTCATCAGAACATGCACTGAGTTGGATTTTTGTAGAGAATGCTTCTTCTGTGTGAACAAATGGCACTGTGAGAGTGGGAAGAAACCAGAGTTAAACCTCCTTAGTGGTTTTCTCCATCCTGTGTCTCTGGACCACTGTTTTTTAAAAAAACTTTACAGGGTATTAGGATAAATAATTTTCCTTTTTCTTTCCCAGAATCAAGAAAATTGGGATAATTTCAGAGTTGGGTAGATACATTAAAGATTTATACTATTTTTTAGTCTTGAAATTGTGAATCCAGATAGATATACATGCATACATATGTACACATATATATACACATATATATATGTATATATGTGTGTGTGTGTATATATATAGTGTATATATATATGTGTGTGTAGATATATATATATATATAGAGAGAGAGAGAGAGAGAGAGAGATATCTGTACAGACACATTTTTGTGTTAAAAGTCTGCTTTGGAGGTGTTGCTGGTTAGCCATTTGCCTTTCTGGATACAAAGCCATGTGTGTCCATTGAAGTCCATGCCCAGAAGTTCTGCTGAGCAAGGCAAGGTCATGGCATTCTCAGATGAAGTGGGAAGGGCAGGAGGTGACCAGCTGAACTCCCCATGGCCAGCTCAGTTCAGGTGTCCCAGGGTCACTGACTGTCCCCAGGGCAGCTGAGGGTGCCTGGCTGTGCTGGGCAGGGGGACAGGGACAGGCAGTTTGGGGTGTGTCTGGTTACCCTGGTCCTGCAGTTACACCAAGCTTTGCTCAAAACCATGTGACATACAACAAGAACATGTTGGCACATTCCAGAGTACCCAAGACTCCCAGAAAATACTTGTTACTCTTCATGTGGGCCCACCTGCCCTTGTGAAATCCTCAATTCCTTACATTTTTTAAGTGCTCATAATTTTTGGACTGAGAACATCCATTGGGAACAGTTTGCATACATACAGGATGAAAACATCCTTTCTTGTGCAGCTCCAAACCTTCTGTTTCATTGGATAATCAAGTTCTTCCTGGATTAGAACCGCTGAATGAGTGTTTCCTAGTAACTGTCCAATATAATTGATGGAATTGTAGTTATTGCTGATCTCTGGTTTTGATGACCTCTGTTGTAACCCCTCCTTAGTCATCCCTCGTTTCTGTCTGTTTAGTCTGTCCAGTCCTTCCTGGATATCTCTGGGCCTATTTCTTTGTCTGATGTACTTTTTGCAATTCTGCTGAGGCAACCAGAACTGCATCTGATACTCAAGATATTGGAGCCAAAGATCATAAGAGGAAGTGTTTTTTCTTTCTTAATTTCTAACTTTCCCTTTGATTTTCGTCTACAGCTAAGCATTGGTTAGATTCTAACAAAAAACCAATTAATTCTCTGAGATGTGGTAGTTAGTTTTAAGTTGATCATTCTGTAATTTGGGTTCAGATTGTGTTTTTCTCTTTGTGCGTAGTTTGGTCAGTGCCTGTTCCTAATGCAGACAGTGGTGTGCTTTTTAAAGTGATGTTTTCATAATATTGGTCAGAATTGAGCAGCTATCAGACAAATTAGAGTCCCACAATGTAGTGCTCTGAAAATCAAAGGTTGAAGCTGCATTTTTAGTTTCCAGAAGGAACTTGAAACCACATTCAGTACATTTAAAATGTACAGAGCACTGGTTTACTCTAACATCCCATCTCATTTCTTATATTTCCATTAAAACATTTTGAATTTTTGCCCCCGTGTGACATGAAAACATGTTTTGAAATGTTATGAATGTCTGGCAAATGATTTGGTTTTGGATTTTTGCCCACCAATATTCCTGTATGGCCCACGCACTTGTGCAAAACTTCTTCTTGGTCTTTTAAGGCATGAAAATAATATAGCAGTGGCTGAATTATGACTTTTAGTTAAGGAAAATAAAAAATGAATCAATTTGAAATACTAAAAGGTTAGGAGGCAACTGAAGAGCAGTGAGGGAAAAGATGAAAACTGGATCTAGGAGGAGCTGAGAATGCCAGAGGGAAGTAGCAGCTTAGGGTTATGCTTCAGCCATGGCTTTAAGGAATGATTGCACATCTTTCTGCTTTTCCAAAGAATGCTGCCATGTGACCTGCCCATCCAAAAGGCCAGGGATTTGGTAGGAAATTGCAGATGCTCTGCTTCTCTACAAAACATAGGCTAGCAAATTGAGAGAAATCACAAAACTGCATTTTAGTGACAGCTGAGACAAATAACACTTTCCCTAGAGCCTGGAATGCCGAATGCAGACCCTGAGAGTTGGGGTGTGCACAAATCACTTGTACAGCAATTTGGAGGGTGGGCGTTTGACTTTTTTCCTGGCACAGAAAGAGAAGGATGCAGAAAGCCTCAGTTAGTGGAGCTGTGTGGTGGAGACAGCCACCAGATCCCCTGACAGCACAGCTCTTGTTCTAGCTCATTTAGCACCACAGCCCTCATAAACCAGAGGGAGTACAGCGAGCCTAATGTAGCGTGAGGAGCAAGGAGGGGAGCGCCCGGCGGGGCAGATTTACAGCTACCTGATGGGCCTCAGCGAGCAGCATCCTCCTCCCCTGCATCCTTGTGCCCTGCATCCTTGTGCCCTGCATCCTTGTACCCTGCATGTTCATCCCCTGCATCCTCATCCCCTGCATCCTCCTCCCCTGCATCTTCATCCCCTGCATCCTCCTCCCCTGCATCCTCATCCTCTTAATCCTCATACCTTGCATCCTCCTCCCCTGCATCTTTATCCCCTGCATCCTTGTACCCTGCATCCTTGTACCCTGCATCCTCCTCCCCTGCATCCTTGTCCCCTGAATCCTCATACCCTGCATCCTCATCCCCTGTATCTTCATCCCTCTGCATCCTCATCCCTCTGCCTCTTCCTCCCCCTGTGATCCAGCCCCGCCTGCTCTGCCCCTCACACACACACACACACAGAGGCTCTTGAGGATGCACATTGAGTCTTTTGTTTTCCCTCATTAAAAGTGCCAAGATGCATGTCAAATGCCTGGAGCAGCCTCCTGCTTTATAGTTTTATTGTAGCACTATTATGACTTATTTAATTTATTTTTTTCTCTTTGTGTGTGTGTCTCACTGCTTCCACTGCCAAAGTTTACGTTGAGCAGAGATAATCTCTTTGTATGTCTGTCTACATACATATCTTTATTTTTGGAGGGGATCTGAAAGAGGCCTGAATATTTGCCACAGCTCTCTTTTTCAGGTAGGTAAAAGAATTCTAGAAAGGGCAGAACCAGCCCCTGTTCTGAACACCACGCTGTTGTGTTAATGATTGCAGTTCTGTAGGATCCCAGCAGCATCTCTGTTTGCTCTCAAATTTACACAGTTGTATACTGCAGGTATAAATTAGTTTAATAGACACTGAGCTGTGTGTAATGTATGTGAAGTTGGCACCATTCTTTAGAAAGGAGTATGTATTGACTTATGGCTTTCTTGTACTAGAGATGATCAATTTTTTAATCATGCTCATTAATTTTTTTCTTAGATAATTGGACTAGAATTAAAAATCCTCTACACCACTGTGTATATAGACTAGATAGCAGTTGGTGGAGTACTGAATCATCATCAAGTGTTTTAGGAAACTGCTGTATAACATCAGCAAGGATCCACTAGACATGAACTCAGCCAGCTGGAACTCCATGTTCACATCACCTCTGTGTCAGGCTTGAATGTCAAACATGACACAGACATGGGAGCAAACAGGCTGATTTTGCTGCTCTGAAGCCTCACCTATGTGTCCCTGCCCTGACAAACAGTGCTGACCTCCCTCTGTCCCCTTGGTCAGCACTGTTGCTGTCAGGGTGAGCCACCTCCCTCCTCAGAGCATCCCCAGCCAGCACCTGCACATGCAGAGATTCTTTGTGTCCCATAAGAGGAATGTCTCATGTCTGGGAACTCTCCTCTCACCACACTAATGTTTTATATTCCTCTCAGAAAGACATTCTGGGCTACTGTTTGCAGGAAAATTGCTTGGCATAATAAGTAATGCACTGTGCTGGATTTCCTCCTGTGCAGCAAAGGCAAATTGGTCCAGTCACTTGCATTTCCTTTCGAGCAGCTCCAGCTGCTTTGGCACTCATTGTCAGTGCCAGACTGAAAACTACAGCAAGGAAATCTAGACTGAGCATCGCCGTGGGGCCAGGACCTTGGTTTTGTGACTCATCCATTTAGAGAAACACCCACCTAAAAAGACTAATTCTGAGATGAATTAGGCCCCATGTAAATGACACGAGAGAGACTCAGCCAAAACACAAATCCTGTTTCCACTTGTTGTAGGAACAGGGGAAGTGGCTCTGCCCCCAGCCACACTGTGAAACTGGGGCAGGACGTTGCAGTATCCTTTTTCCTCTGCGTTCGCCTTTGCTCCTACGCTTGCCCTTCCTTTAGGACCCTTCTAACCTTTCAAATGGGAAAGGCAAGTGGCTTCCTGTCCCTCGTGTTTATGGAGTGAAGTGGTTCAGCTGGCTTTGAGGGAGGCTATAGATTTCCTGGCACTCGTCCAGCCCTCCTGTCCCGGCCTTCTGTGCAAACAACTCTCCCAGCCCCACCTCTCGGAGCTGCTGCTGCCGTGCCTTACAGGAGGCACTGGGGGAAGCTTTTATAACCTGCCAAGCTGTGTCCATTTACCATGGAGGGAGTTCATTCATTTCCTTGAAACCTGGACAACTGGCTTTCTCTCTTTTGAACAGGTAGTGTCTTAGGTGCTGAAAAACAAAGGAAGCTACACCTGACCAGAGGGTATTTGCTGTCACAATGAATAAATTGGGACTCTCTAACCATCCTGGCTGCTGGTGGTAAGTTTATGTCCCAATTTTGCTTGCTCCAGATAAGTCTGAATACTTTGCAGCAGAAATGAAGGGACTGAGACATGCCTTGCCAGCAGTGCTATTAACCTGACAATCTGTTGGTTGGTTATGGGATTGAAATCCTGTGGGAACGACTCTCTGTCTCACAGCAGGACTGACACACAATCCGATGCAGCTGATTTGCTGTGGACAGTGTTCAAATGTTGAAATCTCAGACCTTCTAAGTACAGGGCTCCTATGCATGGGCACACTTCCTGCTAATCTTGAGGCATAAACACTCAGTGGCTCCAGACGCTTGAAGAAATAAACACACTGACTCAGTATTAATATTTCATCACAACACACTAAAGTTAAACCTCACTGATCCAGAGTGACCTGCAACCACTCAAGAAAATGTTTCTTTTCTCTTTTCTTTTTTTTTTTTTTAATAATTTAACTTTTTATGGGGAGAAAATAAAAGGAAATGGTGTCCTGCATGGCAGGCTTAACATGGATAAGCAGAGCTGTTTCAGCTGGAGCAAAGCTACTCATGTGCAGAGATGTTGTTTTGGAGAGGTTTGTAAACTCAGGGTGGGCAATTTAACAGCTTTGCTTGTTGTCTCTGCCACGGCAGGTGAACCAGACATATTTAGTGTTATGGAGTATCAGAGACACAATCACTGCATGCTTACAACAGCAGCTCCTGTAAATAGGACTTGTTAGTGGCTGCTGGAACACAACACAGCCTTGAAAAGATGCTTCACATTGCTGCCTTCAGAAACCCCCAGTCTGGTCTGGGGCAGCTGACCTTATTGCTGAAGTGTCTTGTGAGATAAAGAGGGTTTTAATACAAGAAGGTTCTCTGCAGCTGATGCTCAAGGAGTTTCCAAGCAGCATGGTTTGAACTGGATGTCAACACCTGCTCTTAGACACTCTGCAGATTTTTGTTGCTGCTTTTTATTGGAGGCACATGATGATCAGATCAGAACTTGCCGCAAGGTCAGTAGGAATTCTCTCCTGAGCCTGTTCTGCAGAAGGGATGGGCTCACATCCCATGCTGGGAAGTGCAGTGAGCTGGGTCCACAGGCAGCCAGGCAGGGTTAGGAGATTGGAAACTGATCTTAGACACACACTTCAGAGTTTCTAGGCAGTTGTTAACACACACTTTCAAAAGCTCAGAACTGAAAATTGTCATATTTTCCATGAATTAAGCTGGCTGTATGTGACCTGAAACTATCCAAGGTAAGCCAGTATGTGGGTTCAACCTTGTATGTCATCTGGCTAGTGAGGCCTCCACACCCACCTTTTTCTGTGTCTCTAACAGGATAAAGAAATTGAATTCATCCAATAGTGGATTCTGCCCACATTGTTGTTTTGAGTTCCCAAGTGTGTTAAGTGAAGTCCTAAGGAAATATTTAAATTGTTTTGCTTTTCAACTTAAGTTCTTTTCTGTCATTTGCTGTTAATGAGTGATAAGCGCTCTGTGATCTGCATGTGAAGGGTTTTTCAGGTGTCCATCTCTGAGGAACAGAAACAAGGAATGAACGGGATAAATAATTCCTATAGAGCAGAGTTAGAGGCAGGCAGCCTCAAGGACCACATGAGGCAGTGGAGAGCATCAGGAAAAATTGTGCAGGGACACATTAACAACACTTAGCTATAGCTGCTCCAGCATTTTATCCGATTTACAAGGGCCCCGTAAAACATACCAGGGGAAAATGTAAAAACTCAAGTGCAATTTAAACAGTAGTGTCCTGATAAACTCAGGATCAGCTGGTTTTGATCCCAGCACAGTTTGGTGCAGGAGCACCACTTGTGCATTATGAGAGAGGATCGGAGGAAGCTTAAAGCAGCTGTGCTGCTATATTTGCTCACTCTCTGTATTCAAACCTTGGCTTGAGAGCTCAAAGGAAATGAGATGTGTTTTGCATAACCCAGTTGCAATCAGTGGAAGCACCTACTAATCTGCTGGTACTGCTTCTGACCTTTTCAGGATCTGATTCCTTAACAGAAAATGAAAACGTTTTTAAAAGAGGAATAGACTTGTTGATTGGGGGGAGGGGAGGGGAGGGGACGGAGGGGAG
>JANRGV010000048.1:10329050-10377255 GCA_024734035.1 Alethe castanea | reverse complement strand
GGAGGGTGAAAAATCAAAAGGTATTAGTGAAAAGATAGATGTACACAAAAAACTGTGTGGGTTTTTTTCTCCTGACCAGAAGGACCTGAGCTTAGGCATAGAAGTGTCTTTTTACAGGCTGACCTCTCAGATTATGTTTTACACTTCTTGACTTTCACTATTTTTGGGAATGCCCATAACAGCACATCCTGATGGCATTAAAAATAAAAGTAATTCCATTATATCAGCAGTGTTAGATTTGTTAAAGTATGATTCTTCTTCTAAGAGTTGAAATGTAAAATGGGGCCAATTTTTGTGAATAACAGGATGGGGAAGGCCTTGAAATGTGAGGCTTCAGTGTTGAGAACTTACAATAATTATGGTCATTCACAGAAATCACTACTAAATCCCACACTACCTTGCCTCTTCTGATCCAAATTCTTATTTGGTAAGGCTGCAGAACAATAAATAAATATCCTGAATTATAATGATGTAGTCTGTGTGCCCCCACCTTCCTCCCTGTTTTAGCATCCATCTGGGAATCAGATCTTTATTTTCTCTCTCATTTTCTGCCTTCTTATTTCAGGGCTTAAATTACCAGGCAGATCTGCAGAAACCAAAGAATTCAGTATATGCAGATTAATAATTGGATGTGAAAAATGGGTATCAAATGCTGGACGAAAAATCTGCAGGGGATTTGGAAGCCTGTTCTGTGTTAGTGAAGCAGGTGCTGAATGCTTCCTGAGTTACTCTGAAGAGCCTGCTCCTTTCCACCAGATCCCAGAGCTCTCAGGCCTCTCACCTTCCTTCATCATTGCCAGAATGGGCCATGCTGCTTTGTACTTTTCAGCTCAATGCATATGCAGAAGCAATTAAATTGTTCCAGCTAATTACCTTTCAGGACTACAGTGCAGCTCTGGGTTCTAGCTGTAGTTTCCAGCAAAAAAGAATGCTCTAGATCAGTCTTTTCAGTTTGTGAAGGCTTGTGAAGGTGCCTTGGTTTCAGCCTTTATGTGGAGGTTACTGCCTTAAAATCTGAGTGTGTGTGAGGAAAACTTTTCTCCTTATTCTGAGTCATTCTCCTTCCATCAGAGCTAAATAGCAGGTTTGCTCCCCTATGCTCCCCTCTCCTTTGTAAACACAAAATCCCTTAAACAAATAGTGGACAGATCTTTTTTTTGCTCCTCTGTTTATTAGAAGGACTTTGCTAATCCCTGTATTTACGAGTTGGAGGGTGTGTCAACCTACAAGCTGAGGGAGTTAATGAAATTCATCTGTTCTCTATTTTCCAACAGAATTAAGGGAGGGGGGAGGCCTGAGCAGGCCTCACCCTAACACAGAAATGTGACTAACAGTGGTGTTTGCAGGCACAGACTCAAAGGGAGCAGCGGGTGGGAGGAGGTGAAGCGGCCGAATGGCAGAAATGTAGGGAAATATTCCCCCTTCAATTAGAGTAATTAAAAAGTAGTAAAAATAAACCACCCAAAGGAGAATCTGGCCAAAACAAAGTCTTAATGTACACTTATGGTTTAAAGAGTCTGCTGGAGGCCACCACCATGTGCTGCCACAGCCCTCTCATGTCTGACTTTAGGCAAATAAAATACCAGCCCAGGAATGAGGCTGGGGGTGGCTGCTGGAGCTCACTCCAGCTCCATGGGACAGGGCTGAGCCTCCTGGGCACAGCAATCATCAGAGCTGCCCTGCCAAGCTCCACTCCCTGGGGCTTTCACAGCTCCAGCCTTCTGGGTGCAGCTGAACTTTGGCAGATCAAGTATTAGAAGCCATTGCAAGGTTGAGTTGATCCGTGGAGGGAATTAAAACTTGTGAGAAGAGCTGGCAAAGGCCTAGTTGTTTCTCTGCAGAAGTTGCTGCCCCATCCTTTTCACTTCCACAGGGCTGGTTTTCCTTGCTGTCTTTATTTGTGCAGTTCTTGTTTGGGTTCTTCCAGTTTGCTGTTTGCCTTCTTTTCCTTTAATTCTCTGGAAAAATGGGCAGGGTAAAACAACTGTTTCATTGGTGATTTCTCCCTGGTAATTCCTTTGTCAGCATAGCTGTATCTTGTCATGTGAGCTTCACAGGAGCACAGTAGGGACCAGCCCTACTGAATTCCTTGTTGTACATTTCCTAGAAGCCTCAGTCCTGACTCCAAATGCATCTTCATTAAATGTGGACAAGCACTTCTGTCAGCTTGCACTGTGTTCCCATGACATGGAAAGACAGAGTGGCTGGAGAATGAGTTAAGAGTCTTCAAATCTGTAACTGAAGATCTAAAATTATGTGGAAAAATATGGTAATTTGAACTTCTGGGAGGTGCACCAATCTTTGCCTGCAGTCCAGAGGTTCTGTGACTAACAGGCTCAGTGGCAGGAATTTTTGGCATTCTCAGAGCTGGGGTCAGTAGATGATAGTTTTCGGTTGTAATCCTCAAAACACTTCATGTAATAACAAACATGTCCTTTCTAAGGCTGCCCTAGAGAAGAGGACCAAACTGTGACTCTTGATCTTTGTGATTTGAAAGGATTGAGATCTATAATTATTAAGATAGGACAAGTTTTTTGAATTATAAACCATTATCAACTCTCATGAGACAAATTTGTCAGACCTTTAGAGGCACTGGCACTTGAGGCAGTGCTTTATTTTTGTCGTGGAGGGGCTTAGGGCTGTTTTTGCATCTAATATCACTTTAGTTTGATTATTGGTGATTATTCCTGAATTTTTAGACCCCTTTAATTGGAGAACTTAGACGTCAGGGATAGAACTGCTCTGAGGATTAGAGTTTGCAGTAGGTCAGTTCTCTACAGTGAGTGTTGCACAGATGTTGAGTCTGGTTTCAGTGTGTCTGAGAGCTAGAGCTGGCTCTGCACACGCAGGGGTGATAACTCCAAGATGCCTTAGTTTGGGATTGATAACTATTAAAAAAATAATCATCATCTTAAGCATTAAATATACTTGCAAGAATTGTCAGATTGTTATTTCTTTATTTCTTCTCCTTTTTTTTAATCTGTTGTCTGTCCACCACCCTGTTCAGTCTGTGAATTCATGTATGTAGCCCACTGTACACAATTCATTTTTAATGTGGCCGCATCTGCAGCCACACAAATTCATGACAGCTGCAGTTTTGATAGCTAAACCAAAATACAACTGAGTAATGAGAAATAAATTTATTGTACACTGGCCATGTTTGAGAATCACTGCTTTAGACGTGTGTGTTTTACAAATAATTAATAAGATACAGCATGCACATACTCCCGTTTGTGCCAAGTGCTCTTTCCTAGCTGGAGTCTGAAGTGAGAGGGCAGGAATGTGCCAGGCAATAAAATATCTGTGTATGCCACTGCTTTCAGAGAGACTGTCAAATGTGGATCCTGGGTCTGTCTTTCCCTGGCTGGGGTTAGACAACAAGGAAATGTAAAATGCTCCTGATCTTCACAAAGCCCTGCTATGCCATCCCTCACTCAGCTGAGCAGGTGAGCAGCTGCAGAATCAGGTTTTACTTAAACCTAAATCACTTCCAGTTTTTGCCCCCATTTGTGGGATGAGTCTTTGTTGGACCCTGCCTTAAACAGAGCTTGAAAACAGCAAACTTCCATTCCTGTGATGTGTGTAATACAAGTAAAAGGAATTTCTAAAGAACTTTAAAGGAGCATCCAGGTAATCTGCAGTACAGCTGAACCATCAGGTTTTTGTTGCTTGTGCTGATGGCCCTTTCAGCAGAAAAAGCCAGGATGATATTGGGCAGGGCTAACTTCTTGTACCCTGATTAGAGGCAAACTGAAGCCCTATAGTTTATAGTCTGAGAATATAGGACATATTTAACATTGTGGGATGGAGTGCCATGGCAGAGTCCATGATGATACGTGCAAGGTCTGTTGGTAAAGATAAAATATGAGCATGTGGTCCATCTTCTCTCTGAAATATGCAGATTGTGACTATCTAGGAAAATTTTTCCAAATCTTGTCAGTTTAATACAGTGACTGTGATACCTTAATTGCTGGTCATTTAAGTGGTAACACAAGTTACTGCAAGACATATTATTAGTGTGGTACCTATAGGTAAACTGATGGAATAAATGATTCTTTGTTGGTTTTTGCTTTTTATACGAGATGACATCTTGCCGTTATAAAGTTGTGTACAGATTATAGCATTAGCATAATTTTCTGAGCCAGTTTGTGAGTAGTGAGGTAGGTTCCCTGGCATAGAACAGAGGCAAGGATCAGTTACTGGGAGGGAAGAATGGTACCAGTACAGATGATAAGGAATCTAAATTAAACCATAAGAGAAGAGAGAAGACGACGCTGTAATATTTAAAAATGGCAAACCAAATAATATATAATTTACAGAAAATGACAGGGTAATGCTGGGACTATTTTTAAATCAACAGCAAATTAGAATTCAAACCTCTGATAGGTTTAACAGATGGTCTGGATCCTAGAATCCAAAACCCACACACTTCATTTCCCAGTATGTTAAGAACAAAATAATGCTGTGCGGCCTTTGCAGAATGTTTCTTGCTATTAAACTGTGTTGAAGATAACTTTTGACCAAGGAGGACTGAATTTGGAGTGGAAAAATAGAATAGGTTGGTCCAGCAAGAAAAAACAACCACACACTCTATACCAGGGGTGACTGTGGACATGTTGCAGCTTCTAGGCAAGGGAGACAAGAGGATTTGGGAAATTGAAGGGATGTGATTTCTCTGTGGCCTCGTGCAGCAGAATTTAGTGTTTCATAGTCAGAAGTGGATGTGTCCCCTTTCCTTGATTTCAGTAGATTTCAGAAAATGTTCTGTCACACAATGACAGAGGGAAGTGTTTTGATGGTGACCTTGCTGAGCAACAGCCAGCTCTGAGGGTGACCCTCAGTGGCTGAACACACAATATCAATGTTTAAAGCAAAAGTTACCACAAATTGTTTTGACCACGTTTGAACCTTTCAGTGAATAACATCTCATAATGAGAATCTGTTATCACTTAAGGAAGGCTCAGAAATTGAACTGGTATCTAGCAAATTTTGGTCAAGATGAGGACTTGGCACAATTTGAGGAGCAGCAGCACAGAACACACATTCCTCAGCTTCCTCCATTATGTGAAACATTATTTTTTCTTAATCAAAAAGGAACATTTTATTCTTAGGTATCTACTCCTTATCTAATCTCTGCTCAGAATGCTCCTCATGCCTGTTTAGTGCCTCCACTGGGCACCCCTGCAGTACTTCACCTGCTGCCCCTGAATCACCAAATAGGAAATTATGAGTTGCTTCAGCAAGTGGGATCCATGAGCCTTCTGATCCAATATCCTGCCTCCATCAGGAGCCAGCCAGGACACTTCAGACAGAGGAAACCCTATAACCAGGGAATTGCATTTTGCACAAGTGAGGTATTTTTATCTCGGGCAGTTAATAATTGGCATTTGTACGACCATACTTTTAAGTTTTTATTTTAAATTATTGTTTTTATTATCAATGCCAATGACAAATACTTTTTGGATCTTTAGAAATACTTAAATCAGTGATAATTTATATGAAGCATTCAACTCCATAACCTGGTTGTGGGCTGCACAGGAAACAGAATTTTTTTTTATTGGTTTTGAATTTGTTTTCAGTCATCTTTACCTGCTGTTTCTTTGTTTGTGTTTTATAAGGGTAAAAAAAGAACACATGTGCTGTTCTCTCTGCTGCTCGCTCTTCCTGATCTTCTCACTAAATCAAGTCCTTTCACCAATATCATATGGAAGTCTTTCCCTGAATCTGAAAAAATCTTTTCTTCTCCATTCTTGGGCTGCTTATTTCCTCTACATCTGGTTTTGAAATGGAGTGAGGAGTGAACATAGCCATGCAAGGAAGGGTGTGCCATCAATTTACTGAATGTTATTAATATCACTGTTTTCAGATTGTTCCAAAAATTGACTTATTTTCAAAATACTACTGAAGTGGGTGTGTGCAGAGCAGAATGTGGAATTCAAATACTATTAAATTAATTAGATATATTTTTCAGTGTTGTATTAATAACTCCTGTTTTAATTGGCAACTTAGCTTGATATCACCAGACAAATCACCTACTTTCCCCCAGGGGTGTGCTGGATGCAAGGAGGTATAATGGCAGGAATTAGTCAGGAATAATTGCAGAGACAAAATAATTCCACATCTGCCTATTAAGATGCAAAAAATCGTGGGCTGGATCCTGGGCTGGTCATGATTGGCATGGTGCCACTCTACACCAGTGAGGGGCTGGCCCATTCCCTCCATACCCCATTCTGGAGGCGACCAGGCACACAAATGCTGGTGGCTTTGGTTAGTGACAGAAACCTGGCTGCTCTTCCAGCTGCAGGGAATGTGGGATTCGTGAAACTTTAGCAGGGCTGTGGCAAGAGTTGCCCTGAGATTGCTGATTCCATTCCTGCTTTTTGTTTTGTTTGAGTTGGCTCGCTGGGATTGTTTTCCCTCTCTGCCAGGTGCAGAGTTGAATGGCAGGCCACACTCAAAAGCTCTTCTTTCACAAATCCACCCACGCTACAGATTTCTGTGTTTGTCACGTTCTGTGACATGTAGCTCTTGGAAATATGCAGCTTGGAAATAATATTCTTGAATTGAGTGTGCTTGGACTAGTGAAGGGGAGATTTTAAAGTGTCCAGAAAGGGCAGGGAGAGAAAACTATAGGAAAATAACAGGGAACCTTAGATTCCCTTTGAGTAGGATTGAGCTGGAACACGTGAGCTCTGTGAATTTTGAAGATGTAGACCCAAATATGAGACACCATGGTCATGCTGAAATTAAAGATGAGCCATGGTGCCAAATAAAGATATCTTGTGGGATTTCAATCAGATTTTGAATTCCCCACAACTATGTGTCCTGCTCCTGGCATCCAGTGGTGTGTGTTTGCTCTCCTCCAGCTTCCCTACCCTCCAACCTTTCAGATTTATTTTGCATCTGCTTCCAGTGATGCCTTTTTGTCTGCAGTCAGCAGCCAAACCCAGTTCACTACAGCCAGTGTGGGGTGAAGTTCCTATCTGAGTTCATCACAAACGAACAAAGTGAGCTGAAACATGAACTGTCAAGCTTCTACCAAGAAATACCTTGGGGATAGAGGAAACAAAAGAAGAGCTAGATCTGTTCTATTTGGATAAATAAATATCTGACTTAAAAATTGGGTTGGTTTTCTGGTCCCCTCCAGGGCCTGATCTTCTCTTTAGCCCTTACTTTACACGAGATTGTGTTCCTTGACTTTGCAGTAACTTGCCTGGAGTTTGCATTGGAAGTGTGGTAGAGAAGAAAAGGAGTAATAGTTTTCAAGCTAACATGAAGAAAATTAAAGGCAAAATTCAGAAAATTATGGGGATAAAAGGAAAGCCAATAGTTTGGGGAATTTCATAATGTTTGGAACAAGATTCAGGATGGCAATGATCATAAATAAATTCCTACCTTTGTTGCTACTGCCATTACCACTCAAGGGGAGAGAAATCAGCAGACATGCTAGAAACTGGATTGAATCCAGTGTGCCCTTATCAAAAAAATAAAATGAAATGCAGAAACCACAGTTTAAATGAGGCCTGAGTCTCCATAGGTTGATATTTTGGCACAGATACTGATACTGCCTTTTCTTTAGTTTTATCTTCATAGTGACTGTCTCCAAAACGAGAAAGAAGATAGACTAGGGAGAATATACTTTATTCAGCAGCATTTATTTCTAGCATTAGCTGTATATTTTAAGCTGTTTGAGATTGTCCTGTTTCAGCCTTTCTTCTTATAATCTACTAGGAAATATTCTAGTGGGAGTTTTTAATAGTACCCTTTTGCCCGTAGCTCTCTGATTTTGATTATGCATTGCATTGCGGGTGAAATTTAGGTTAAAGATAATTGTAAATATGGTATTGATATTAAATGATGTTTTCCCAACATTGCAATAATGCTTGTTTTGTTGCTGGAGAGTTTATTACTTTTTGATCAATAGCATGTGAGATTTGTGAGGGAAATTAGCATAGTGAATAACAATTAGGAGAAAAATCAATGGCATTCAGACAAATAAGTGACTTGAAAAAGTCCCATAGGCACACATATACTCACACAGATTCTTTAAAGTGTAATACATCTCATTTCGAATTCCAGGAGAGGGGAGAGCTATTTGGACCAGAACTGAAACTGATGGCAGTAAATTGAACTACTGTGGGCCTATTTGTTGATACTTAGTGTTTCTAATAGCTTGAATGTATGACTGCTTCATTCACTGCCTCCACGAACTTCCTCTGACTTCTACCAAGGCTTTTTTTCTGCAGTTAACACCAGTTTACTTTCCTCAGGTTACCCACACCGTGTAATTTTTGTGTCACTTAATATACTTAACTTTCCTCTCCACACAGCAAGCTCCAGCTGCCTTACAAGGCCCAGGAGGGCTTCAAATGAGATAAACCATTGAAAAAGGTCAAAACAAACAGAAGTTTTTAAAAATAGATTTAAGCTATGCAACTCTTTGCCACAAATCCTGTAAAGTTCACACGAGCTCGAAGACTTGTGTTACAGGAGAGAAATCTGTGTAGGGCTGTGGAACACAACAAAGTCCTGGTTCAGGATGCCATGCTCTGGGCATAGCCAGGAACTTCCAGAGCACTTTGGTTCTCTTTTATCTTGTGACTTTGAATACTGCAGAGCAATTTGGGCTTCTTAACTTGCAGAGCCTACACGGGTACCTTAGAGTGAAATGGAAAATTTGGTCCCCAGTCCTCTGCTCTGTGGTGCAGCATGAAATCCTGCAGAGAGCAGCTGAGAAATAAAGCTGAAGGAGGAGGAGGGACCTCCAGGAGAGTTTAGATCACAAAAATCCTGGAGGAGTGGGTGCAGAAGAAGAGAGGGCAAGTCTGTGAACAGTGAGTTGGTGTTCTCAGTCTTTGTGCTTGGACCAACCAAGGCTCTGGGAGAGGTGCAGCTGTGCCAGCTCCATTTGTTCCTAGAAAAGAGAGCCATGAGAAAATAGGAGAAGCTCCTCAGTTCGGTTATCCTAAATCCCCAATGGCTACTGCCTTGTTGAAACAAATTTCAGTCTCTGCTGCCTTGAAACAAATTCATAATAGTGGCAATTTTAGCATGTGTTGCAGACAGTCCCCTTTATCACCCAACATATCTCTTCTTTTCTAGGGGGAACCTGATTCTGTATTTCTGGCTGGGACTGGGAGCTTCCACTTTTTCTGGGTTTGGATTGAGATTTGTTTGCATGCACATTCCATACATCTGAGCACGCTCCTCTCTTGCAGTCCTGTCCAGGAATCAATGTTTAGAATAATGGCTCTGTTTTCCTCTGAATTGAGCTGGTTAATAACTATTGCTGGGGAAATCAATCAGCTCTATGATATCTTATTACTTACGCTAATTTAATCACAAGGAATGGGTCATTGCTTCGGTTCAGAGGGCAAAATGAGTGTGTGTGGATATGAGAGTCCATGGAGAAAAAAGCACAGGGAGGAGACTTCATGAACAGAAACCCAAGGGGTAGAACATTATGAACTCTCCCAAGGCTGTGGGATGGATGATAGAGAGAAAGCTCACACCCACTCTCCATAATTCCTGGTAATCTCTAGGTTATGGATCTGTTTTTCATATTGCTCTCATGTTTCAAAGAATCAAATAGGTGGAGATAAATGATAACTTTTTTTTTTTTTGATCCCTTCTTCATTTTGTCTGTGTCTTCACATGCTCAAAGAGGAGGAAATGAGGAGAGATAAACAGAAAAGATGTGTGGCTTCCACCAGGAGCCTCTGAGCCCATTTCAATTTCTTGCCTGCTCAAGAAAAAGGTGAAAGCAAAGGAATGGTTTGTCTGTTAAGGATAATTTATAACCTTATATAATTACAAAGGAGGAAACAGCATTTAAATAGGGTGTCTGAAGAAATAAGCTTAATTTGCAAGATGCACCAACTCAGTGTGGCAAAGATTGTCATAAGGTTTTCAAGAATTGTCTCAGTTCTTTTCCCTTTCCTGTACACATGGCTGTGTTATGTAGAGTCCTTCCTGGATCCTCTTGTCCCTAGTGGAGAATACTGCCTTTGTCTATTATGGCAGAAAGTAGATTAAAATCAGTTTCTACACACTTAAGTGCATCTCTACGGTAATATTTTTTTTTTTTTTTTCAAAAGGAGTCTTTCATTCAGGGGAAAAAAAAAAAGCAACAAAAACCAAAGTATCTGTTTTCTAGTATAACCAAGAGTGGAGTTCCAGAAGCTCAGAAAACCCCAAATAATCAAGTGTAACTGTGTAGAAAGTCCTTGCATCTCCACGATTTTAATGTAGGTACTTTTCTCAGGTAGCCTGAGCTCTCACAACTGTATTTTTTTCTCCAATCTCATTGGATTTTTCTGGTTTCTCTTCCAGAGTGAGAGGGTAGATAAGGCTGTTTACAAACTTTCTGAAAGAAAACACCTGTTCTGAATTTAAACCTTTCCGGTATATTGCAAAAATCAGTGTGTGTTGGAGGAAAAGCAGTGAACAGCATTTAGGAAAGCCTTAAAGAGAATATTGGTTTGTGTAGACAAAACCAGATGTGCTTTTAGGAGTATTGCCTTATCATGCAGTATCCTTAAGGAATTATTATTTCTTAAACAGTGGAATTACTTTTAGACTTGGTCCTTTTCTGGAAGGAAAGGGGGTGGAGGGGGGGAAGAAAATAATTTAAAATTGTCCCATGATGTGATAAACACATATCAGACCGTTGCTGATTCTCTCCAAGAAAGCAACATCATTTTTCTGACAAATGGGTGTTGGACACTTTTAGAGAGACTGCAAATGCCAGTATTAACTGACATTCTCTAATTCACATTATTAACTAGGTAATGGACTAGAGACATCATGGTTTAATTGAAATAAATAAAACCATTAAAACTGTGAATTAAAGTAACTGCATTTTGATGTGTTTGGGTTATTCATGTTACTTCAAAATGTTATTTTTAATCCAAACACTGCTGGACACATCTTCTTGTGCCCCAGGGATAGTACAAAGTATGTTATTGGCCTCTATTTTTGTACCCCATTTACTCCACATTCACATTGCCTCCGGTTGATTTTTTTCCTAGCAAGATCTGATAGCTTTAAAATAAAAAAAAAAAAGAAAAAAAAAAAAGATAAAAAGAATGAGGGAAATGTCAAATGGCTTTAAAACAAGCACCAAAATGTAAGTTTCTAGCATTAGGTATCTCTAAAAATCTTCTGGTGAATGTCAAAAGATTCTCAGAAATTCTCATCTTTAGCCAAATTCAACTTCTAAGGAATTTGATGGGGATTTTGCCAAACACTTGGAAACAGTTTTTCTGATGCAGAGCTATTTGGAAATGTGTGACCAAACTTATTTTGTTTGTTTGTTTTGCTGAACTTTGCTTTGTTTTGCACGTTTTTGTGGGTTTCGGGTTTTTTGTTTTATATTGTTTGTTTGTTTGTTTGTTTGTTTTGTTTTTATCAGCTGCAGCATTTGATGCAATAATATGAAATGAATTTTAGTGGAAATTTACTTGGTCACTGAGGAGTGTCTCTCTCTGTTCCTCCAACACCCTGGGGGTCCCTCAGAGCTCTGTTCCCCTGTTCACTGCTGCTTCCTCTTGCACCCTGTTCCTTGGGAGCCCCACATTAGCTCCAGGCTTGTTCTGGTGGCTGCATTGTGTTGGGCAGATGAAAATGCATTTTCTTTGATCTTCCAGAGGGTGGGTTTCTACAGCTGCCACAGAGATGATTTTTCATCAGCCAGAGGGAGGTTATAATGGGAGGAGAGTGCTTTCAAGACTTGTTCTGAAGCTCGGTTCTGAACTTGTGTTGACTTGGAGCTTTCTCTCTGGGGTTTCTTTTTCTCTCTTGAGAAGATAACATGGCATTACATCAATGCATAACATGGCTTTACATCAACCTCTTCTTATTCAATCATCAGCTGGGCAGGTAGAATAAGAGCCTCTCTTCTTTTACTCTCGTTTTCACACAAATGCACCACCCTACTTACAGCACAATGTGCAGGCAGTCACAGGCTGGGCTTGTTTTCATTGGCAGTGATAAAAAGCAAGAGGAACTTCATTTATTCTAGGTTTACACTCATTTATTCCTCTACAAGGTTATGTCCCCAAAGGTAAGGGGCTGTTCAGCCTATAGCTGTTGTCTGTGTTTGCCTCCTGCTCCTGTGGAAGGAGCAGTTTCAGGGCACAAGTCAGGATTTCTCCAGCTCCAAGGATGTAAGGTGAGGGAGTTGATCTTTACACTAAGCCAGTTGAGTAACTGGGACTTTAATTTCTCTTTTTCACAAAGACAATGATCCTGGAATAAATACATTACTTTTGTGTGAAGCAGGAACATAAAATTGCACCCAAAGGAAAGTCCTTAGTGTGCAACTTTCTGCACTCCTGAAATACTCCAATGCCCATATTAAGTTTATTAATGAGGGCTGTGAGGTCTGAACTGCAGTGCTGGCACTGCCATTTTGCTCTGTTGCTTTCCAGTTTTGGGAAAGATTAATAATAAAGATGATTAACTGTAGAACAGGGGACCATGAAAATTTGGGGACAAAGAAACAGGTTACTTTTAAAAAATATGTATCGTTTAAATTCGAATTAATTGCATATCACCTGATATATAACAGACTAGTGGTATCAGCAGTGTCAGAAATCAGGGCCTGGTCTTACTTCCCACTGAAATCGATGGGGGTTTTGTCATTGATGGAGCAGCTGAGCAAGTAGCTTGCGAGAATTCATTTATTCAAGAAATCTGGCTGCTGCTTCTGCTTATCTCTATTGATTGGGCTCATGTCCAATCAGGTTTGCAGCATTAGCTGCATTACCTTACAATAACAGGGTAATTCACTTGGGACATGTTCTTACCAAGCCATAGAATCCAGAAAAAAATAAACAAAAGGTTTATCCCATAGAAACCCCACTTCTCTTTTTTTCAGAGGCAGCTACTTCTCTTGTAAGTCTTACAACTCAGGGAACTGTATTCCATTTTTGAAATTTCTATGCTAAAACTAGAAAGGTAAAGTGACTTGAAGAAGTTTAGTTAGTAAAATGGAAAGATGATATGGAAGCAAAGAGAAACTTTGGGCTTGGGAAACCTAGTTTCAAGTTTCAGTTCTGCGAATTGTAAGTTCTGAAATTGTAAGATTCTGAGAAAAGAGCTTTCTATTTATGTCCCTAAACTACTTGATGGAGACCTCGATCCTGCAAAGTGTTCTGTGTATATCCCAATGAAGCTCAGGATTTCTGCAGAGGGCAGAGCTTATAAATACAACTTACAACCTTTCCTACATTAGAGAACCACACTCCTTTAAACATATTCCTCTACTTTTAAATACTAAATCCTCTGCAGGTAGAGTTACACAAAGTTGCTTTTTAAAGAATTATTCAAATATGCATTCCTAGTGACATGATTATGTTGGAGAAAGTAATCTTTATACATCTGAGTCTTCTGTAAAATTTCCATCAGTATAACTTACCTGATTTCAAAAAAATAAAAAACACAGATCTGAATACAGTATCCTTAGTGAATGTTTTTGAGGAAATTCTAAATATACCTGGATGAAACTGAATACCAACAGTTATTTCCTGAGAGCTTTACATTTTAGTGTAGTAACAACAGTTGATTCATTCTTCAGTTTTATAACTGTTTGTTCTGTAATTTAATCAAACTTATTGTTTTGCTTTTGAAAATATCCCAGCAGCTCCAGGTACTTTTTGGTTTATTTACTCCCCCAAGCAGACATGGTAGGGCACAGTTTTTGGTGTTCTTGAACAAACACAGCAATTACACCAACACTTTGCCTGCCTGACTTAGCATTCCCCAAAAGTGCATGTTCTTCTAATAACAGGCTGCTGGGGAGATGACCCAAGGGATTGTTGCCCCTCTGCATATTTGCAGGCAGAATAATTAACAGGCTTGTGAAATTCTTCCTTGGAGTGAAGTCTGCTTTCACATGGCATTTGCTCATAGGAAATCCCACTAATGAAAAATCTGGTCAACCAAATTCAAATTTCAAAAGACTTTGGGCTCTTAATGAAGCCAAGAATTGAATGTTAAAATGGAATTTGGAAAGAGAGGTTAAGCAGAGTTTGTTTGCCTGTCAGCTGGTTGCTTGGGTCCCCTGTCTGTTATCAGCAGGATAATGTATGAAAACATCCCGTGAGTGGGAGCTGCTCCTTTCTGCTGGGGCTTGCTGGGTTGTGCTGCTGTGTCAAGTTTGCAAGATGTCACTGACTTCACAAAGCAGCACAGATGGAAACAAGTGACAGCTCCCCTCTCTGCTGCAGGAGTTTGTCAGGGGAGCAGTGGGTGACTGCAACACATGGGCAAGCGGGGAAAAATCATTAATTAAAGATTAATTGAAGTCACAAATGGCAGCCAATCGCTGGGTGAATGTGTGGCTGTTCCCCAAGTCATCACGGGGTGGATTTTCTGCATATTTTGCCTGAATTGTGGCAGAAGTGTCTTTTCAGGGTGTGGACAGAAACATGATTATGACTCAAGAGATTTCTGCTGAAAGAGCCTTGGGTCAGGCTCATGGACAAAGGATGGGATTTGCTCTAGCACACAGAACTGGAGTTATGCAAGGAAGGCTGAAGGAAGTTCTGAACTTCTTTTGATTTTTAGCAGGATCAGAATCTCCAGCAAAATTAGGCTATTCTAAACACTCATTGAAATTATAATAGAATACAACCTGGGAATAGATACAATTTTTCCTTCTTTATTTCATGTATTTAAAAAAAATATTTTCTCTATTCATCTCTTCTCCCTTTTCATTTCATAAGTTTTATTTCAGTGGACCTGGACTGATGAGCTGAATGTTGTTGGGGAAGGAGCACAAGTATTACACTTAAATTTTATGCACCAATTATGAGCACATGTACAATATGAGGAGAGGAGAGAGGGCAGTAGACTGGAAGAGCAGAACTGCTTTAGGATCAATAGATGAGCTGACATTGAGGCTGGAGGACTGATAGAAGCAGTGGAAAGGATAGACACATTTGGCAGATTTCTGAAGACATTCAATAGCAACACCGAGATGGAGCTGATAAATCAATAGCTCTTTGGGCAGATTAGATTGATATTTTAAATGTATATGGAACTGTCCTAGCCAGGAAGACTGAACAACCACTGAAGGAATAGATAAGCAGAAAAGCATTAATTCGTATTTCTGTATATTTTTGTGTGTTTTTTAAAGGAACTGTGTGGAACACCAAGCTGTTTTCTCTTCTGCAGCTGGAAGGTTGGATCAGATGCAAGCTTGAATTGTGCTGTTACTACAGAATTCCTCAGGGTGGCGTGGGTTAAAATAAAATTAATTAATGAATTATTGTTGCAGAGAAAAAGCATTTAGCACAGGGGTTGTCAGTTAAGAGCAGAAAAGGACTAGGGCAGTGGTAGAGCACTTCCCAAGGTGAGGTGAAAGCTGGGGGTGAAAGTTGGCCCAGTTCCACCATGAGTATTTTCTTTGAGTGAGAATTGTCAGGAACATAAGGATGTGAAGAGAATCTTTAGGGCAAACTTTTCAGCTTGCCATCAACAAGGCTTAGAATCCAAATGATGCCTCACTGAACACAAGGAGTTTTGTCAATGGAAGCAAAACTTTTACAAAAGCAAAACCTTTGTGCTCCTTTTGTTCAATCTGGCTGCTTCTTCGTGCTGCCAATTATATCAGCTGTCATAAATTAGGCAGTTATAAAGTATTTTTAGCCATATTGGAATTCCTGGGATTATTTGCAGCTTTTGGTGTATGTTGATCAGTGTTCTTCTCTCCCATGATGTCTCTCCATCTTCCCCAAAATCATCCTGCTAGAAGTTGAACTTGAAAGCTTGTTGTTTGCTTTTTTTTTTTTTTTTTTGCTAGTGACACTATTGCTGTGTTCACCAGATGTTGTGAAGCTAAATTAAAGAAGGGCTTTGGTGCTAATGGAATTTCCTAGAAGTTTACAAGTGAATTATTATGCTTGAGAAACTTGGGCTATTTAATACGTATTTCCATAGAGGCATGAGGGGAGGACTGTGCTGAATAAAGGAAATGTATAATCCTGAGGGGGGGAAGGATGTCCTTGGTTTGCCTTCCCTTATTTTGAACTTGATGGAAGCTGGATCAGCCTAAAGATAGACCAGCCATTCATCTGTCCAAGTTCCACTAACCCAAAGAGTTTGTCTGGCATCCTTTTCCTTTCCAGGACTCACTGGACTGGACTGGCCTATTCATCAAGGATCTCTAACATGCTAAAATATTTTTAGATTAATTTAATTTAAAGGAAAAAAAATGGTTGCTAAGAGGAAACCAATTCTGTGACAACTAGGTTAGAGGGATCTTGTCTTTAACTGCAAACATCATTTTATCATATTTGCATGTAAATAGGAGCCAGGTAAATGTGACTGATGAAGAGAACACTTCAAAGTCGTTTGCTTTCTGGAAAAACAGAATAGATCAGCAGGGCTTGGAGGGCTCCTAACTTGAGATATATTACATGCAGTATTGATAAAACTGATCTTTGCAAGTTTATATCCTCTAAAAGTTACCCTGAGAGAAGGTCAGCTCTCCGCAAGGCCTCTTGCTGTTAAATTGTGTATGGTACTATTAAAAAGAACAGGGAAATGAGACCTGGCAACTGAGTAGGACCCCAAAAAGTGCTTATAGGACTGACAGAATGGATTTATTTTCTTGAGAAATCAAGGTGTTAGTAAAGAAATGGGAATATCACTTTCTTCACCAGATATTTGTGGTTGAACACTCAATCTTCCTCTTCTTGAGCATTTATGTATTTCATGATTGCTCAAATCCTGACCATCTGCTGCAGAGAGGGAAGGTTTAGAGCAGTGGGTTTTGTGCCTGAGCTGCTCTCCAGGCCCCTCAAGAATGGCAGGACCAGGCTGTGCTGGCCCTGGGGGTGTTGGGCTGACTGGGGTCTGCCTCGTGCTCCCACAGCTCTGGCTGGAGCTAAAATGGCTCTCAGCTGAAAATCAGGGGGCTTCCAGGGCTGTGTCATGTTTTTTGGGCTTCCACTGTCTCAGGCAATGGAGCATCACTGGGGCAGCTCACACCCAAACCAAAAAGCTCTGACAGGAACTGTCTGAGCAGAATGTTTCCAAGCCAGGGCTTTAGTATGTTGAAGATAGCTGTTTTCCTGGTGACCCTGTCAATTCTCCAGTGTGAAATATGAACCATTAAAGTGACTTCAGGCTTCCTGAAAATTCCAAAAAGTATCAAAAAGTTTATGGTAAATATGTACATAATACAAAAGTTTGGAACCAGATCCACTTAAATTAAGTTTGGTTATTATTATTTTTTTGAAGTATCACTCAATGTAAAGAGTAAGCCTGGAACCCAAACTCTCAAATGCCTTAACCAAAGCATTTAGCATCCTTCCAGGGCAGAGATGAAGTCAAGAGAATGCTTTAAATGTGTGCTGAATCACAATTTGTTTGCATTTCATTTAGCTTAAACCAGCCATTAAATTTTCTTGAGATTGATTTTGAAATTATTTCAGTATGTCAATAATTATCCAATTTTATGCAAGTTTCATTTGAATTTAACTTTTTTTTTTCCTGTGTATGTGCCCAAAGTATGCATACATTTATGTTTGTATTTGATGCTCATGACTGCATAGGTTTGTGACCTCAAATTTAGAAGACCTGGGTGCTGTTCTTGTTGTTCAAAGCCACTGTGTGGCTTTGTAAATGTTTTTGCCTTCTACATACTCTCTTGCACTGCCCTCTGGCATATGGATGCCATAACCTTAGGAGGAAGGATCACTTCCTTTTAATGTACAGTTTTATGGTGTTGATGTGTACAGTTTTACTGTGTTGATGGAGATGGTGGCTTTTGGCACCACCAAAATCCAGAGGTGGTGAATAATTTAAGGGAGTGTTAAACTGCAGACTTATGCTAATGCTTAGTAAACATAATTCTAT
Source organism: Alethe castanea (assembly GCA_024734035.1). Taxonomy (NCBI): domain Eukaryota; kingdom Metazoa; phylum Chordata; class Aves; order Passeriformes; family Muscicapidae; genus Alethe; species Alethe castanea. Next base: position 10,359,387 of record JANRGV010000048.1, on the reverse strand, counting down.
TTGTAAGCACTGGAGTTTAAATAACATTTGTATGGTTTAAGTGATGTCTAAGCCTAGGCTGACTACAGACACATTTGTGAACATTGCCTGAGCCTGGCATTTGGTTAATTAAACCACAAAAGCCAAACTTTAGTTATTGAGGTTGAAGGAACTGTTCACCAGGTTTCCTGCCCTGCATGTTGCACCCCCTGGGTCCCCTTGTCCCCCTCTCAGTGCTGCAGAGCCCAGCAGGGCTGCGTGTCCATCACCACCACAGTCCCACCATCACTGCCCACTTGGTGCCACCTCAGCCCTGCTGGTGTCACCAGGCAATGCAGGGAATATTTCTCTAATTCCATGCACATCTCTGTTGACTGGAGAGCCCTGCAGTTTGCCAGGCTGTCAATATGGGGAAGCAGCAGTGATGTTCCAAATGATTTCACACTAAAAGGAAGTGGCAGACTTTGTATTTGGCACCTTGTGGTGGATGTTCCCCTGCTGGGCAGTGCCCTTCCCTGTGGATGAGAAGGGTGAGCTGCCTTTGGGCCATAATGGCTTTGATTAAAATTGGCAATTTGGGATCCCCTGCTGGCCCCAAGGCAGCTTGGTGAGATGTGACAGTGACAGGAGGAGTGCAGAGGCCTGTCATCCCATTTCCAGCCTGTTTGAGTGGCAGTGCAAGCCTTGCCAAAAATAGCCCTTACAGTAAAATATCCCCTTGTCCTGGAACCTTTGCATTAATTAAACAAAAATAGATCAAGCTAAATCAAATGTTTTCCTTTGTTGATGAAACCACAATTTATGTGGCAAATATCTTCTGTGTGTTTACAGAGAATAGGGGCTTCTGGCTAATCCCAGACTGAGCAACTGCAGCCACAGGCTGTGCTGGAGCCCTCAAAACCAAACAGAGCTCTCACAGGGTGGCACTGCCCTACACCACCTCATCCCCTCCCCTCCTGCCTCCCTCTAGGCAGGGTTGAGGCAGGTTTAACTGCAAAGTTGGGTCTCATTGGAAAGGTAGCATGAATATCTAATAACAGGACAATTTACCAGAGCAGTCCTGAACAGCTGAGAGCAGATTTATACCAGCATGCTAATGAGTTGCTGGAGACTTGCAGAATTTTGTATTTCTGATGGGCCCTGGCAATGTGAGCTCAGCTGGATGATATTATTCCTGCTGAGTTTTACACCTTTACACCTTCTCTTCATGACTCCTATTTCCTCTCCAAGAAAACCTACAACTGCCAGGAATTTGTACCTTGGCCCATTTGAATTTTCTGGCATTTGAGATGAGTTACCTGAGAAATTCAGACTGCGGAGGGCAGAGAAGATAGACATAGAGAGATGAGAGAGGGAAAGGCTACTTGGAAGTTTTGATTCTGTTTGTGGAGCCCACGCTCCATGAAAACAAAGATAAACCTAAAAGTAGAGGGTAATTAGAGATGCCAGCAAAATGAAAGGTACAGACAGCACTGCAGAACCCTTAGAGCACTCAGATAAATTTCTCAGTGTACAGAAGTACTGGAGTGGAAATGGCAGGTACAGCTGATAGTTCACTGCAAGTTACTATTTGCACAGATCAGAGGCTGTTGTTGGAAAAGAGAGGATTTTAGAGGTCAAAAGAATGGTAGAATGTTCAGTGAAAACAGGGAAAGACCACTGGGCTTAGAGTAATTCTAGTCAAGAGTGAGGCCTGAAAGAGCAGATGAAAATGCAGGTCAGCTCTCAGGTACTGAAAGAAACTTGGGTTCCCTCACAGATGGAGTTCTTGTTTCTAGCCTACACTGATCTCAGAAGTTTCTTTCTTTGTTTGAACTGCTCAGACTGTGGATCTGGCTGAATGAAGCTTTGTGAAGGTCTTTCTGTGCAAATCAGTTGAAACCAGCCTCACACTAAATCAAAGTTTTTACAGGTATTTTAATATTCCAAGAGCTAAAGAGTCATCTGATAGAAAACATGGAAGTTTTCAATCTTTATTAACACTTAGAGCAGCACCTAAATCAACTTTGAAACACAACTACCCTGCTCAGGGAGAATACACATGTCCCATGAAGCTGGAACACAGGCAAAGATGTACGGAAACCTTGAGACACTGGGTAAAGCAAGGAGTAGGAATGCAAAACTGCAGGTTCTGTTGGACAGCCTCTGCCAAAGTTATCATATGTGCATACTGGAGCGGGGGGACTTCTCCTTGCAGTTCAAACCAAAGCCCATATTTCTGAAACTCTTGCTGCTGCACTTCAGGCTTTTTGTCAGTGCAGACACCTGAGCTTCCTGTGAGCTGAGGAGTGCAGGAGTGTGCTGGGCTCATCCCCCTGAGATGTGCAGGAGTGAGCTGGGCACAGCCCCCTGAGATGTGCAGGAGTGAGCTGGGCTCATCCCCCCTGAGATGTGCAGGAGTGAGCTGGGCTCAGCCCCATCTGAGATGTGCAGGAGTGAGATGGGCTCAGCCCCACAGCTGGGGTGGCTCCCTGGGCTGTGTGGCAGCCTGGCTGGGGCTCAGCCCTGCCCTGCAGCTGGGCTCAGTCCCTTCCAGCAGGGCCCTTTGAGCATGGTCCCTCCCCGCTGTGCAGCACTGCTGCTTTTCCTCCCCCCTGCCTCAGCTGCTCAGCAGATCCAAGTTTAGCTCCCTCTGACACGTGGGGTGGGAGAGCAGGAAAAGCATCATAGCACATCTCTGAGAATTCATGGATGGTGGTACCTCTGTGCAGGGCAATGGTCTCCAGATGTCACAGACAGCTTTGAAAATCTCAACCTCTGTGATGATAGAATTGCAAATAATGAAATAATTTTTGTTCAAGTTTTCCTCTCCACCCTCTGTTTGCCACTTTAACCACCCTGTGTGCTGAAATCTTGGGTCAAGCTATTTGGAGCAGATTGTCATTTTGTGTTCAGGATGCCTGATGTAATGGGATCCCCGATTCCCAGTACTGTCACTAGGGAGAGGAAATAATTACTGTAACTTGTGCTTTCTGATATCATGGCTTTGATTTTGGATCGTAGTTAACTTGTTCTTTGTCTTTCTCATCAATACTGTTAACATTTCAGAATAATAATCTATCTGTCAGCTGCTGGGTAGTATTTGGATAAGTAAGAAAACAAAGGTCTGAAAGTTGACACAAAATTTTTTTTGCAGTGAACTTCTTTAACCTTTGAGAAAGAGATTCATAACTTTTCTAAAAAATATTTTCCATTTTTACTCAGTTCACTTCCTGGTTATGCCTGGGAACAAGAAGCAGGAAGCATCATAAATCTCCTAAAAAAGTCTGTTCTGGCCAGTTTCCTAGCCCAGCTTTGCTGATCACTGAATTTTGGATCATTTGAATAAGCTTCATGTAAGTAGCCAAGCTCACGTACTTCTTCAAGCCCTTTGCAAACTCCAAATCCCAAGAAGGCAACACATTGCTTAGTCTAGGCATCCTGAACTCTGCCCTTTCATGCTCAGCTTTCTTTCACATATAAAATACAGTTTTAGGGCTGCTTTGGTGTTTTGGATGAACTTGGTGCTAACGTGACTTTCAGTTTTACAGCCAAGTATAATATAAGTAGGCGTCGTGCAACCTTCCTTCACGCTGCTTTGCTAATCCATTCTAATCCTGTCTGGTGATACCTTGTGCAGTCCAGAGGCTGAATTAATCCTGAGCAGAGTTTACTAGTTGTGCTAAACCACCATAAAACCTCTGCAGAACTTTGCTAGGCTTAGCTTGAAGTTAACAAGTTGTTCCCTGTGTAACAGAGCAAAGCAGATTTGAGCCCCTGCTCGTGAAAAATTGCTTGGGGAATAGGTTTTCAAATCAATTCCCTCCTCATCTGGTGGTGGCACAAGACTCTGGGTGATGGGCACCCTGGGGTCAGTTGTGGTGGCAGGCTGTGAACACTGCTGAAGGCTCAAGGAAAAACCCAACTCGGATTTTTCCAGGCTAGGGACTTTTCTCAGAGATAAACAGGAGAAGGAAGAATGAATAACATAGATTAACACCTACTGTTGATCACAGAGCTGTGCATGTGCTACGTGATGTTTTGCAGAAAGCATGTTCTCAAGGAGGCGTTGCCTTCTTGGACCAATGAGCCTTTTCTATTCTGTATTACACGATCTATCCTATATAAGTGTGGTGGCCCTTTCAATAAACCACTTCTTCTTGCTGCTTTGAAGAGGTCGTGTGTGTGTGTTGCTGTATTATTTGCTGTTCCTAATCAGACAGCAACATCAGGTGACCTGGGAACACGATGTCAGGTACAGGCACAGGTGGTATTCCCAGGGAGGGTATAGGGTGAGTGTTCTGAGGCATGAGGTCCAGAGAAATGTGTTCTCCTTTTAGTCCAGGAGGAATGGGTTGTTTGATGAGGGCAGTCCAGCCCGTGCTGACAAAGGGCTCTGCTGCCTGTCACACCTTGACTTGTTGAGCGTGAGCACAGCCGGGGGATCACAAAGCTGTCATCACAAAGCATTAGCATGAGAAAAGGAGTGCTTCTCGTGTTTTGGCATGTCACACCCCAGTGACAGGGAGCACAAATACAGTCAGGCACACAGAACAGTGCAAGTCACTGTCGGCTTTGACAATGTTGGGCACCAAGGCTGTCACTCCTTTGACACAGCCCCTCCTTCCCCCTACCCACGCTGCCATTCGCAACAGCAGCTCGCCCACCGCTTTTATTTCTGCACAATGTGTCAATAATTACTTGTCAGGCCTCTGCTTATAGACCTGAGATGGTGAATAAATGCTTATTATGCCTGAAAAATGTTGCAAGCTTTACCATAAATCTTGTGTTACACATGCACACAATAGGGGCTATTGACACAGAGGCAAACACTCACATTAACATGTAAAGTCATGCTGCCCAGAATGTAGTTTGACAAACTAACTTGCAGCAAAGGAGTTTGTTGACCTTTTCTTCGCCTTCCTGGCAACCAGACTGGGCTTGTGTGTGTTAAAAATCCAGATGAAGGGAGATGAGATATAAACATTTTCCTGTTCAGGCTGCTGGAGTGAGGATGCTCTCCATCTGAGAGCACTTCAGAGATGGTGTTCCAGGATATCATCCTTCAGAGAGACACAGGCTAAGCAAGTGTGCAAAAGCTAAAGTTGACTAGATCTGATTTCAGCAACCCATCAGGTTCTGCCTGTGCCTGTGGAGCCAGCAGAGGCCCTGGCTGAAACATTATTTTGACCTGGCAGCTGCTCATGACTTGCTCCTGCATCTCCCCAGCTGCTTTAGCTCTTTGGGTTTCAGGTTGCTCCTAGCAGTGGATTGGAGCTTTGGCTTTGATGTGCTGGAATGAATGGCACAGAAAGTGCTTATGTCAAAGGTGCAGGTGTCATGCACTGAGCTTGGAATAAGAAGGTTTAAAAGGAACTTTACAGAAGTAATAATTAGGGCTTGCATTTAAATACCTGACTGAAGTCTCAGAACAACATTTTTATAAGCACAGAGGGATTTACCCTCTCAGTGCCTTTAGCAGGGACAGGTGAACTTCTCATCATGTTTCTGCCTGTAGGTAATCTGAACTGCTCTCTGCAACTGTTCATTGTTTTCCACTGATTTAATTTTATTTTTATGTTTTCTGATGGTTTTCTTTATCTATTTCATATTTGAGAAGTTCCTGTTTAGTTTATGCCTATTTCTTCCTGCAGTAAGTGATTGAAGTTGTTTTTTTCTTTATCCTTTAATACCTACTTTACTTACTTGTTTGTTTAGTTTTGCAATGAGACTTCAGTTTCATTTCCATTTCATTAACTATTTGTCCATAATCTTTCAGTCTTAAACTTCCTATCTGGATCTAATGATTCAAAGGCTGGAAAAAAACATTTTTAAAGAACTCCTGCTTCAGCCACATTGTTATTAAAAAAATAGGAACACATTTCTTTTGGATATAGCCCTTACAACAGATGACTTGTTTTAATGAAACAATGATTTGTTTTGCTTTTAATAAAACCCAAAGTGCAGAATGGACTTGACCTAAACCCTTTAAGCAACCCAAAAACTGTGGCAGACAGAGAGTATGTCAGCCAGTGATGTACATGCCTGCTGTGGTGCACAGATGAAGGTGTAAAACCCCCTGTACCAACTGTAATAAAAATCACACGAGGGTTTATATTGACATGTGTGTCTGTAGAACTGCCAGCTTACTTTGTAAGGTCAGGATAATCTCTGGAAGAGTCACATTGCCTGGATTTATTCCATTTGACTTGAGTTTTGTTTCCACAGCAGTTTAAGCCAGTCTTGGTCTGTCTTGCTGTCCCATCCTTACACTGCTGCACTCACAGCTCTGGGCACTCTCCTCCCTTGCAGCAAGTCAGGCTTCAGGAGCCAAGCTGGCAGCAAACTACTGCCTTGTTTTGTGTGATTGATTTTCTTTTGGTGTTGCTCCCCACATTGGTTCACTGCAAATTCAGTCAAGAATGAGAGAAGGGTCATGAAAACGTCATGGGGAGGGAGGAGAGTTTTCACTTTTGCACAGGCACACCTTTGGGCTTCTAATTCACCTGAATTAGAAGTCTAATTATCCTTGTCCTTCTCCTTTTACAGTCAGTAAAGTAAAAAGAGCCACCAGCAGAAAACTTTTCAGGTCCTGGATTTCCCTTTGATCTCTCTACTGACAGTCCCTCACTCTGGTTGTAGTTGACATAATGCATATTCTTTGCTGTTACCTTAAGCAGACCATATCTACTTTGTTTTGTGTGCTGGTCTCAGTTTGGGCTAAAGGCACTGCTTGCAATGATTTACCAGTGTAAATGAGATTACATTGCTGCCTAGCAGTGGACTGGGAAACTCACCTCTTCCTACTTGAAAAGGGATTTTTCTCTTCGAACTCTGCTTCCTCTGTCTTGTGAGAGCATTTAAAGTCTCGATAAGAGGTCCAGGAGCCGTGCTGAGCTGACCTAAATTCCACCCAGAGCCCCAAGCCTAATGTTTTCTAATGGCTTGGTTTCTCTTACACCCCGGGGCTAAAGGACAGGAAGAGGTGTAAGGAGACCAGTACAGAGCACTGATAAAATGAGTTTATAGAGGGAACTACTTAAGCTAGAACTCCTAGTATTTCCTCTTCCAGACCTTTTCAGTGCTCTCCTCATCCAGAAAAAGGTTTAAAAAGCTGAATTCCCAAATCAATTAATTGGTATTTCTTTTTCTTTCTGAGCTCAGCAGAATCTAACAGAGGTAAAGGTTACAATAGGACCTTGTAACACAGAGAAGCTGGCTGGGTTCAAGAGCCCAGCAAGCCCCTTCTTGCTTTAGAAAGAATAGACTTAGAAAATTTGTTCTATTTTCTGGGAAGAAATTCCTCCTAAAATACTGATACAGAAGACTGTGAGTGCTTAGTACTATAATGTTTAAGCTTCTTTTTCCTTTAATCTAATGCACAGGTGTCACTTCAGTCTTCAAATCAGTGAATAAGGTATAAAAATTACTAAATCCAGCTGTGCTATCTCATAACCCTGTTTTTAGAGTATTAGGATGTCTTTGTTCAATGTATCTACATGAGTGTTGGGCATCTCTCCTCTTTTCTGTGTTAGGAAAAGTTTCATTCTGTTTCTCTGCATTCCAGTAAGCCTCTGTTTTTTTTCTGTCACTGCCATGTCCAGTCTCAGACTTCACGGCAGCCTGAAAAAATCTGAATAGCTGAACTCATTGTTCAGAGACAGATATTGCATCCTTTCCTTCCATCACAGAGGAGCATTGAAGCAGTTTTGCTGAGTTTTGCTTTCAGCATTAAGGATAGGGAGGGAGCAAGGTTTGATTTAACTGTAATTGCAGGAGAAACTTTTAGAGGCAGAACTTAATGAGGAGCACTGGCAATTGGCCTGAAAGATAAAACCAAGCCCTTCACTAAATAAATAAATACACACACAGATTTGCTCAAATACAAGTGGGCAGGAATTTAGTCTCACATGCAGAAGTTTCCAACTGAAAGGCCTCCAATTCTTGGGCTCTGTAGATGTTATATCCCTGCCAGAGGTATTATGATGTTGACAATTTCAACTGGGAAGCTTTCATTCCCTACCTTTTTTCCATGTGGCTGCTTCCAAAGTTCATCTGGTACCACCAGGGAAATTAAAAGAAGCAAAGAGCCAGTCACTTTTTTTTTGTTTGTTTTTACCTTTTTTTTTTTTATCCTACATTTTCTGACTTTTGAGTTGATTGCAGGTTTGTTTCAGGGCTGTGTTTTGTAACAGAAAACCTATGGTTAGCATTCTGCAAACAGAGCCTGTGCTACACTACTGACATCTGCTAACAGAGCCATGATGGGCAGAGATGGGCTGCTTTGTGATTTTTGGCCAGTTCAGCTATTCCAACAAGAGTCGTTGGTGTAAGAGCAGTTGTACTGACAAAACTCGCAGATTGTAATTTTGTCACTGCTTCTATGACATGACCTTTTCCACCCAAAATAAACATAGTACAAAAAGCTAAATAGTTGCCTAATAGCCACTGTCTCCTGTGCAGGCTCCGGAGATTTTCATGTGAATCTGTGGCTGGAAAACAGGCACGGGACTGGTGCTCGAAGTCTCTGTGTTTGGTGACGTGTTTTGTTTATGGCCCCATTAAAAGTCCTCTAAACTATTAAACTCGAGCTGAATCTTGGTGTTTTGTTTGCATACAAGCCTCCTGAGATCCACTACTATGCAGTGTATAGGGGTCTCTGGGGAAACCCAGGGGATAATCCTCTTCTTTGCTTAACCTCAAAGATTATCAAAAGAGGGACAGAGGAAAGGAAAATCTGTCCCTGGAGTTAATCTGATCTAAGATCTATGTGCAGCTCTTCAGAAAAATGCTCTGATGGTTTTGGTGTTAAAAATCTGCTTTTAAAATAGAACTTAAACATTTAGTCATTTGTCTCGGCCTGGCTTCAGTTTTTTTAATCTCTGTAATGTGTATTTTTAAAGAAGTTACTAATTTTTTTTCTTAAAAATTACAGTTACTGAACTAAAAGTTTTTATATTCTGTTAAGAGATGCTTTTTTTCTATATCATCTCAGCATAGCTTTGAATTGCCACCTGGTCACTAGGCCTGACCTTCCAGATGTGAGGCTAACATTCCTTAATGGAAGAGACTGAAATGGAGCAAAAAAAAAAAAACCCTATTGATGGAACCTCATAAAAATATTTATCTCTGCAGAGACAGACACCTCATTTTTGAAATGCTGAAGTGAAATGCTTCATTGGGATACTGAATGGTGTGGAAGAATTTCTCCTCTGAAACCTGTTAGTAGCTGTTGAGGGCTCCCAGTCATCAAAGACAGGAGGAGATGGTTGGGTTGAGGACGGTGATTTTTGAATATCTGATGATTGCCACGTGACTGGTTTCACTCACTCCAGAATCTGGATTTGCAGTGATTTGTTCATCTCTGTTTCTACCCCAGCTTTAGGACAGTCTGCCCACTTTGAAATGTCAGATCCATTGCTAGAGTGGAGTTTATGAGTACCACCACCATGAGGGTTTTGGTAGAGATAATTTGGAAGGCGCCCATGGACAACCAAATTGTGCAGCTGCCTCCCTATAAATTCAGGAGATTACTCAGGATGTGAGGGTCAGGGATCCATTGCATGGACCAAAGGACTCTGAGCTTGGCCTTGTGTGCTCCCAGGAACTGCTCAGGAGTTTCTGTATGAATTAAAGCAGATGATGAATTGCAAGATGTGAAGGAAAAAACCCCTCTGCTGATTTTTCATAAGCATTGCCATGAGTCAGCGGCACATGATGGTGTCCTTCAAGGTTACATCTGCAGGAAAGGACAACAAGGAGAGCTGGGCTGAGCATGAGAGCACACTTTCAGCAAATTCCCTGCCCTTATCTTGGATTGTTTATGGCTCCTCTGGGAGGATTATGACCTTCTATCTCCTTTCCATGGAGGGCGGATTTTGTTTTGAACACATCTTTTTCCTACAGAAGTGTCACAGTCAGTTGGAGTCAATTTTATAAACCTTACTTCTGAAAGTGCAGTACCAGCAGACTTTTGTTTTTCACTTATAATGGTGACAAATCCAGTAACTATGGAGTGCGTTAACCTTTCTGCTGCTGCAATCTTCTGTATTTTGATGTTTGTTTTCTGAATTTATTTGTCTGAATTGGATCTAACCACTGAGAAACTGAAAACCTCAAATTTAAGTGCAGACTTCTATAAACTACTGTTTTCCAGGCTCTTGTACTGACATACCATTGCTGCAGGGCAAATGTATGTGTGGTTACTCCAGATTATAGTTCTGTCCTTCTAATTGTTGAGGGCAAAATATATAGTTTTAACTGGTTTGTGTGTACCAAACCCAGCTCCTATGATTTCTATTAGGAGTGGAAGCTATATTTTGTTTTGGAGAAAGTTATCTACTATTGCTTTCTCTGGGAAAAAAAAAAAAATCTTTCCATCAGAATCCTTTTGCCTTGGACTCTTCCCATGCTGCACTTCCAACATCTCTCTTTCAAGAACGGTCCTTAAATTTTGCTACAGCTTCCTAAACATTCTGATGCTGAAATTTGAAGTGAGACACAGAAGCATCTTGCTATAACATAGTTTCTTTCTTTCTTTCTTGGAAAACCAGTTCAGCAAGTTAGGAGGGAAAAAATAGATGTAATAGGTCCCAGTTTTAGTGGGGCTTTCCCAGGTTATGTTGTAGGTAAGGGAGGGAAATTTGGTCAAGGTTAAGTGGCTGGAAAATAGGTATGTGGTTGGTGGCAGGGGATGGGGACAGGCATTAAATTAATCATTACAAAAGGTGTACTGTCAGACTTGGAGGGCTTATCAAAAGAGCAGCTTTGTAGCTGACTGCACTGAGCTCACATATGGTCAACACTTTTTTTTGGGTATTGGTATCTGGGGTTGTGTGTTTTAAGGTGGATGTATGAGAACTACAAAGAATGGGGATGGGAAGAATTGCAAATGTCCTTTAGCATGACACTGGAATTCTAAACTTTCTGATAAAGAGAAAGAATCTTCAGAGCTAAGACATTGTACTGGGTCTAGCTGTGATGGAGCTTAGGAGCTGGTTACTTTTGCTCTTGGTAAGAAATTATTATAAAAAGAGCATTGACATTTTTCTCCATGTCAGACGGAATAAGTAAAAAGTGATTGGATTCAATTGCTGCAAAGTTGCAAGTTCATTTGTGTAAAATACTAGGGAAATTAATGATGAAAGTTGTGAAGCATCTGAAAGATGTATCTAAGGTTTCAAATTTCCTTTACTGTACATTTTTAGCAACAAATTAGATTGAAATCAATCAGAAGAGGTCTTGAAATATTTATCCAACTGTTGTGCAAGGGGAAGAACTTGCTGACCTTTTAAGTCTTCCTTTTCTATGATAATCTGTCTCAAAAAACAATTTCTTCTATTTTGCTTACAAGAACTCAGCTTCTAAAATCATCGTGTGTCGAGCTGGTTTTGTGACTGTTTTCCTCTATTTTTTTCTTCTTTTCCAAGACTTGTTTGATTTTTCCTTACACTTGTGTGTTGACTTTATGACAGGCTGGAAGGAGAATGGTGGCTTCCTATATTGAAAATATTGAGATCTCTAGAACAAATTAATCTGCTTATAAAGAAAGAAAACAGTATCTATTTTTTTCAAACAATCTCCATAAAACTGGGGTAAGGCCAAACTAAAATATTCCTTTTGATATGCTTGGCATGTTTTTGATGCCTATCAGAAACAACACACGGAGACCCAGATGTGGAATTAAGAGGGAGGAGGAAATCCTGATGTTGTTATTAGAAGGCAGTGTCCACACTGTTGATTTTGAGCAAATCCAACAAAGCTGCTGGTTAATGCAGTGCTGGTGTGTGTTTGGATGGCAGCCCCGAGTGTGAGAGCGGGGTTTGAGCGCGCAGCTGGCGGGAGCAGCCCAAAAACCACTGCAGGCCGTGCTGCTCTCCGTGCCAGTGCCCATCCTTTTGATGTGGCTGCCACATGTGCACAGCCTTGCCAGCACCCAATTAGGCAAACTTTTCATTAGAAAGAAAATTGTCAACCACTGCTTTTGCAGGCTTCCAAGAATGAGTCCTGCCCTCCTCCCCACCCCCAGTATGGTTGTTTGAGGGGAGGAAAACTTTCTGGACAGAAATCTGGTTTCTTGGTTGTGTGGGTAACTAGAACTGGACAGATACAGAATTTGCTGCCTCGATGATAGCAGGGCTGATAGCAAGGCTGAGACCTCTTTTGACTCCAGTCATAGTTTTGGATGCTCATTTTCTGGTGTGATAGACAGGTGTCTTGATTAACACTGTCAGCCCTCAGGTACAGCTACAGAGATAACAGCAGAAAGAGAAAATAAATCAGTTAATGAAGTTGTGTGAGTCATTGCTGGGTATCCATGTTAGAGTAAGGCTTTTTCACCCTCCTGGCAGGATACATGACCTCATATGCCCACAGGAGACTCTGTGTTGGATTTCTTCCATTTTCTGTAATTTTGAAATTCATGAAGTTCATTGGAAGGATTAATTATGTATAAGGCATGTGTCTGCATGTTCTTTTCATCTGTGAATGTTACCCTGTGTGCAGTTATTAGGGGTCTGATTGGACTCAACATTTTGACAAGAATTCAGTGACAAAAGGGGCCCATTAGTCTTTGAAGTCATGGACCAAGGAAGAGGAATGCCAGTAACATCAGTAATGACCTCATTTAACTTGTGACAGAGTACAAGATAATCAGGAAAGGTCATTGTAATATAACTGTGGTTAATTCTATATGCAGCCCAACATGTTTCAGCCAGGCTGTGTTGCAATTTTAATGAATGTGAAATCCTCCTATGTTCCCATGCAGGAAGGATGGATAGAACAAGACAACAACTGGAAAGATCCTTCCCTCTCTGCTATACTTAAAAGTGAATTAGCTAAGAACTAGGAAGTATAAAAGACTTTTTGTCTTCTCTAGTTATTTTTTAATTATTTTTTTACTAAACAAGTGATCTTGTCAACAGGAAAAAAAGTAGTTTCCCTGTTGTCTTTTCGTCATAGCTACAAAACACAAAGATTTCTCTTTTCAGTCAAAATTGAAAAGCTGTAGGGACAAACAGTCTGTTTGAAATTGCCAGGGGAAAACAAAATATAGTCTGCATTAATAGAACATTTCTGTGAACCTCTAATGCAATTATCCTGCTGCTTTATGAGCAGTATGAGTATGCAATCGTCAGCTTTGGAAATCCATCTCCCCTCTGCACAAGTTACATCTGAAGTAACAAAACTTTTGGGAAGGAAAATAATCAAAACAAAACCTTTTCCATTGTCTCTTTAATTCTCTTTCCTTATGTTTCTTATGACTCTGTAGACTTTAGATTTTGGAACAGATTTATATAAAAGAACAAAAATACTGTAAACCAGACAATTGTCCTGGTATTTTTGTCCCGTGGGAGACAAGAATTACTGGAAATATCTTGGAATAGAGCTGTATTCAGAGGAAACCTCTCTCCATGCAGTCCTCTGAGATTTGGGTATTTTACAAAGGGTTTGAGTCAACATCAGACTTCTGTTTCTAGTGTGGTTCAGCTTTTGTGCACTGTCACTGGAGGTAGTTTCCATTAGATGCCCATGGGCTGTCTTTCTCTCTTCTGTTTTACTTCTTAGCTGTGTCTTTCCAACAGGTTTCAGCAGCTTCCACTTGAGGTTTGCAGACATCTCCAGTTAAAATGTAGTGTCATCCATATGGGCAGACTTCTGTTTCATCAGATTTTCTTGGAATAAAGAGTATTTCGTCATCAGCACAAGGAAGGATGATATTTCCTTTGTTTAGCCCTTGTTGGGAATGTTTAGAGCAGACAACAGCAGAATGTTTAGAATCAGGGCCTGATTTCCAAAACCAGCTCTAGGTTGTGCCATCAGAATTGGTTTGTGTTTATGTTTGAAATGAAAAATCATGTCACACCCAAGGCTGAATGTGCAGACGTTTAGGTGAGGACTCATAGACTGAGGATAGGAAACCTGCATCTCTGGGGAGCTGGGGTTCCTCAGAGCTGAGATGTGTCCCCATTGTGCCTCAGAACTAAAGTAAGCCTGCAAGAGATAAGGAAACCCTCCCTTCATGCCCAAAGCATGCTGTGTTCAGGAGAGACAGTGAAGCAGGAGGCACATATGATGCAAGGGCTTGTTTATACCTTATACTCTGCAGACAGAGCTCTTTGCACATCCACATGCTTTCCTGATTTCTTCATGGTGTTTGGAATTACATAGGGACCAGTGACAGTAACCACCATGTGCTCAAAGTGCTCCATTGATCTCATCACTACTGTATGAATTTCCCCACAGTGGTGACTAAACTTTGTGGATCCTGCTTTGGAATGCTTTGTAAACTTTGTGGATCCTGCTTTGGAATGCTTTGGTTGCAGGATAAATCATGGCACAGATTTTCCAAGCTAATTCCTTCTGCTGATACCTCACAGTCTTTTCAAGGGTTTTTGAAGAGATGTGTCTCATCCCCACTCCTTAACTGATGAGCAGGGCTACACGTTTTAGTTCCACAAGTCTGCTTGAATATCCAAAGAGTTGACTCTGATTTCACAATAGCTGGATGTTTGAAAACATTCAAGTGTGTAGAAATACTGTGGCACTAATTTAAATGTCTCTCAGTCAAAGCCTTGCAGTTGTTTTCTTGCAACACGTGTCTCTTACTGGAAGCAAAACAAGTGGGGCAACATGTGACTCCTTCCCTTATTTACATCCCCTTCCCACCCCCGGCCAGCACGGTTTGACTATGAAAGTCACTGGAGAACAGCAGCCTATAAATATTCAGAGAAATCCAGGCAGGACAAAAATGTTGCAAAAACCTTTGACTAACAGTTCACAGACCCTGTGAGCTGGGACTAACCACTGCTGGCCAGGGACACGGGCTGGATTCAAACAAAGGCTGATTGTAATTTTGTGGTTGGACATGAATGTTTTGCACAGCACTGATTGAGGCCACTTTGAAAACTGGGCCAGGGTTGTAAAATAACCTATTTACTGCAGCATGCATTGTATTTGAAAACACAATGAAGCCTTGTAGATTCTAGCTAGGCTTGCTAGAGACCTTGCAGCTGAAGAAAAGCTCTTCTGGCTATGAGGAATCTTGTGGGACCTTGCTTATTTTATTTGTTGTCTGTGATTGGACAAGATAAAGTGAAACAAACACAGAGCAAGGAATTGGGTATCTTTAGGTTCTAATTCCAGTTTTTCCATTGACTTTTCTCTTTGTCCCTTGGCAAGTCATTTAGCCCTTTGGCCCTTTGATTTCTTACACAAAGAAACGGGATAAAGACTGTGCTGCTCAGACAGCGTGATGCCTAATGAATTAATGTTAATGAATTCATAATTGTAAAGCCTGCAGTCCGTGCAAAGCCTTATGTTAGTGGTAAATCTTACAGGAGTCTTGTGAGTCTGCTCAGCATTGTCTGCATACCATGAAGTCACCTCCCATTGATTTGCTTTGGGGCCTCAGCTGAAGCCAAGGCTGAGCTTGAGGGTTGAACTTGTGACCCATGGCACGAGCAGTGTGGTGACCTCCTGCCTGGGGCAGAGCACGAGGAGCTGGGCTCTTCAGTCAGCAGGGGTTGAAAGCTGCAGGTTTGCTCTCTGAGCTTTGCACAATGCTGTAGGAGCCTGAAGTCCCTTAACTCAGAGCCTGTCTGTGAGCAGCACGGTCAGACAGCCAGAGGCACCTGGAGCAGGATGAAACCTTGTTCTCCTCTGTGCTGCACTCTGGGGGAACTCAGGCACCCCGAGGATAAATCCCCAGTTTATCCAAGGGGGTGGAGGAGCAAAGGCCTTTATGGGACAGAGGGGTGACCTGCTTGCCCAGGCTCCCTCCAGTGCAGCAAGGAGCACCTGGGTTTGATTCATCACCTGAAACTGGTGATCAGTCTTCTCGTTTGTTGATTTCGTTGCTTCCATCCTTTCTGTAACGTCTTGCACAGCAGATCTATTTACCTGCCTGCCCTGGAAGTACGAGTGGTTTGAGATGTGAAGCAAGTATTTTCTGTAGAGACTGAGCCTCAGCTGAGCCTGGCTCTCCTCATCACCCTGCCCAGAGCTGTTAGCAGAAAGCTGAGCAATTGAGGCCTGTGGGTAGTCAGTAGGTTCAGGCCTGCTGAACCCTTTCCCAGTTATTGGGATCTGAGGGAATAAAAATGCTTCCTTTGGTTAAAAAAAAAAAAAAAAAAAAAAAAAAAAAAAAAAAAAAAGTGGAGATCTTGACTAAATTCCATAGCAAAGGCAAAAATAGAGGAGGAATAGACAGGTACTGCAGATAATTCACTACAACAAATTTGCTTTCAGATGTAACTTTGGATTCTTTTTCACCTGGTTAGGACCTAAGTGCTACAAATCTACCCTGCATGATCTGCCTCCATATATTTATATGTTGTCTGTGTGACTTCCACACAGAACAAGCCATGATAGAAATCTTTCATTTAATTAAAATTGATTTTAAAATTCCCTTGATCAATAATGAGTTAAAATTCATCCCAGCAGTGATGGGAACAGCAAACCTTCTGAGAAAAGCTTTCAGGCCAGTGGTTTTGGCTTTAGAGACTGGGTCTTGCCTGAAATTATCCCTTTCTTGGCTCCAGGCTCCGTGGTGCTTGGCACATTATGGTTTACCCTATAGACCAGCTTGTCAACCACCCATATGAAAAGCTGAGACATCTAGTCTAAAGGTCTCTTTCTTTTTCTGCCTTTTTCAGTGTAGATGCTTTAAACATTAAACTCTTTGTAGCTCTGTTGTCATCAGTTTGGTAATGCCTACTGGGCTTCAAAATGAAATTAAAATTTCGTGGAAAATGACCCAATATTTCTTCTTTGATTCCTGCACTGCAGCCTATCTAAAGCGTTTGAAGTGCTTGCTCAAAGGGCAAAATGGGATAAGTTATTAGTAAAGGGATATTTAACAGCTGAGTTTTAAAGATGGCAAAATCCCTCTGCATTTAAGTCTTACCCCCCTGCAGAAGAAAGACCCAAAGCAAATATGTATAATATAGAAGACCATGGTTTATGTAACCTTGCCTTGGAGAAATTGGAGAGATTAATAAAGACTGGCTTCAAATGACAGCAATACTCTGTTGTTCACACTCCAGGGTGCTTCCTAATTAATTGTCTCAAGCTTTTGCTGAGAGATACTTTACCAAAAGTGCTGTGATCAAGGGAAATTAAGAGGCTGAGGTACTCAGTCAGTGCTACTTCTCTCCTGAGAGTTACTCATTTGTCCCATGCCAGCATTCCCATCTCAGTGATGAGAACTTCCTTCCTGATCAGGCAACTGGATCCCCCTGCTTGACTTCCCTTGAAGCCACATTGGCCTGAGATAACAAATCAACAAATTAACACAGAGAATCTGATAGCAGCATTGTTAACTCTCTGGACTGGCCTTAACAGTTTAAGTCTGGGTAATTAATGTGTAAATAATATCAAATTACACAGTTTCATAGAGAGTGAAATCAGAGAGCTACAAAAAGTACATTGAACAGGAGTTGCAGAAAATCAGTGTCAAACAGGAAAGGAAGGAAGAGAAATGTCAGCTTTAGCAGAAAGGTCTGCCATGATCCTGGATCAAATGGGGATGTGTCACCATTTTATTTCCTGGTTAGAGGAAACTGTGTTGTTAATTGACATCTTGTGTTGAAAATACTGAGAGCTCATCTGATGTTGTTTGCTGTCTCTTATAGAAGTACAGGAATCCAAAAAATGCTATGAGGAAGAAATGTTTTTTGGAAGTAGAACAACAGGCACCTCCCTAAACATTTCCTAGCACAAAGGAAAGGGCAAACAGTGCAAGGATCACTCTGTTTAAATTAACTGTATAACATTGGAAGCACTGTGTAAAATTAGTAAACATTGTGATAGTGGGACTACCTTTGCCATTTAAAAAAAAAAATAGGACCCTTTCATGTTAATATGAGAGGAAATAATTTCTTATTAAAAGGCTACTCCTTGCAGGAGTGGGACAGTGCCTGGGGCTGCAGTTGGCTGTGGCTGTACAGCCTGTGACAGGTGGGTGACACGAGCTGCCCAGGCCCTGGCTGGGTGTGCTGCCACGAGCAGGTGGCAGCACCAGGAACAGGCTCCCAGGTTCCCTGCTCTCACCTCCAGACAGCACTGCTCTGCCTGCAAAAAATTCCTTTGCCCGTTTTTCTTTTTATACCTACATTATCACATTTTTACAGTGAAGTAGCCAAACGTTACTCATTTTACTTTTTGATGAGAAACACTTTTCACAGCTCTGCTCGGTAATAGAATTAGATGTTTCATGCTTTCCAATCATGCATGTCGTGATTAGGGACTTGTTTTATGCTTGTTGCAGCACAGTTTCTCTGAGCACCTTGGATGCATTGCAGGAAAGTCCCACACTGTTCCCCAGGTGAGACTTTTAAGCCACCCTGTGCTGTGGCACCCTGTATTTCAATGTGCTTGTTCTCTGCTTTGAGATGACTGGAACTCATTTCTTCTCTCTCTCTCTCTCTTCCCCTTTGGTCAGCTCCCAAATAACTAAAACATTTTGCAGGTATGTGTTCTGGCTATTGATTTGTTCTTGTTCTGCTTGGCACTAGAATTAGGAAGAAGTGTCTCTGAAACAGCCAGTAGGATGGCACACAAATGGCTTTCTTAAATTTTCCTATTTATATTGGAAAAAAAAATTCAGTAGCAGTCTGTATTTTTGGTTTTCTCAAACAGTTCCTCCTAGGGGGGCATATTCTTGTGGGAAGAATGCTGCTGTCACAAGGATAGGAAAGCAAGTAATATGATTTTATTTTATTTTTCTTTCCACTCTCCTGCTATACTATTCCACAGTGGAGCTTAAGGCTGTTAGATCTTGCTAATAATGTAGTTCCAGTGACTGTGCAAAGAAATGTCAAAATGTTAATACAGTCATCAAGAGCTCCCAGGCTGCCTTAGCTATTTGAATTGATTTCAGAGGGTTCTGATCAGAGGAACAGTTCCTTCCTTGGAGTTGAAATATGTTTTATTTTCCATGAAGGCATTTTGGAGCCTCTGCCTTCCTCCCTGAAGTTCTAGTTGGGGGAGCACTTGCCAAGTCAAACAACCCCCATTTCCCTCCTCCCATGCACCTGCTCTTTGTTTCTCTGTGCTCCAGCCTTGTCATTGTGCTATTCCAGATGTTGCTCATTGTCACAAGGGAACTGGGTGCATAAAGCTGAGGTAGTTTAAGGGAAATGGAAGACAGACAGATGTGATTGCCCAAATTTCCATTTGGGCCAGGATGGGTATGGTAATACAAAGTTATTAAATATATATATGTATAAAACCATATATTTCAGGATTCAGAATGGCCAGCACCTGAATTTCTGAATGATGGGAGAAGCAGGACCTGATCCCACCTCTCCCTGCCACAATGGGAAGCTCAGTAAGTCCCACTCTGTACATTTGTTGTGAGTAACCACCACCACCTCCTGGGTGGGAAATTTTGGCTTTTTTACTTTGTCATAATATTATTGCCTAATGAAATTTCAAGTTTTCTCAGCAATTTCATTAAAATATATGTGTTTTTCTATAATAAGAGCAGGAATACGCATAACTTTGCTATGGAACAATGTTGGTTATTGCGTGCCTCTAATTTTATTTTGATTGGAGATGAAAATGGACAGTGCATCCCAGAAGAAAACTTGACCCTGCACACAGCTATATTGGAGGCAATTTAGGGATTATAGTTTGTATTTTCTGATATAATTGTCTCTTGTGCAGAAAATTTACCTTGCAGAAAGTCTATAAAACTGCACAGAAAGCATGAGAGAGAGAGATATTACATTACTTTGAATCACCAAACTCTTGGTTTAGATGAAAAGCCTTGCTGTTTTCCTCTTACAGTTTCTGCTTCAACATTTCTGCTTGTGACCTGTGTAGTCACATGTGACCCACGTGGATCTGAAAACAGCACCAAAGCTGTGGCAAATTATTTTTTTTGGTGCTTCTGGTGTGGTGTATTTGAAGTGTTGGAAAATGGCTTCTAAGGTTTACCTGCTTCAAGGGCAGAAATCATAGATAATGGTTTGAGGGAACCGAGAGAAAGGAAAAACAGCAAAAGCTTCTGCTGCTGTGTCTGATTTCCCAGTGCATCCTTTTCAGTGGATCCCCAAGGCACACCTTGAGTTCTGGTGCTCCCTGGGGTTCCCTTGTGGTTTCTTTTTGTCTTTTCCTCTCAGGACCCTTTTGACCATCTGTGGCTTGTGGAGAATATGAAAGCTCCTTCCTGTGTCCAAGATCAATAGCTTTAAAACCAGAGCACTGATCATCTTTTCCACCAGGCGTGATTAATTTCTGAAGTGCTTCAACTAGTTCCCTTTGAAGTTCCCTTTCCATTTTTTTTTAATTATTTTTTTTTTTCAGCAAGTGTCCAAAACTCAGGGGCCCACACCCACATGTGTCCTGCAAGAGGCTGGGGCTGGCGAGGACTCCTCTGGAGTCTCTGCTCTTTGGATGTGGGTGGGCTAGATGACTTTTTGGAAAGCTCTCCCAAATCGTGCAAATGTGATTTAAAAACCAGTTGAGAAGTTTCCCAAAGCACCCTGGCTTCAGTGGAAAGTGGTGCTGCTTTCCTGTCTGAATCTTGGATTGAGAAAAGAAGGAAAAAGAAGGGGGAGGAAAAAACACCCCAAGCAGCCACACTACAAGACCTGAGTGTGTTTAAGTTCCTCAGCCTCACGCCAGCTGAATAAGAAAGTGACTGAGAGAAGCTACATCCCCCATCACCTCCTCTTTATGTGAGTAAATAAGACATTCCAGCAGTGCTGAGGCTGAGCCAGGGGAAATATTTTTTTTATTATTATTGTTATTTTATTTTTTTAAGTGTTATTTTTAAAGTTAAGTCATCCACAAATCCACCTGGTCTCTCTTCCTGCTTCCCCTGCACGCCACAGCAACACTGCTGTTATTACAGCACTGCTCACAGAAGGGAAAACTGCATGGGATGTGTGTATGGGCTCCCTGGAACTCTGAAACTGCACAAGTGCCACACTGTCATCTTTGCAAGTACCAAAAAATGGTTGTGCTGCAAATGGGGGATGTGGCACTGGCTCACCCAGAGATGAGCACGCCAGCTTGTCAGAGTGGGGATGTACATGAGCCTCAGCACTGCTTCCAGTTGGGTTTGGCCAGAGTTTTCTAATTGATCTCTGGCACTCAAAGAGCTGCCCTTGTGTACAAGCCATGGATGGCTGAGCTGTAGCTGGTTGTTGCTCAGTTTGCAGGTGCAGATGACTCTGTGCACCCACATTTCCTTCTCTGCACAGGTACATTCCTGGTGGTCAGAGTTTTGGAAGGAGTGATATTGCATGTGTGTGTCAAAGGCTGCCACTGAATCTTAGGTAGGGAAGGCATCAACAACCTTGCCAGGAAATCCCTCTGAGAACAGGACTTGGCTGCTATTTATTTTTAATATACTGGATTTGTTTTTTTTTTTTTTTTGTTCATGCCTATTCAGTCATAAGCACTTCTGGCTGCTACAGGAGCTGTGAGTCTCTATGAAAAGCTGTTTTCTTCACTTTTGAAGCACTAACTAAGGATGGAACTGAAACCTAATGAGGAAGCTTTGTGCTGGCCAAATGTGTACCCAAATGTGTCGGTTTGTGCATTTCTGGGCATCTGTGCTCAATATGAAGCACCTGCTCATGTAAGGTATGTTCTGTAAAGATTGGATAATGGCCCAGTTGGAAAGGAAGAATTCACACATTTAAGAAAAAGTACCTGTTGAAGGCACAGTGGTGAGCAGAGAAGCTCGTGGTTCTGCAGCAGCAGGAATATCAGAGGTGGGAGGGAAGTCTCCACAGCAGGAATAGAGAATGTAGACAGAAAATTAAAATGTTCTGCAGTGATTGCAGTAAACTGCTAATGTGCAAAACAGAGGCAAGTGGTTCCCTCTGTGGTTCTGGCAGTGTGAAATGCTTTTTCTGCTCTCTCTTAGGGGTGACCCACTTATAAAGTCGTTGGACGATGACAGTAGACATCACTGAGGCTAAAACTAAATAGATCCAGCTGTAGATGTTCTCCTAAAGGAGAATCTCACAGAAAATAACTCTGTTAGGGAATCCAGGCCTTGGTTTCAGTTAACAGTGGATGCAGTTTCTCCTGGTCTTACTGGAGATGTGTGTTTGTCAAACTGAGTATAAAAAATATGCCCTATTCAAACCATTCTCCCTTGTTTCTCTCTCATCCATCCTATTTCTATTCTTTATTCTAAGACTGCTTTTCACCTCCCAGAACAGGACAAGATCTCTTGTCTCTGGACACTTCATATTTGGGGGTTTCATGGCCAGTGATTTTGCCCCTGGTGTCTCTTTACTTGTGGCTGGATGTTATGAGGGAATCATCACTGTGATTTGGAATATACACAAAAATGGTTTTCATGACCTTGTAAACATTAGGTAGCAGGAGACATTGTTCATTAAATTATGTGATAAATAATATAGAAATATTTGTAATTTTTTACAAATAATAATATTTTTTTTAAATGAGAATAAATATTAGTTCTTGTATTGAGTTTTCATGTTCTGGTCACCCAATGTGGAACAGTTTCCTTCAGGTTGGTCCCCAAGCTGTGTCCAGAATCAGGTGCAGTTGATGTTATATTAATTTGCCCAATATCCAATAAGGACTTCAAGTGAAATTCTGTCCCCAAGAAAAACAAAAAGGGCAGCATTGACAGCTCAGGATTCGGGTTGTCCCTGAGGCAAGCTCTGGATTTGTTTCTTAGGAAAGCAAGTGATTCCCAAACTGGCTGTTAGTGCTGAGACCATTTGAAACCATCAGCTCCAATTGCTTTGAACTATCCTAACTTCAAAACAGGCAAGTGACTTTTTTGTACTAAGTCCAAAGTGGAGAAAAAAGTTGCTTCTGGGGCTGGAAACTTGAATAAAGGACCAAGTTTAGCTGTGATTCAAATACTTACAAGTGAGTTCTGATCCCCTAAAGCTCACCAAGCTCCCCTTGGAAAGAATGGGGCCACTCAGAGTGGGGGATATTAGTCTTTAGGAAAAGGCTGCCCATCCATGAATTCCCCTTCTTCTCCTTGAGTCCCATTTCTTAACTTGCCTCCTGAACAATAGATTTTATCATTTGCTGCCCTTTTACTGCCAAGGTATTCTTGCAAGTGCTTGTGCTGGAAGTTGCAGGATGTTTTAAGGGTTCATTCTTTTGCCAGTGATCCTGCCTTCATCCCTGCCTACTTACATCTGGTTATTTTCCTTCCAGTTTGTGTTCCCATGTCTCAGCCCACAGGCTGCAAGTCAGTTTGTCTCATGGGCATTGAGGACCTGATTCACAGCTTAAAGCCTCTTTTCTGGCTCCTCTACATTTTGTTTTTTCCCTTCTGCAGAGGAACATGGGGCACAGTGTGTAACTGGGATTCAGACTTTTCAGAGTGGCAGTGTTTCCCCAGTCCAACAAGCAATGAGAAGTGAAGGTGGCACAATATTAGGTCTAGCATTGACTGCTTGGGTGATAATTATTTAGTATAATGAATAATATTAAGCCAGGGTTGTTGTTTTTTGGTTTTTTTTTTTTTCCATTCCTGGTTTTGGAGGGATGTAAGGATGAAGCTGTAGTTTCAGTGAAGTCACTAAGAGTAGAGTTTCATCACACCCACACAAGTGATGGTTATGGTGCACTGTTTCTGTACAAACATTTCACTGAATTTGTAGCTTTTGTTTGAGCTCTGTTTTCCTCCTGAATTGTTTTTAAATGGTTGTTAAGAGAGGATTCGAGATCCTTCAAATCTCACCCTACTCCCCAGTAAAATTCCTGTTGCTATTGAACATGTTGGATGGAAAAATAATGCTAAAAATTGGTTCAGAAATATAATTAATATAAAAATGTAAGAGGTTTTCCCCATGGTTTTTTAGTGTCTTTATCTTGTGCCTGGGAATGCTGTTTTGGATGCATGTGTGAAATGCCGGGGGCTTTTCCTCCTTTTGTAAACCATTTATTTCCTTCTTGTGGAGAAAGAAGCTTTGCAAAAAGAGACAAAGAGAACACAAGGGATGGGTGATGGAGTGCTGATATTGGCACATGTACAGGTCTGTGTTCTTTGTGGCTGACACAGTGCACTGTGCCTGGGTAATGCAGCATCTGCCTTGGCACAGGGGCTCTCTAATATCCATGGAAGTTATAAAGCACATGAAGATACATTTCTTTCTCTTTCCCCGCCTTTCCCCCTTCTTTTGAAACCTCAAGGTGTTGACTGGTGGCTCACTATAGCACACAGTTTGTTACCACCCATTCACACCTCTGCGTGCCTACTGTCCCCACCTCCTCTCACACTTCCCTTGCTGTAACGATGTGTTGCAGAAATAAATTGTGTTGCACAATGAGTGCATAGAAAGAACAAGAGGGTATTTAAAAGCTGAGAAATCGGAGAACTGGTGTGGAAAGAGAGAGAGAGGGAAGTACTTTTGGCACACTGAGATGGTAGTATATTATAATTCAAGCTCGATGTCTGCTGTGCCGCAGTGATTATAACACTCATTTGAATGCTGGGAGTTGAATTTAACAGGAAGGGATTGAAAAGCCCAGGACTTGGGGTGCTGCTTGAGAGCTTGGGAATTCAGAGTGTGGCTTCTCTGCTTTCCTCTAGGATCTGTATGAAAAAAAAAGAATGTTTTTTTTTCTGTTTTGGTTTTTGAGCTTGTTCCCTCCCCGCCCAGGTCTGAAACCAACAGAGGTCTTGCGAATATTCTGCTTAATCGTGGATCCTTAAAAATCCTACTCAGTACCTTGAGAGGTTTGCTTTGGTGCAAAGAGACTTTCTGAGACAGAGAAATTAATCGGAATAAACATTTAGTGTTTCAGCCATGCAATCGTAACACTTTCATTTAGTTCCACACCTTTCTGGGAAGATTGTGCCCCTTGATGACTCTCTAAACGAGCCAAGGCCGTGCTTTGCATTCACACGGCACAAGCAGACAGCAGGCACCTTTTGCATTCCATGTGCAAACCTCCTCTACTCGCTCTCGGAAGCTGGTGCTGAAGGAGAGGGTACCAAACTTTATTATTTTCTTTTTAATTCTGTTAAACCTCACTGAGCTCCCAATTTGAAATGATGGCTTGCCCTTAAAGAGCTGCTTGCACTTGACAAGCGTGTGGCAGTACTTCATTAATTACCAGCAGCCCTTCCCAGGACAACCTCAGTTAGGTAGAATATTTGTTCAGCGCACATAATTATCTCTCTGTCGTTCTCTCTCTCATATCGATTCATGTGGAAAATATGATTAAAACATGAACATCTACAAATGATTCAGAATAACGAGAGGAAAGGCCATTGTTTTTTCACACTGACTATACTAGATTACTATAATTACATCTGAATGGTTATACATTTCTGTGTGTTCTCCACGAGACCATGCTCATTCACAGCCTCGACCTACTGTTTAAAAGTAGGTTTAAAAGAAATAGCCTCTTAAGGATGTTTCTTTGACCCATTAGGGACCTTTACCTTGGCACTTGTACGTGTAATCTCTGGCATAAGGTCATGTGAAGCGGGGGTAGGGCTAGGAAAAGAAATACCAGCCCTTCAGACATCTGCTGTGGTGCTTTGGCCAAGAGCAGGGGGAGGGAGGCTGTGCCAGTTCGGCAGCCGCTCCTGCAGATTGCAGTCGGCTTGCTTTTGATGCCAGCGTTAATAATGTGGGCTTCCCGCTGGGTGGGTGGCACTGCCAGATTCCTAATTAGAATCCACTAAAAGCAGCAAAGGGTGAAGTGGTCATTTCTTTCCACCCCCCATGCCTTCATCTCTCCTCCTAGCTGGTTTGTTTAGCCCTTTTTTTTATTTCGGCCTCTTAGCCCGATGGAGAGGAGCGGGACAGGGTCCTGTGCACTCTTGCATTGATCTCAAATGAAACAAGTGGAAATTTTGATCTGCTGAAGCCCTCAGGAAGGCCTGATTCACTGTGGTGTGTGTGGAGATGACAGAACTAATTTCACACTTCATCCATTGTGCGCTGTGGGTTCACTTGTTGTTTGCTCCTGCAGCTGGTGCAGACTCCTGAGACAGGACATCCTTATCCTCTCCTGATTTGATACAGGCTACATGGGAAGAGCCTGGTTCAGAGGGTGAGAACATGTCATGTGTATCCCATTGGCAACTCCTGCTTTCTCTTAAAAGGCTCTAAATACTATTCCAGAGGTTTTGGTTGCTCCTCAATAGTTTCAGGCTGCTTTTTCGTAGAATCATAGAATTGTTTGGCTTGGAAGGGGCCTTAAAGATAATCTTGTTCCAGCTCCCTGCCATAGGCAGGACCCTTTCCACTATTCCAGGTTGCTCCAAGCTCCATCTAACCCAGCCTTGAACACTACCAGGGATGTGGTAGCCGCAGCTTCTCTTTTAAGTTGGTTCCAGATTATTTGACCAATTTGGAAGTCAGGTTCTGGGAACTCACTCTGAGAAAGAATTTAATTGTAGGATTTTTGACATGAAGTGTGGCTACATGTGCTTATGCCCTCTGGGAGAACAAGTTATGAACCAGGCAGGATACAGAGGCACAGCTTGGAGAAACCAGCCCAGGTGAGCACAAGCCAGCCTGACTGTAGCCATCCATTTCCAGCTGGATGTGCCACATCCCAAGAGCTCTGATGTGAAGGAACGGATGGGAAGGTCCTGAAAGACAGAATTACAATTTTCAGGATGAGGTTTCTGCCTTTTCGTCTTCCCCCCTTCACTCTTCTTAAGAGGGTGTCTCTTTAGAAAGTTTATTACAGAACTGTTTATTCTCTGGTTGCTTGATAAAGTAATGGGATTAATTGTACCAAAAAACCAGGCAAAATGCAACCTGCAAAATGTTGGGCAAAGAGTACAGCAAGAATTAGTGCAGACCTGGACCTGAAGCTGCTGTCACTGCATCTCTCATAAGGAATGTGCAGAGTTTTTTTTTCTAGCCATGAAACAGGGCATTCAGTTTTTACTAGTAAGGTTTCCCTTGCAAACCTAGAAGTTGAGTTACACAAAGTTACTTATGAATCAAAACTGGAGAAGGGAGTCTGGTGAACTCTTGCCAGCTGAAACTTCTGACTTTTCCTTGGCTTTACCTTTAATTTGCTGCTAGAAAACCTGTGATCAAGTTTTAGCCTGTGAGCCAGAATTAGCCAACTAATCAGCAGCCTTTCTCATCACCTGATTAAATGAAATCCTTCATACTGTCCTGCCTTTTGATCATTAATGCAATAGGATACATATTCCAGCCATTGTGAATTCACAACAATGACTTTTCTGCCAGAATTATTTCATCACAATTGTACTGTCCCCTCCAAATAGCCCCTGACTAGCCCAGCCTTTAGGATGGAAGAGAAATTGCCTTTCTTGGTGTCCATAAAATACTTACCGTCGACCAGTAAATATCTTATAGTTAAAACATTAATTCAGTTCCTTTCTATTTGCATCCTATAAAATAAAACAATGTCAACTCTGTTTCTTTTTTTTTTTTTTTTTCCTATCTCCTAACAAGGACATAATATTTATGACAAATGTTTTGGAAAATTCCTATAACATATGTGTGGAAACAAATGAGAAAGAGCTGAAAAGAAGAAAAAACAGTCCAGGTTCCAGACAGGGTGAGAGAGAAAGCGGAAAAAAATTCTGAGAGACAGCAAATGTGTATCTTTTGTTTGGTAATATGGTATCCATGTAATGTCTCTGAAATGGCCACAGTTAAAGTTCATGCTACATTAGGAAAGCAAAGTGGTTTACATTGAAACTTAATAGAAGTCAATTGTGTTTGAAACATCTGATGCAGAAATAAAACACCTTATGTTTTACGGGAGCGAGGAGCCGCGTGTCTGGCACTCGTTCTTCTTTCTAACCACGTGTGCTCCCTCTATCAGTCTGCGATAATCCCGGGCTGGCTCCTGCCCAGCCACTCCTCCTAACCAGAATTACGTGAGACACGCTGAGCTCCCTGTGCACGCTCCA
The DNA here is from genome assembly GCA_024734035.1 of Alethe castanea. Lineage (NCBI taxonomy): Eukaryota > Metazoa > Chordata > Aves > Passeriformes > Muscicapidae > Alethe > Alethe castanea. The sequence goes on along the minus strand of JANRGV010000048.1, from coordinate 10,331,552 downwards.
CTCCCTCTCGGGCCACTAATTGCCTCGAGTGAGAATTAGTTATCATTTTCTACAAATCTTCCACCATCCAACAGAACATTATTAACAACCAGTATTTTTTTCTTTCATCATCATTTCTTTTCTTTGTTTGGGGAGACCTTGGGTGTTTTCCACCTACGTTCCTCTCCTCCCGTTACTTAATGTTTTTTTCATGCAAACTTCAAACTCTTGTTCACATCAGAACATGATCTCTAGGGCTGCTGTTGTTTGATCCATTTCCCTACACAACCAGAAAATAAAGTTTCACTGACAAATCCAGTCTGTTTTATAGGAAGGTACGGTCATGAACTGATCCTCCAATTGAACTAAGTTATCCTGTGGACACCTTCCAACTTCTGCTGCCTTCCACTCAATTACATGCTTATTTTCCTAATCCTCTATTTGACAGGCACAGAGTTTTACATTTTTGCATTCCAGCTGAAGCAGGAACCTCTATGCTTTGCTGCTTTCGATGAGTGCAGGCGTTCACACCTCCAGCGTGTCAGGGGATCTGAACACAGGGAGTCAGGCTATGAGAACATCATCTAGAATTTGCAAATATTAGTGCACTTCTGAACCCTCTTCTTTCTGAGGGGCTGAAAGCCAATTCAATTAGCTATTGAAGTGCTCTATTTGATAGATTAGTTGAGATTTAGATTTTAAGACAGGATTAATGTGTTGTTTTGTTGTTTTTTTTCCTACAAGGTTATATGACAAGTCTACAACAGAACTGAAAATATTAACCAGAACTCCAAATCCGAAGTTCAGCTCTGTCACTATTCCTTCAGCCATCTTCCCTTTATATGTCACAATGTCTTCATTGGAAACAAGTAGCAAACTAAATCCAATCACTTACCTATAGGAGGTTCAAACAAAGTAACTTTAAGTAAATGACACATTTGTTTTTTTCCCCTGTCTAAATTTAGGCGAGCTAATGTGTCAAAATTTATCCGAGGCTACCTTTAAAAAAAAAAACAAAAAACAAACAAAAGAAGGAAAAAGAAAATGTGAGCTTGTCATCTTGTAATCCTGTAAGGATTACATGCATTTAGCTTAATTGTTAAAAATAATGCTTTTATTTTTTAATATAAATCCTAACTTCTAATGGAAAATTAATCTGAAATGTTGTGAAAGTCTGTATATGTTTTTTACTGCTAGCAACATTTCCTACGCTTCCAGTGCATTTTAATTAGATGTTACGGATAGAATTAGGATACACCCTTTTTTTTTTTCAATTTATGGGGTGTTATTGGAAACCAGAATTGGTTTAGAGTCTTGATCTGTTCAAGAAAGGGAGATCAGGTTGTTCTATTTCATATACCAATATATTAAATCATATTCTCCTAGCAGCTATTTCTGTAAATAGGAATTAGTCAGTTTTGTACTTATTTCATAAGTAGAAGAAAAACTTATTTTGTGAAACAATCCAAAGAGTGTGGAAAACCTGATCCCAAAGGGAAAAGTGATAACACAGTGAACTTTCCATGTCAAAATCTTAAACTCTGCTTTAGCATTCCCTTTCTTAGGGGATTAATTTCCATGGCACTGAAGCTGTAAGTCACCTTCCGTTACCAGGCTCTGTTTTTGTTGGCACTCCTGGAGGTTTTCCTTTTTTCCTTTGCAAAACTTTGGTGAGTGTGTGAGGACAATCTGGTTTGCTGTGCATGAGAAGGTGAGGAAGGTGACTGTAAAGAGCTGGGGGTGTTGTTCTGCAGTAGTTTGCAAGCCCTACAGACCCTGCACAGTACAGTTTGTCACGAGGAAGGAAATGGATTCTGCTCTAGCCAGAAAGAGGTGCTGAGCACAGGAACAGAAAGGAGCTAAAACACAGAGCTGGTTGAGAATGCAGAACTGTATTTTGAAGTTTAGTCCTCTCTGAACCATGTCACCATAAGATGGTTTGGGAGGAAGGGACCTTGTAGATAATCCTGTTCCAACCCCCTGCCATGGGCAGGGACAATTTCCACCATCTCAGGGTGTTCCAAGCCCCATTCAGCCTGGCCTTGGACACTTGCAGGGATCTAGGGGCACCCACAGCTTCTCTGGGCACCCTGTGCCAGGGCCTCAGGACCCCCTGAGTGAAGAATTTCATCCTAACACCTAATCTAAACCTCCTCTCTTTCAGTTTAAAATCATTCTTCCTTGTTCTATTATTATGTCTTGAATACAACTTTAAGATTTAAAAGTCTACAACATGAAAGTTATTTCTGGTTTTAGCTATGGCTACTTTAAGCTTTGAGCAGTTTTTTGTTTGATTGTTTGTTTGTTTGTTTGTGGGGTTTTTGTGTAGGAGTTTTTGTTTGTTTTTTGGTTCTTTTTTTTCTTTTTTTCTTTTTTTTTTTTAACAAGAGGATGTTCTCTTTTAGGATGCCAGCTTTTCCTTTTCTGTACTCATTTGTCCCTCCATTTGTTTTTTTAAAAGCACAGCTCTAAAATGACCAAGACAATGAAATAATAATATCCCTTCCCCACATGACTGTAAGT
>JANRGV010000048.1:10304903-10320297 GCA_024734035.1 Alethe castanea | reverse complement strand
AGGGCTGCAAAGGCTCAGCCTGCTCTTCAGCACTTCCTCTCATCTCCTGTTTCCCTGCACAGCATCCTCTGACCATCCATCTAATGTAGCTCTTAAGTTCATAGTCAGTCGTTTGACAGCCAGGGTGTTATCCAAAACTGTTTTATCTTTCTGATTCTCTATTTCTAAGTGCATGCAGAGGTAGTGATGATGCAAGGAGGTAAAGCTCAGTTGTAGATGCATTTCAGGTTATACCTTGTTGATAAAACCATCCCTTCTTCAAACAGATTGGACTCAGTGCTTGCCTAGCCATGAATTTCTCCTTTATTATGGACTTAATCATGATTCAAAATATCCTCTAATCTCTCAAGAATGCCTTCTTTTCTTGTGTAAGAGGAGCACTCAGATTTTTCCTGTCTCATAGCTGTAGCTCAGTCCAAGGGAGGTGAGAGAATGTGCTACTTCAAAGGTGATTTAAGTGAGCCTAATGTTTTAGGCTCTTTCAGAGACTTTTCATTTTCAACAAAGACCTCCTGAATCTTGGTTTATCCCCAGGTGTTTCCACTGACATATAACTGGCTCTGAGAACAAGCACGTGTGTTCTGCTAATGGGAGACAGCACTGGCGTGCTCCTCAAATCTCTGTGTACAGCCTGGCTCCTGCTCCTATCCCAGCGTGATTTACTTGGAGTGTTGTCTTGGAGGGAGCTGGCTCTGAAAATGAGAGTAGGTGGAAAAAGTTTCACTGAAAAGAACAAATTAATGTTTCCTGTCTCCTGTCCACACAGACTTTTTTGGACAGAGCTTCTGCTGAGGTGTGTACCATATGTAAGTACTCTTTAAAGCTGGTTACTCTCTGATGTCATGACCTAGAGAACAAATAAAGAATTGTTGAGTGGATGAGCTGCAGGTTTTTTCCTTCTTCTTTGCCCAGCATTTCTTAATTTCTCCATTCATGTCTCAGTCCCATGGGGTTTTTTTTTTGCATGGGACATCAAACAGAACTTTTGATTCTGTACTGCCAGTGAAAACCAGGATTCACCTGTGAATTGGTAGGCTTGGAGTAAAGCCAGGAGGCAACAATAAACACTCATTGCCTATAGCTGGGCACTTTGTAAAATCTGCAGCTGTAAGAGGGGCTGGAAGCCTTTTGGGAGCCTTTCACCCAGCTCTGACCACCTTTGGAGAGGGTGGCTGTCCTGTCTGCTCACAAAGGACAGGTGTGGCACGATATGTCCTCTTGTTCTGGGGGTCAACCTAAGAACCACAGGAGTCCTCAGCAGCTGGATCACATTGTGGTGGGATGATGAGTCCTCCTGCACCTTTCTTTGGCTTTGCATGTTTCCTAATAAAAGTGGTGTCAAGAGACCTCAACAAACAGTGATTCTTGCTTCATAGCAAAGGTTGCTGCAGCTCACAAACTTGAAGGGCATGGGTTGAGATTCTTAGGAAAATTATAATAAAGAAAAAGTATTTTTACTTCAAAAGAAAGTCCTGATTATGATCTATTATCTTGATTGTGGAAATTAGGATTGTACTTATATTGGTAATACCTTAATTTGTTGTCTTGGAATTTCAGCTTTTGAAAAAATTTCTCATTTGACAAAGAAGCACCCTCACTTTCTGTCCCCCATTGTCTTCCATAAGGCCCATCCACCTTTGGCTGAGCAGTGAGATCTGAGCACTGTGGAGAGGGTTTGGTGCCATGTTCATGTGGCAAAAATGAGGGCTATTCACAGCCTGGCATTGTCACTGGCTGCCCTGTCCTGCCTGCCTCTTCCTTGTCAGTTCATTTAGCTAATTGCTTTCCTCTCAAATTGCTCCCTTCTGCTTAACAACTTTCACAACTTGTTTGCAACCACCCGCAGTCACTGTGGTTGTGTATTCTTTTCTGGAGGATATATTGTTCTGTTTACTTAAGCTGAAAGCTGTGAAGGGAAGGTTTGCAACTGTGTTTTCATGCTGTCTAACACCACCAGAGCCTGACCATTGTTTGTTTCAAAACACCCTGCAATAAAAACAATTGATGTCGCATGCATTCATCAACAAAAGTCATAAAGCAGTTGTAACTAAATCCCTTTATTTATTAAGTTGTTGCGCTCCAAGACTCTGGGAACAGGCCAGAGAAAGGCAAAAAAAGACTTCACAGAGCAGTTGTTGCTCTGAAGAGCCCATTTCACCTGCTCTCCTCTCCTCACTCGTTCCCATCAGCGTCTCCACTCGCAGCTTCTGCTCCAGGCTCCAATCGAGCGAGCACCCAAATTCCTAGAGGTGCCATTTTGCAGCAATATGAGCCTAATTGTTTCTAGATTGAATATTTTCATGGGGTATCAGTCTCAGCGTTCCTGGAATTAGCATGCTCACTGAAGGATTGAAGATGCTTATCGGGCCCGACAGCTTTAGTGTCAGCGGGATCACCGGCAGCTCCCGAAACCGCGCTGGGCTGGCGACAATATTTATCTGTGCGGAATGGAGACATATGGCCAGAATCATCCGCTCCCTTTCCTCAGTAATTAAAACATCTGGGAGCACAAAAGGGCCATAAGAATTTTTTAAAAAAACCCTCTCTCTGCTAAATAAAACAGGAGCATGGTGCCTTTACATAATTGCCGAGGCTTTCTCCTGCCGTGGTGGCGGTGTCTCGGGAGGACCAAGCTTCTCTAATGTTTTTTGAATGTGTGACGGTCAATAGGAGCACAAACTGAGCTGAGCGCAGCGCTCAAACTTTTTATTAATACTGCATTTTCCTTTATTTTCCAAAGGATGGATTTGAATGCTCCTGAGAGGGGTTGCAGATTATTTAAGGAGTAGCAAAAGCATACTGAAGTCATCAACTGTTTTACAGAGCATGATTACACAGTGATAGCTTTCTGTGTCTGGGGTATTCTGTAGATATATCTTTGATAAACACTATTTCTCTGAGAGCTTTGAGGTTCAAATTCAGACCAGGGCAGCATGATGACAGCTCTTATCATTTGATGGATATTCAGTACAGTGTGTGAAGCGTGTTTAATACAGTTTTATGTAATTTTCAGAGATTATGTGTCCCAAACACAAAGCCATCTCAAAATGAAGTAATTGTCTAACTTCTTGGCCCTTGCGAAATCCCCAGCTGAGCTGTGCGCTCCCAGCCTTGCAGGGTTGGACTTCAGAAGAAGAATCTTATTTTTGATACATGACACTTTTAAATCCTAAAACTTGTCATCTGCAGAGATGGGCAGCCATTTTGAGAGTTACTGTTGTTTTATTGTATACAGGGCTCACAATGTAGTGCTTTGTAGAGACTTGTCTTTGTCTTTTTTTTTTTTTTAATAGAGTAAGATCATAGAATTGTTAAGATTGGAAAAGACCTTAAAGGCAACAAGTCTGTCAGCCCAGCACCATGGTTTGAGTGGGTGATATTCAGTCTCAAGTACCTGAATATTATCTCATCCACATTTTGCTGGCAGTGGTGAATTTACCCAGGATCTCCTGAGGGAAGACTGAGAAACTGAGGCAAAGGGGTGGAATAGAATTGTCCACAAACACATAAAAATCTGTGGCTAAGGTGGAAATTGAATGAAGCTCCTCTGAGGCTCCTCCTGTGACAGCTTTTTGTGTTTTGAACCACAGCTGAGCAGTACCCACTGCTCCCACCAAGGAACCAGACAAGAGGGTCATAATGAATTTTACCTTAAATCTGTGCAAGTAAAGAACCCACTGTCATTGGAGAATGATAGCACAGCCAGTTTCTCTGGAACTGCTTGTTGCTGGGCCCTGGTCTGTGGTATCTGCACCTGTGTAACACAGCTGAGCCTGGGCTGCTGATGGGGCTGAGTGCCCTCACCTGCTGCTGGGGCTGGGGCTCACATCCCCTCCCTGACTCCTTCAGAGCAGGAGTTTGGTGCTGACTCTTCCATGGCTGAAGTGAGGATGATATCTCCTTGCCTCTTAGGGGTCTTCTGGATTTAAAAATGTTTCTAAAAAGTGATGGTGATGCTTGGGTACCTTTCCCTTCCATGCTTTGGCAGTGATACAGCAGAAGCTCTTGGCATCTGGAGACTCTGCTTTTCTGACTCCTCCAAGGTAAGGGCTTCTCTGTGGGCACTTATGGGGCTGCAGTTTGTTCCTGTGTGAAGGAGCAGCTCCTGCCTCCCATTTCTCTTTTGGAGCCTGAAACCTCAGCTTGTCAGGTCTGGTTTGTGTGGAGCAGGAAGAGGTAGAGCCTGAGGTTTGTGAGGTATGTAGGTGACGGACTTATGGCGTCAGATTTAAGCAGTGTTGTAAGGAAGGAGATGGGTGAAAGGCTGCTTTAGGGAGGTGGATAAAATGGAAGCAGAGGGGAGATGATGAGCAGAAGAAGATTAAGTTCTTTGCTGGGAATTTAGGAGAAAACATGGAACTGCAGAGGCTGGGTGCTGCTGATGTTTAGTTTGTACTTCACACTTGCTTCCAGCAGTACCCAAGCAAACTAAATGGGGAGCCATTGGCGGTAATATTCAGATTAGTTTTAATATAGTACTGGCAGGCTCTGCAGTGCCGCACCTCTGCGCTAATTTAGCTCTTTGTCAATAATATGAGCTCTTGTGATGTTTCCAGTAACTGAACTGGGTTTTTGACCCTGCTGGGTCCTGCTTACATGCTTGTGAGTCATGTAAGGAGGGAGACTTGGGCAATCTCACTATCCATATTTCTAATTTGTTACTTCTCCTCTATACATCTTATGGCTTCTTTTAGCTGAAGGTAGCTCTGCCTGCAGTGTTAGCAGCTATTGCATTTTGTACAATACCCTAGACAATGTTCTTTTTCCTAAAGAAAACTTATCCCAGTAGAGGTCTAATCCAATATATTTATATGACAAACAGCTGAAGCCTTGAAAATGTCTAGCTGGCTCAAAGATTCAATTAAATCCAGCCCAGTTCTAGGTGTATTTCCTAATTAAAGTATTTGACATCCACACAGACATAAATATTTATGCTTAGTAGAACCTATCCCAAACAGCAAAACAAATTACTGTGACAACATGGAAAACATGAATGCTTTCCATGGCTCTATTATCTGCATGCATAGCTTAAGTTTCAGCAGGTGTCATTTTACAAACCGTGGAAGAAGCTGTCAGATATGTTTGGAGGAAGGCTGACAGTATGAGGGAAGGTGATAGTTTTAGTGGGAATGGAACAAGAATTCTGCAAGTAGCATCGTGGGCCCAATTCTGACCTCCCTTTCCTAGGTTCAACAATCCGGGCCATATTCTCAAAGATTTGATCTTTTACCCTGACAGCCCATACAAATATGGCAACAGGTTCTTTTGAGCTTGGGAATTGTGAATATTTGTGTGGTGGGTTCCATGTTGCTGTCTCTCGTGCTCTGGCCAGTAGCCTCAGGCAGATATGTGTTATATGTCCATCTTTCCCGACTCCCTAACAAATCCAGAAACCACTCAGTCCCTCGTAAATTCCAGTGTTATCAACCCAGAATTCCTGCAACCCACAGTCTAGTACAGACAAGCACTTAGCAAGATATTTTGGGCCTGTGTTTTGTTGCTTGCTTTGGAAGTTGAAGTTACTGGCATGAACAGAGTTCTTAATTTATAGCATTAGTTAATTTTCCCTGGAGACTCAGGATCCTAAACTATCCCAATTCTGTATCTTGGGCCCTATCAAATGGCAAAATGAGGGTAGTCATGATTTAACATTCTTCTGGCTGGTGTAAACAAGGGATCTTGGATTTGGAAAGACCCCAGTGTTCAAACAAAAAAATAAATCTCAGAAGAAAGGTTCAGAACCAAGATGCATACAAGATTAGGTATTTCTGCTTTGTTTACCAGCCTTCATTTAACCCCTAATTTTTGTTTTCCCCTGTGCTTTACTGTTGAAAATGGGATTAAAAAAGCAAACCCAAATCTGGGGACATCTCATAGAACAGAACACACTTGCATTTATTTTATTTATTTAGCAACAGACATCTATTTTTAAAGGAGTCAATAATCACTCACATCCCTGCTTCCAAGCAGGAAGAACACCAGTCATAAATAGTGTAATAGACTTGGTGCCAGGTGAGCATCTGCATATTTTTTCCATTTACCTCCCTTTGTGGTGGTGCTCCAGGATCCCAGAAAACAAACTTTGTCCCCGTCCTCCCCTCAGCTTCTGTGGTCACTTATGGAGTGGCCACCCCTTTATCCATCCCACCTTGGCTGTTCCCTGCATGAATATCCCAAGCTCTAACCTTGGCCTCTGCTCCATGTAGGAGAATCCAAACCTCCTGTGGTACTGCTGGCTTGGAGCAGGACAAGGGAGAGGCAAGGCAGGGATGCCCCCAGGGAAATCCATTTGTATTGATGCCTTTTTGGGGCTACCTAAAAACAGAGGCCAGATGAAATTAAGGGAATAAAAAGCAGTTATATTTATTGAAGAGCCTTCAGGTACATTTCGGGCAGACAAAGCCCCCACAGGGGCTACACCCAAAATGGACCATGGGTCAAAGGTTTTCACACTTTTATAAGTCTAGTCCATTTGCATATTGGGGGTTAATCTCCCAGTTACAGCTTCAGGTAATGAAGTCATTTACCCCAGGTCTGCTCCCCCAACTCACCTTTATTTACATTTCTTGAGCCCTGAGACAGTGAGGTGTCCTTGATTCCCAGCATGGAGAGGAATTGTTGTGTCTGACCAAAATGGGAAAGCAGTGGCTAATACTTTGTATGGAGTTTAGAGTTATACGCTATACACTATTGCAGAATTACAAATATACGAAAAATACGAAAGCTAAACCCCTGAGGCATCAGTGTCCCTTTTCCCCAGGCACATCTGGAGGAACACAGTGTATAGAGCCCTGTGGGGATGTTTATCAGAGCGCAGGGTGAAAACCTGCCCAGGATTTTCTAGGAGCTGTTCCTTGGGAGAGCAGCCCAGATTTACTCTGCGAGGCTGCGTAGCTGGTTAGTGTTAACATTGCCTCTGTGAGCATTGGGGGAATTGTAGCAAATCTCCCAAGAATGGAGAGCTGGTTTCATCTTGTTTGACACATTGTTTCCTGATAAGAGCTGCTGGGAAAATACTTCAGTTTTCTTGTCAGACCAAGCTTGCTGAGTTGCCAGGAGGGATTCTGAATCTACAAGGTCCTGAAAAAGAAATTCAAACAGCACTGCTGTGGAGGGAGGGAACAGCGATGTGTGACATGGCTGAACACCAGGGGCAACTTTCTGAAGTACAGATAAATGTAAAAGCATGTAGAAGATTCTCTTTGTCTCTGCTTGGCAAATAAAGGTGAAGCTTTTAATTTTCTCTGTGATTCCTGGTTGCTGTTGCTGGTTTCCCAGCTGTGCGTCCAGGTGGGACTGAGCCATTTGATCCTGACTAAAATTTGCAGTAACCAAAAACTGTGAACAAGGGACTTGTTCACCTGGAGAAACTTTGGAGAGCCAAGGTGACCCAAATGATGCTGTGTAGTCTAAAGGCAATAAGAAAAATGACACAAAGCCATTACAGGAATGTGCTTTATTTTTTGTTTTTGGTGTGTTGCTGAAGGGGTTTGTGTGCATTGTGGCTTAGTCCTGCTGCAAGTCTGTTCCTTATGCTATAGCTCATGTTCCCATGCAACCCAAGATCTCTCATAGTTCCACTGATGCTTCCTGGAATCTCAGTCTTTATTGCAGAACATTGTTTTGAAAGTGTGTGTGCCAGCAAACATAGAGGCTTCTGTTCTGAAAACACAAAGGTTGGATAATTCTTGAGCTCTTTTTGTGTGCGTGACATTAAACATTGCTCTGGTTTGTGGTGGAAAACCTGCACTAAAAATTTATGCCAGTCTACATTGAAACGCACAACCTGTGCATGGGCTCTACAGGACTTGATGGCTGGTTTTTGAAAGAACTGAAGTTCTTTCAGACTCTGAAATTCAAGGGCTGCAAGCTCAGGTAAATGTAAACAGACTTTCCATGAACCACAGTGAACCGAAGCCATTACTCTCAGCAAAACTCTCATGGAGTGGTGTTCAGCCCTGAACTGCATTGACTCTAGCAGAGAGCGAGTATTTGCTGTAAAACAATTGTGGATGTTTATTTTTGGCATCTCTGAAAATCCAGCCATGGGCCTAGGCGTGTAGTGAGGGTTTATTTGCCATCTGAGCAGCAAAGTATGTTCTGTGTATCCAGCATGAGAAAGAAATTAAAACATGAGTGTGGACAGGGATATGATTTTATCATCATATCTGTGTGAAGTAGGAAATACATCTTTGTGCCCTGTGAACACTTTGTTTCAATCTGAGTTTCTAGTTGCAAGAAAGGATAAACACTTTTGAAAGAGCACACTTATGACAGACACACACAGTGACAAACTTTTAAAAAATACATGTCCCTAATTTTCTGAGCAGCTGTTTAAAACTAGATACATGTCAAAAATTACCTTAGTGATGTCAGCTCAGCCTTTTGCATTTTTCACTACCTGTCCCTGGGCAAATTCTGATCCACCACCCTGCACAATCAGAGATGTGTTTCTTCTACAAATTAAAGTAGTTAAGCAAAATGGGAACTTGAATAGAAAAGTTTATAAATTAGCTATGAAGTTCTGTAAACATGTTTGCTGCTTTTTTTTGAGACTTAATTGCAGCTCTAAATGTTTAATTCAGAGATTTCAGCAGTAGACATAGCTAAGGGTTCTGATGGGGCTGCTGCAACACAGCCTCCTGTCTGTCAAATGGACAGTGCTCCCAGAAAAAAAACCCAGATTCCCCAAAAGACATCTGTGTCAAATTGATGATGAGCTTGACTGGCACCTTAGAAAGATCTTGAGATGGCAAGATTAACCCTCGAATGGCCTGGGAGGCAAAGGGCATGGCATTTGAAAAGAGGGCCACACACAGGACTTGGCAGGTGGAAAAAACCTGCAGGACTCAGCTAAATGCAAATCACTTCTTCTTCAGAAGAGATAACTTTGGAACTGGGGGAGGGGATGCAGGTAATGCTGTTGGCTCTCCCTGGTTTTTCCTTGGGGTGGTACTGGTTTTTAGGATTATTTGCTATGGGAAAAGCCACCATGGAGTGCTTTGTGGAAGTCACAGGCTGTGTAATGTTTTTCAGGCAATAGGTTGGAAAGTCCCAAGCATAGAACCCTAAAATATGCTGAGCTGGAAGGGACTCACAAGGATCACCAATTCCAGGTCCTGGCTCTCCACAGGACAACACCAAAATTCTCACCCTGTCCCTAAGGGCATTGTCCAAACACTGCTGGAGCTCTGACAGCCTTGGGGCTGTGACATCCACCCTCTGGGGGAAGAATCTTTTCCCATCATCCAACCAAACCCTCCCAAGGCACAGCACCTGTGCCATTCTCTTTGGTCCTGTCACAGAGAGCAGAGCTGCACTTTGGGAGGAGCTGCAGACCCTGCTGAGGTCTGGCCTCAGCTATTGCTCATATGGCTTCCCCTCTAGATTCTTCCCATCTTAGTGTTCCTCCTTTGGGCACTCTTTAGTAAATTTATGCCTTTCTTGTACTGTGGTGCCCAAAACTGCACCCAAGACTCGAGGTAGCACCAGCACATCCTCCTGCTTTTCTCCCAACCAGAGAAATCCATCACAGCTGGCCCTTGGTGCTGTTCTGGTGCCACCACATACTAATGAGCCACCTTAAAAATTCAACAGTAGCTCCTTAATGTTTCCCTGAAGGAAAATAAAAGACACAAAAGAACGACAATTGCCCTGATAGTAAAGGGAGAGTCGTTGCCTGTGTTTGAATTTCCTTGTGTTTGAGTTTCTGTGCTTGTGTAGTGCCAGCAGTGACTCCTGGAATGGAAGGAGCCAGTTCCTCCACTGGTGTGTACTGGTGGGTCCCTGCTGCTGTCACTGAAGAAAGGGTTATTTACACCAGAGGAAGAGCTGACCTTCATAAATTGTAAGTAGTCCTTGGCAGAAATATGTACCCGTGGCCTTGTCAGCTCTCAGAGGTTTTGTCAGTGTTGGTCTACTGGCAAATGTCCTGGCAAACTTCCTCTAGCAGAGCCAGCAAAATCCTGTCCCTCCTGGCCTCGTATTCCAGCATCTCCTACTGCAGTGAGAAACCTAAAGGGCCCCATCTGAGCCAAAGTGAGTCCTGCTGTGTGATTGCATCCATGGCACGCTGATGTCCACTGGAAACTCTGTTCCTGTGTTTCTCAGTGTCTGGATTCTTAGCAAAATTGTGCATTGTAGGTATGACTTGATGTCTGTAATAACTCCACCACTGGAAGTAATTGACTGTCTCAGTGAATTTAGCTTCATTCCCAAGGCTTGCCAGTGTTTCTAGAGCTGTGAAAAAAACAAAAAACCACTTACATTCTGGTCATATGGAGATTATCACATGTCTTTTAAACATTGTTTTTAGGTCTCATAACAATATAGGCTAAGGCAAAGATTTGGAATTTTCTGTCGTGATAGTCACTGGCCTCAGTTTGGAAACAGTCTTTGGAAACCAAATGTAAATTTTGTGCAAGTCTTATGTTTTTTGTGGTGTTATGACAGCATTAGAGCCCCCTGTGCCTTCCCCTGTTTCTTGGGAATTAATCAAAGTGTGCCTGACATTTTCTGAGGATCAAAATAGATATTTAACAGTGGATAAATACTGAGATTGTTTTATTCCTAAAAATTAGCAATAAATTGTCTAGAAACAGTTGCTGAGAATGTAAAAAATTATTTAATACCTATTAGGCAGGAGCTGATGGACCTCAAGGCACTTTATTAACAAGGAACACGGCTCCCACGTAGTGTTGTGATTGATAGGAGTGTCTGCATGTACAGATGTGAAATACTAATGGAGGCTTCAGGAGAAGAGTTAGGGCTCTCCTGGGGATTTATCACATTGCTTCAGACTGGGGAGATGAAGTTAACAGCGAGTTGTAGAGGCTCTTGCAGGTTTTCTCACCTGCTGTATATACTCATTTAAGAAACAACAGGTTTATTGAAGAGGAAATGGACTCTGAAAATATGAAGTTTTATGAAAAAATGCATTCAGAAAAATGTGAGGATGTATGAAGGCCAAATGGGAGCTTCTCAGAGTAGAAATCCCTTCAGTTTAGAGGTTTCTTTTGGGGCTGCAGGATGAGATCAGATGTGAACAGAGCTGGAAGCTGCAATTTGGGCTGGCAAAGTCAGCTCTGCAGCCTTCAGGGAGCCCTTCTGAAAGGGTGGATGGTGCCCAGGAGAATCCTGGCTGTGATGGAGAGCCAGGGGATGAGCAGCAGCCATTTCAGATTGATGCTTCCTATTGGTCTGTTCACTGGATCATAAATACAGGTGACCAGAGTGTTATCTCTGTGTCAGGGACTCCACCAGCTCTGGGTTTGTGGGTCATTAATATCTCAGAGCTTCAAACTGGCACAGACCACAGTGGTTTACAGCAAGTGAATTAGATCAATTAATTTCCAACCCAAACCTAATGGGCATTTTAGAAAAGGATTTAATGTCTCATTTACTCCCTACAGTTATCTTGTTAAATGCCAATTAAGTATCTAAGTATTTCTTACACCCTTAATGAATTACAATATAATAAGTTATTAATGATCACTAGTTTTTGCTAACATGCTGAAGTCTGCTGTTAACTTGAGGAAGTGAACATTAAATTTTCTTAGGACAGTTGTTTGTGCCAGTGAAAAAATTTATTTTTAATAACACTGTAATTTTAAAGTAATATAACTGGTTGACTACAGACATTTTTTTTTCTTTTTTTTTTTTTCGGTCCGGTAGGATAATGTCAACAAGAAAAAGTTGAGATTGCCCTTTAAAGGTCATATGTTTAAAAACTTTTTCAAACTTATTTTTTCTCCTAAATTTTGCAAATACTTTGGTTTCTTCCAATTAGTTAGTGATGTAATTAACCCCATTTTCACATGCAGTTGCACAGCTAAACTGAAAATCTGGCCCCACATTTTCAAACTGATGCAAATATTATTGTGGAATTTCAGAGTGCAGCAGCACAAGTATATTTTTCTGAGTGTATTTGGTGTCCTCCAAAAACATCTGTGACTTCTTAATTTTTTTTTTTTTTTTTTTTTTATTATTTGCATGAACCACAACAGAATATATATGAGTACTCAGGTACAATACTTGGAGGTGATTTTCCCCCCACTTATATTTGGGCTCCATCCTTTCTTTCTATTATTTGAGAACCATATGCAAACATCGAGGAGGTGATTTTTAATCAATCCTTTGTTATCCTCAAAGAGAAAGAAACCTCATTCTTTGAGACAAGCTGGGTTATCTCAAGGTAAGAGGTGCATAAAGCTGCAGAATCATGCAGACAGGGTCAGGTGGGGTGAGGCAAAGGACAGGACCTCCCTAAGCCTGAGAGTAACCCCTGGAATGAAACCTGGGCTGCACAGACCCCATGGCAATGGTGCTGTTGGTTTCTGGACCTACTGCAGTGAGAGATCTTTCACTCTTCTGAGGCCTTGGTCCTTCTGATGAAGTGAATGTGAATCAATTAACTGTATAAAGACAGAAGGGACGCTCCTTCTGCAATAATTCAGCAGCCCAGAGCAGGCTCAGGTTCCAGCAGGATGGGGTGCTGATGCTGGCACTGGGTTTTTGAAGAGTGGCTGAATCTGCTGGGGCAATGGGAGCTGTGCCTTGCAGCCTTGCCCACGGCTTTCTCTTCCTACAGCAGAGCTGTTACCAAAGCTGGCTTGTGGTTTTTGTGCTTTGTTCCCACATTAGGGGCTCTTAGGAGTATTCTGCAGGTATTGTTTCTAAGCAGTGTCTCTGTGCATTGTATTATAGAGAATGCAAAGGGATTTCATCTCCTATGCTGTATTAAAGAGAATACAAAGGTATTTTCAGAGTCTCTTTTCTTTGAGCATTGTCCTCCCTATTTATGTCAGCAATTAGTTTATTCTTAAAAGGAGGAAAATACAAAAAGCAGCACACAAGCACTCAAACTGTGCAGCTCCCTAAGTGCTTTTTTCCAATTTATGAAACAAACAAAACAGAAAAAAATTCCCTCCGAAGTTAAACTAATATGAAACAGCCCCAGCATTTGAACTTGTCGCACGAAGCTGGTTTAAATTTTAATGTGAGCTCTGGAGTAGATTTGTGTAAGGCAAGGTAAAGCAAGCCCCATGAAATATTGATTCTGTACATTTTCTTATGAATTTTTATACTCCAATTTAGTAAATTTTTCATCTCGCCTGCACTTAGAGGTTGCCTATAAAGTCGTTACTACCAATTGTATTAACTGTTGTAAATAAATCATCTTGGTTTGGGCTATTTGTATGAACATGGGCCGACAGGGCCCGGTTTTGTTTGAGCTGTGGCATGTTATGGCCTTAGTCTGAAAGGGCTAAAAAGGGATTATCAAAATTTAAAATCTGTCATGGCACAGTGGCAGAGCTGCAAAGCCCAGGAGCATCTGTCAGAGGCAGGAATCTTCCTTCTGCATGTCCCACCTGGATCAGACAAACAGCAGGGAGGGGTCTCCTACAGGAAGGTTGTTTTCTGTTTTATGTCAGGAGAAAATGAGGTGGGAGGGATGGCATTGCCACCTTATACCTGGAGATCTCTCCATTGAAGAGAAGAATAAAAAAGAGAAGTGTTTGCAATGCTTAGGTACAGCTTGACTTTGCAAAGTGTTTTCTTTAAAATGCCACCTGCAAAGGGACATTAGAACACCTGATTTGAGGGAAATCAGCAAATAATTATTTTTTCTTTGGCAGTTTCAAGCCTCTAAATCCCAGTTGTATCTCTACCCAGAGCTTGATCATGAGCTCCAATATCCTCCATCAAACCTAGCTCAGATGTTCACACTGCCTCCTCATCTCTAATTATAACATATTAAGTGGGTAGGTAGGCAAGATTCTGTTCTACTTTGTGACTCCTTATGAAACAGAGAAACACAGGTTTTCTCATGCCTTTTCTTTTAAAATAATATTTTCAAAATAACTTAAAATATTACATAATATTCAGTTGAATGAGCTTAATTATTTCTTTTCTATAAGCTATTCCACTGGTGAGTTTCGCTGCTTAACAGAAACACAGCATGAGAGCTTCAAGGTGTTCAAATGGTCTTATTATTAATTTTGAACTGTATTCCAATTAATACATTTTATTGCTTTTAATTTGGTTTTCAATGCCCCTCTTCTGTTGAAACTCTGACTCAGTGAATTTCATCAACACTGAGCTGAAGGCTGGTCGTGTCTGGACTCTGCTGTAGGCACAAGTGCAGGCTGTGAGCTATTAATGTTGCAGCTCTTTGAGTCATAAATGTCAGGATCATTTGATGAGGGCCTGACTTGGAGCAAGTTTTTGTATGTGCTTATACCCTGTAGTCTTGAGAGGTGCTTAAATATCTCCTTAAAACTGGAGTATATGCTTCAGTGTTCTGAAGATGGATGACATGAATGTGGCTTGCTGTGGTTGATGTATAAATAAGAACAGATGGTTTTTCCAGATTCTAGTTAATGGCAATTAAACTCTAATTTGTTATTTTATACAGAACAAATCTCCGTTAAATTTCTGGTTTTGTAAATATTCTCAAACAATGCTTTTTGAGATACTGTCATGAATGTTTGGGCTATTTTCAGATAAGCCTTATGGTAATTTGATAACAAAATATACAAGGTGCACTTCAGATTCTTGATTGTCTATGTATAATTTTCCAACCACTTTCTATTTCACCTACCTTTAAATAAAGATTATAAGCTTCTTTTCACAGTACCTCTAAGCATAATATTTTTCATAAAATGAACCTGTTAATAAGAAGAAAATTAGTGTTTGGAAATAACAGCAAAACAACTCATAGCTGAATGAAATCCACTCAAAATATGCAAATAATCCTCCAACTTGTCCTCTTCTGTCCAGGCTGAGTCCTGCTCAGAAACCAGCTGTGCTCTGTTGATTTATGTGGTGCTTGTAGGTTGGTTTCTCAGACAGATTTAAAGCTTTTTAAAAAATTTGGAATATCAATAGTATCCAAGGAAAAACTCGACTATTTTTCCAAAGGAGCAGCACCTCATTAGTTAAAAGGCTCTCTGCAATAATCACCTCGTATTCCTTTCAATTTGCCCTCCCTGGCTGGAGCTGACCTTTCAGCTGTCTGTGTATTCTGCATGTTTGTGTAAACACCAAAGGATCCCGTTAATTACAGAGCCTTCCTCCCATTCAGCAGGGAGATGTCCGGCCTGCTCGGATGGCCAAGGCGATAGGAGAAGCCACTGGGGGACAGGAAGGAGCTTGCAGAGAGGGAAAACTCTGGGAGGGAAGGAGGAAGGGCAGTGGGAGCCTGCCCTGCACTGAGGGAAAGTGAAAGGGAGCAGGGGCACAGGGAGCATCTTGCACCGTGATCTTTGGGGCTGTGAGAGGCAGATCTGGGGTTACAGAGCTGAATTCTCACTGCATTGGGGTTACAGAGCTGAATTCTCACTGCGTTGGGGTTACAGAGCTGAATTCTCACTGCGTTGGGGTTACAGAGCTG
>JANRGV010000048.1:10281558-10304803 GCA_024734035.1 Alethe castanea | reverse complement strand
CAGAGCTGAATTCTCCCAGTGTTGGGGTTACAGAGCTGAATTCTCCCAGTGTTGGGGTTACAGAGCTGAATTCTCCCTGCGTTGGGGTTACAGAGCTGAACTCTCCCAGTGTTGGGGTTACAGAGCTGAATTCTCACTGCGTTGGGGTTACAGAGCTGAATTCTCCCTGTATGGGGGTTACCAGGGTTGCAGCACCAACATGTTTGGCCCGAGAAGTCCTCACCAAACATTGATGTTGGGGTTTGTGTCATATTCATCAATCTGTACTGGGGAGAGAGCTGATTAACGGGCTAAGAACGGATCCAAATATTTTCTCCAAGCTTAGAGCCACTCCCTGAATCTTAGGGGAGTTAAAAACTCATGCCAGCCCCCTTGTGTTTCTGCTTTTCCCCACACAACTCTCACTAAGTTTGTAGTTTGTCCTCTTCAGTCATGGCTCTCACTGATGTAGAGCCTGCCTTTCCCTGGCAGTGTTTGTAGGACTTTGTGCTCTCAGGGAGAGAGAGCAGGGCTCAGGCTCAGGTGCCTTTTCTCAGGGAACATGGGATTTTGTGTAGTGATAAATGGAATATCACTATGGAAAGAAGTGAGATTGACAGCAAAGCTTCCTGAAAGAGTCGGCTTCTGCATTGCCTTGGTGTAGAGTGTCAGGACTGGGAAGGAAAATTAATTGTAGAAGAGAACCAAGTTTTTCCTTTGTGTGTTTATTTTTACAACTCTGATTATTGTTGGCTATTCTAAATTTCTATGCTATTCAGCCTCATTGTATATATGATGTTGGGATGATGGTGACATGTTTTGCTGGTTTGGGCTGGATGGCAGCCCTGCTGGGGCTCTAAAATTTGGAGAATCTCAGATGTCTCTCTTTCACTGCAAACCTGCATATTGTTGATTCATTTTGTTTCAAAGATGCAAGTAAAATCCTGCTGTTTGATTGGAACTGACAAAATGTAACTCAATCAGTTAAATGTGAAAGACTTTTGAGGGGCAGTTAGAAATCAATGTTACATTAAGTTCAGATATTCAGACTTAAACATATATGGCAAAAGTCATATATTTAAATTTTAAAAGCTATTTGGTCATCATAGTATTCTCAACCAAAAAAATCTTTATTTTGAATAGCTTCTAAATGCATCATTTTCAAATTCTGCATCTGGAACAAATAAGATGAAGACACAGCTAATTGATATCAGGGAAGGGAGGATGGTTGAAGGCAGGAAGAACATCCTGCATGTTTCCAACTGAATTTTTAACCACTTGGGTATGCAGGGTTGTCCTCTTGGCTGTGATGTTGCCCAGTGTTGTAAAACAAAATTGCTCTGGTAAATGAAGATGAGGGCAAGCCCTGTGCTCACACAGGGTCTATTGTTGAAACATCAGCTAAACCCTCCAGAAGTTACATATGGTTAAGTACTGCTAGTTTTTCCACTTTTTTAATTTTAATCAACTGAGCAAGTAAAAGCTCAGAAAAGTGTTTTGATAGAAGCATGTCTGATTTAAAAATATTCTGTCCAATTTTCACCTGAGATACAGCTGGAAGCATGGATAGCCAGCCCAGCTTTGTGTGTTGAAGTGAAATAATGATCACATTAGATATAAACTCCTAATGGAGGCAGCAGTTTTGGTGTATATCGGGTTATTTGCTGAGTTTCCTTAACTCTCATAACTCACCCTGAATAGACTCCAATGTCAGATGTTAGAAAGTTCAGCAGGGAGTAAGGTCAGACTCAAGAGCCCAGCACTTTCGGAGACAAGAGCAGATTAAGTTCACCCTTCAACCCTCTCTCCTGAGAATCTGCCACTCCTGTAAACTCACTTTAGCTGTAGTCCCCAAACGTCTGACAAACAGCAACCAGAAACATTTCAGTGTGTATTTCTCCCAGAAGCAGGCAGTGTCAGGAAACACAGTTTTGTTAGATGACTGCATTAGCCTTGAACTTCTCAGACAAATCTAAATGAAGAGGAGGAGTTTATCCTGGCTTCTAGGAACTGATGGGAGCCCTGTGGGGCATAGGTTCAAATTTTTAAAGGTTCACATAAAATCAGATCATGGTGTCTGCCCCCTCCAAAGCTCCACGGGTGGAGAAGGAAAGAACATAGCAGTGAGCACATGCAATCCTTCAGAGTTCATTACACAGCAAGTGTGTTTCAAAGGACCTTGAGAGCATGTTTCCAAGGGAGGGGTAAGGTCGATGCATGGATGGGAGAAGCCAATTGAAATCAATGGGGATTGATTTAGAGTCCGGGGGCACTGTGTTAAAATCTCCAGTCTTACGATACACCTTCATGAATATTAACAGCAGCGGGATCAATACGCAGCTGATTTTCAGACGTACAGCTGGCTCCTTTTCGTCTGTAGATTAAAGACACGGCAATCTTACTTTCTTTAGATAAGACTGAGAATTAAAAAAAAAAAATTACTTGTGACTTTAGATCCCGTTCTCCAGGGCTGTTTGATTATGCTCACGATATTTTTCTATGTTTTAAGGGCGCGTTTTCCCAGTTGCGTTTATCTCCGGTGTCCGTTTCAAGGATTTCACCTAAATGAGTGGGAGTGGGCTGTTCTGGGAGCGTGGAGGTGGCTCTTGGCTGGGTTTTGGGGAAGCCCTGTGCCTGCCCTCCTGCCGGCTCCCTGCCAGCAGATGGCTGCCGCTCTCTGATGGAAGCGAGCCCCGTGCCCCGCACGAAGTCGCTGCAAAGCTCTCTGCTCCTCTGATCCCTGACAGCTCTGCCTCCAAATGTCTGCTCTGAAAGCCCGAATGAGTGGCACAGTCCGCCTCTAAGAGCTCTGCAAGGCTCAGGGCTAGAAACCTGTGATGCTGCTGGGAGTGTGGCACATCAGCTGAGCCTTCGCCATCCCAGGTGCTGCCCGAGCTCTGAAAGTGAAATCGGATTGTCAAGTCTCCCTTTTTCCTCCCTTAACAAAGGATGCACATTATTTGAAACATCCTGAACGTTTTTGTTTGTTTGTTTTGAAAGTGAAGGTCAGGATCCAGGCTTGGCAGCTTTGTCCTGACTTCCTTGAGCTGAGCAAATGTCCCAGGTCTAACCAGCTGAAATTCTGGGAACATTTTGGACTCCGTTTTACAATAAAGATTGCTGTGTTCAAGCATCTTAATAACAAAGAACAATGCCTCAGACTTCTATATACATTACAAAGTACTTATAGAAAGCTGAGTATGTCTCAGGGCTTACACATTTGATGCTTTTCCTGTGGTTTCTTTAGGTAGTATCTGGCATAATGTGTATCATTGAAAATATGCTTGTTTTATTCCAGTTTTGTCACTATGGCTGCTGATAAAGATGTGGACAATGCACGATATTCACGTTCTCTCTGGCATCAGATACTGGAGGAAGTTAGTGGGATTCCTCAGAGAGCCTGGGCATGATAAGGGTTGTCAAATTCACCCCAGGAATGTGAAGTGGCCAGGGTTGCTTCCAGCCAGGGTTTGCTGTATCCTTGTCCTGCTGAGCTGTTCCTGGTTGTTCCAAAAGTGACAAAGTTACCCCTGTGCTGAATTCTGGTGATAGCTTGCACTTGTAAAGACGTTGCTATGTTTGCACGTTGTGTTTCTTTTGCGTTAAGAGAATTCGGGTTTTCAGACTATTTGCTTATATTGGTTTTTCAATGAATTTTGCAAAACTGGACTTTGGGAGCTGAGCTAATGTCTGTGACGGGGAAAAAATAGCTTGAAAAATTAGGAAAAAAGCTAAAAAGTGGTTTCTGTAGGTTTGATAGAGGTCCATGTAGTGGTGCTGCAGTGGCTTTCGGAGGAGTTTTTGAAAAATAGAAATGGTGTGGAGGAAGGCAATAGGAACAATGTAATACAAAATGGGGTAAACTTTGAGACTTTGTCTTTCTATACATTATTCATCACAGCTCATGAAAGCCGACTTGGCTTCTCTTGTGTTTTTGACGGCCAATTGGAAATGGTGAAAATGTTTGTAACTTCTATTGTGTTTTTTTCTAATTAGACAAGACAAATAGTTTATGAAGAGCAAGAACAGAATTAATCATGGGCTCTTGCTCATCACAGCTGTGCTCTGAATGCCTGACAGAGCCACTTTATGGCATATAATTCAACATATAGAATAAATGTAGTACAAAGGACAGAGTTTTGAAAGCATTTTCAGTGGCGATCACGTTGTTTTGCAAAGTCCTGAGCATAACTGATTACAATTGAACTGAATGGGAGCTGTGAGATGCTTTGGAAAGTGAAATCCTCGCTGGCATTTCCAAAGAGGAGATCTGAATCTGGATTACAGCTTTTTGTGCAATTTGGGTATAATTTCCATGTCTAATTTGGTGGGTGCATAAATGTATTGAGTGTTTTCTGCAGGCAGTTGGTTACCTAAGCATCCAGCTCTCCCTCTGGGTTTAAAAGCATAGAAATTAGGAGGTTCTGATTGTACTTTCAAGTCATATGATTAAAGTCTTCCCTCTGTGTCAATCTGAAGATTAGAAGTATTTCTATTTGATATGAACTGTAAGTGTGTTTTTCTGAATGATCTGTTGCCAGTAGCAATTGTAATTAATGCTTCGTATGAATTTCAGAATGTATGCAACTTCGTATTAGCTTTTTAATGAAATATCAACTTGCTTATTGATCTTCAACTCTTTTTCTTTCATCTTAGAGTGAATCTGAAAGACTTCTGATGTTCTACTTTAATTTTAAAAGCCGTCTCCTATTTTACCTTAGTGACTGTCCACACTTGTACATAACATTACTCTTTGCATTGTATAAGAGTAGTTTAGCTTTAAAGGGTGCAAGTGGCTTCTCAGCCTTTTACCTGAGTCAGACTTCAGAAATGATCAGTAATCATTTTCACCTGTAAATGGACATTTGTCTGCCTTGTACCTACTTGCACTGAATAACTGATCTACAAGCACAAATTCTGTCTAGATGTGCAAAGTCAATTCATTTGCAAATTTAAGTAGCTGTGTCCACACTTTAATGGTCTGTTTTAAGTCACTTTGAGCATGCTACTGACAGGCAGAAGTGTGAGCCCAAGTGTTAGTGCATAAAATGTCTAGCAGAGAAGAAAGGGGTTTATTCTCTATTACAGTATTACTGTATTGCAGTGATGTCTGTAAATTTCAGGCTGATGTAAAAACTGAATTGGATGAAAGTGTGACTTGTTTGGCTCTCAATTCATCTTCTGCTGGAACAAAATGCTCACAGGTTTCCATTTGATTAATTGGTGTTTGTATATAGTATACTAAAACACCTGACTTAAACTGCTAACTCTGGCTGGAAATACTGGAAGCATTGCATCTACACAGATTAAAGTTTCAAAGAGGTGAGATGATCATGGGGGTGACTCGTGAAAAGCAAACCTGGTCTTTCAAAATCTGCCACAGCTGTCCCATGTCATGTGGTGTGAGAAGGTTGTGGCTGTGAGATCCAATACGCTTTTGATTATCAGTTTTTAAAGTACTGGTTTTCATGGGGTGGAAGATGAATCTTGGTTTGCTTTTTTGTGTTATGAGCAGACAGTTCCAACATGCTTGTCTCAGTGTCTGGTATCTCACACCAGTGTTTAGAATTTGGGAGAGCTGAAATCCCCACAGTAAGAGATGATGGAAAACAAACCTGCTGCTCCTTACTGGTGTTTGATACTTATTTCAGTACAGCAATTCAAAGTTTCACTGGGTTCAGAAGTGCCAAACCAGCACATTTTGTACTCTTCAAAAAAAAAAAAAAAAAAAAAATCAGCTTCTGGAAGTGAAGAACATCTGCATCTAAAACATGCCAATTAGCAAGAAGACACAGTGATGCTAACGCGCTTGCTCTATTTTTGGTCACTGTCTACGTGATCAGGAAAGAAACAGAGAATGCTATGGCTTCGATTAACTCTTCTCATTCCCTTTTGAAAGCATTTCTTCTTGTTTTCACCAGTGAAAGGTTGGTGAACAAAGCAAGTCCATGATGTAGAAATAGGCTGGAGTCAAGCCACATGGTCTTGGGCAATTTATTTAATATATTTATTAAATAGTCTGCAGCCTACTGAGTGTGATACACTGTATCCTGCCATACAGAATGCCAAGAAAAGCCAATATATTTACATAATTCATATTTATATAGCTAAAGGTTAACTTTTCACATCCCCAATTTTTATTTTGTTTTGACTTCTGTCACGTCACTTGATAGTGTCTTTTCATGTTTTCAGAATTGTCCTGAGTTAGTGCTTAGTTTTAGCACAAGTAACCATAGTAAAATGGGCAGGTCATGGTACCTTCAGCTCTATCACTGTATTATCCATAACATTTTGAGACCATTAAAATTGGTATGAAACTGTGTTGACAGAAGAAATCTTAGTAGAACCTGCCCAGCTCAGTTCACTGCCAGAGAACAGAGATGTGGGGTTGTTGTGGTTTAAGCATGGTTTCCTTTTTAATGTTTTTTTTTGTTTTAGTTGGGAGTTATTTTAGTAACACTTTAAATAAAATTGTCTTTTTCCAAAATCACTTCCTGAAAAGTCTGTTGAGAACATCCCTCAGAGTACAGAGAAACATAAATTTGTAATCCATTGTAATCTTTTAGTTCATCCTTCTGTGTTGAAATACTTCACAACCCCCAAAGTATAGCAGGTTCAGTTTTAAGTTAATCAAGGAGATTTTGACTTCTGCATAACAAGGCAGAGTGAACATCTGAGCCCTCACTAAGGACATAACAGGCAATCATATTAATGCTGGTTATAGAAAGAGACTTCCAGTTGAAGCTGAATTTGTTTCTCAGTACATATAAACCATACAAAATAATTCAGGTGCTTGGGGTTTATGTGAAATGTGTTGGAAGTTGTTCAAGGCTTAGCTTGAGTGCTTGTGTGACTTCTCAGGCACGTGCAGAACATGAATATATTGGGTCCATTTGCTCTTTTGCTTCCTTCCAGAGGTCAGGTGTTCTCCATTCCTGACACCAAGTGATTGACATTCATCCCTGGTGGCCTGATTCAGCCCCTTGGAAGTGAAGGCAAAGCTCCCCATGGATTCTGTAATTTTTCAGACAAAGCCATTAGCAGCTCTGCACCTGTCAGAGCAGCTATACCTTAATGGCTTTGAAGCTGATTTACAAATACTTTAGTGTTGTTTTATCTCAAATGTTTAGCAATTTTCCTGGTCCTGTCAGGTAAAACAAACTCAGGTGTTAATTATTGTTATTCCAAGTGTAGCATATGGGGAAATGAAAAATGTCTTGCAGGTACAGCAATAAAGCAAAATCCTAATTAGTCTTTGGGTAGAACTGACATCAAAAGAGGGCACTAGTCCTCCACTGAACCCAGGTGTGGTGTGTTCCCAGGTTTGCCTCTCTGTAAGTGTGGAGTGCTGGTGATAGAACAGTTATCTTTTTGGAGTGGAGCAAAATCTGTGTTTATGTTTGTAATTTCTGTAGAATCCTTTCAATGCTATTTATGAGACCTGGAATAGCCTGTGAGATAAGGAAGAGGAAAGCTCACTGCAGAACAGCAGTAGCCTCTGTTTTAATCCTTCAGACCAGGGATGTGGAATTCAGCAATAGTCTTGGTGCTGGTGGTGTAATAGATGTGACCTTTCAAAGGGACCATGTAAGTCATGTAAAACTATTCAGAACAGGGCAACAGACACAATCAAACTGCTTTTTCTGCACCAAGGGTGGCGTGGGTTGCAGAGACCTCCATGGTGCTTTCACAGGCTCTGTCAGGGTCCACTGACATGAATGAGAAGATGCCTTCAGAGCTAAGTTGTGGTGACTTTACTGGGTTTTGGGCTTTGCTCAGGCAGCTCACAGCATCCTTGTCTGTGCTGGTAAACAGCAGGTCCTTTAGTACCTCAAAATTGCATTGTTTTAGTCAGCAAGAGTTACAGATGGTGACTGGCCCCAGTTTGGGAAAGAAATAAAAAATTCAGCCTTTATTTCTTGGTGATTGTTCAAGGCCCATGGTTGTTCTGGTCTTTGTGTTGTGTGTGTTTTGGCTGTGTATCTTCCCTTGGGAAAGCAGATGGATAAGTCTGCACTGGAGCACCACTGCAGTGGGGTAGTTTAAACTCAGTTCAGCTAAAATAGAGGTAGCCAATGCCTTTGGCACCAATCTCCAGAGGGCTCAAATAGATCTGTTACAGTCACACTGCTGCCACTGCTCCACAGAGCAGCTGAAGCTCTGAAATGGCTCAACTTTGGTGTGGACTGAACATCCTGACAAGCAAGAGTGGTTTGGTGGGTGGTACCACTGCTAAATGAGGTCCTGCATTTATCTATCATGTATAATCTTGTTCCAGCTACTTCCTCTGTTCCTTCACTTCAGCTTTGACTTAAAACAGGAGTATATTTCCTAGAGATACCCACCAAGAATAGGAAATAATCCTATATATACTAGTTATTCCAGCTGCAAATAAAAATAATAGAAAAAAAAATCATAGGTTTTAAAACTGTCATTTTATAATGGTATTATTTAAATGTCAGGCATTTTTCAGCATTACAGATGCCTTGAAATTAAGTAATATACTCAATGTTCACCCTAGAGATTTTTAGGTTTATCACTTTAGTGATCAGGAGGCTTTATTTATATTTCATTTGTGTGCCTGTGATGTTGCTGTCCTGGTTTCAGCTGGGGGAGTTCATTTTCTTCCCAGCAGCTGGGGTTTGGATTTGGTGTTTGGTGTTTAGGGGTTGCTGAGCTGTGCTTGTACAAACTCAGGAACTTTTCAACTTCTGATGCTGAAGCGAGGGGATGGGGGACACAACCAGCTGGAAGGGGACACTGTTGGGACAAGTGACCCCAGCTGACCAAAGGGCTGTCCCAGATTAGGGCACGTCATGGTTAATCTGTAAATGGGGAGAGGTGGCCACTGCTCAGGGGCTGGCAGGGCATTGTTCAGGGAGTGGTGAGCAATTGCACTGTGCATCACTTCTTTTCTATATTCTTTTGTCGTTCTATTATTATTTTTCCTTCCTTTTCTGTCCTATTAAACTGTCTTTATCTCATATTACCTTATTTTTTTTTGGATTTTCTCCTCCATCCCACTGGGAGTGAGGGAGTGAGCAGCTGTGGGCTGTTCCACTGCCTGCCCAGTTAAACCACAGCCGTTGCTTTAGCTTCAGTGGAAACACTGAAAACCTCTGGCTTAAACTCTGAATTTAGGTCTGGTACAACTAGATAATGACTAAGCATCAAAGGCTTCAAATACCTTTGCATTATAATTGATCTCTCTTACATACCTATCAAAATTTCTTTCAAAATTTAAAACAGCCTCAGGCTTTTCCCGTATAAGAAGTGGATCCTGCCTTTCCCATGTTTAAAGAGTTGATTCCAGAGAGGTTTGCCAGTGTTTGGTTCCTTTTAAATGCTTGCTATTTCTGTACAATTCCCTGAAGTGTATGATGGTTTATTTGATTTCATTAACATTTGGAAAGGATTTGAGGAATTGCATGGTTTGGTCACTACAGTAAAAAGATAATAATGATCTGGGGAGCAGCTGAATGTGGAAATTGCATGTGAGAAGCTGCATGTCCATCCTTGGAGGCTGTAACAGCCTCTCTCTATGGTGTGCTATAAAGTTTTAACTGCTCTAATCATCCAGGACCATCACTACCACTCATGTCAGAGGAATGGCTCTTTTCTATGATAACATCTGAGGGCTGTTCTCATTGATGGCCCTGCCTATATATCATTTTCCAAGCATGAGAACATATTCAAGTCCAAACTTGTTGCATATTGAAATAATTTGAAGGGAAGGCCACCACGAGAGAAGGACTGGCCGGGATTTGGCACAGGATGGGGAAAGCTTGGATTTACATTTCCTCTTTCCATGCCTTCAAGCATGCCTGTATTACAGGCATGGGTATAAAACCATTTTCTCCACCATGCCACCTCTTTTACTATCTGCATAATGCCATGAATAGTGACACACTGCCAGAGCAGACTGGTTAGCTTGTTCTCTTCCCTAAAAGAAGGGGCAGGAGGTGGGCAGCGGGGCTGGAGGCAGGTGAACTGCATTAACACCCTAAGTAGCAGGGGCAGCCCCCAGGGTGCTCTGGGCTGCTATTCCAGGAGTGCTTTAAGCTCTCATAATCCACATGATAAGCATTGATGTGACTCCTGTATTTCAGCATCTTACAATGGTGTTTGTGGAATCTTACAAGTTTTCATTGAGTTTGGCAGGGATGTGAAGGGGCTTGTGGGATGTGGCACATTTCATGCAAATCCCTGTTGCTCAGCAGTGTTTAGATAGGCTTTTGCAAGACCTCAGAAGAGGATGCAGTGATTGCTGTGGCATAACTTGTTGCAGTGCCTTGCCCCAGAGACCTTCCAGCATTGCTTGCAGCCATGGGAAATTGCACTTGAAAAAGGCTGCTATCACAGCAGCCAGGCTGGCAGCAAGAACAAACCAGTGTGAGCCCTGCAGCACAGTCCTTGCTCAGGATCACTGCCTGCAAACCAGCAAAAGGACTGGAATGCTGCTGTAAGAGTATTGAAGCAGTCTCATCTCTCTTTTGGTACTTGGTCCTTATATTTTAACAGAGCTCTGTACATTACCCAGCATTTGAGAAGATGCTCGATCAACAGGGCTTTATTTCAAATCTTTGAAAACTGCCTCCCTTGAAGTCTGAAATGTCATATCTGATAGTAGCCACTTCTTGGGAGGAGGGCTGCCCTACTCCAAATTTAAAAGGCAAAAGCTTTATTTTACTTTTCTTTTAGAAGCATACATTGTGAATGAGGCACAGAAGAACTTACCAGCCCACTGTCACTGTAGTCTCTTGTGCTAAGAACTCAATCTACAGTTTACATCCCTCCCTCCTCTATTTGCCCTTCCCTCCCCACCTCTTCTCCCAGCACCATACATGTGTTTAATCTTAGGCATAGATGTAAACCTGTCTATTCCCTATTTTGCATCCTTCAAGTATTATTATAATCAGGCTAGTTTATTAAGAATTAATGCCCTTTCGTGAATGAGGATAATGGAATGGCCACATTTCCTCTTGTGCTGGACTGTGATTTACTAATAGGAGCTTCTAGGGAAAGGATCATAAAAGAGTGAGTCCCCCACCTCTGGATTAATATTTAATCAGGTGTTAAGAGAGCCTTCTGTTGGATCCTAGAGTTGCTAGCAGAAACCTGCAGGGGAAATGAGAGGGTCCTGCATCTTAAAGGGGCAATGTAATTATAATTAAAGACTTGATCCAAAGCCCTTGGACATAAATAAAAGGCTCCTGTTGATTTGAACACCTCTGGATCTGGCCCAAAGGGAACCAAAAATAATGAATGGTTTTACATGTGAGACACAGAAAAACAGACGTACTTATTGATATAATTATTTCAAAGATATCAAACAAGGTTAACATGCATGGTCTAAATTTAAAATGAATGGGGTGGAAGAGGTCTGCTGCCAAAAACATGCATCAAACAAGCTGGGAGCCAAACTGTTCCAAACTTTTAAAGTATGTGAACATGCATTCAGATGGCCTAGCGCTTGTATTTCATGGCTAAATAAGCTACACTGAGAGAAGTGTGGCAGTTGACTTGTTCCAAGTCTCATTATGGTTTGTGGACTATAGCTCAATAATCTGTTTTTAAATAGGCACAGATCAGCTCCCTTCAGTGTACAGACCTGCAGACCTCCTAAATCAGCTGTACCACATTTCTGCAGCCCTGTCCCCCTGCAGTAGCAGCACTGGGTGGGATGCTCTGGGTGGGACACACCCAGAAAGTGCAGGTAACCCACCTGACAGTGCATCTGGGAAATCTAATTTCTGCAAACCAAGTGCCATTTTCAGTTATTGTGTCACATTCCCTGTGTCACAGAACTGTCACTGGTTTATTTCTGAGAACTTATTTTTGAGAACTTAAAATATGTTATTGAGTTGGAACAGTGTGTTGGGAGGGTGTGTTATTGGTCAGTGTAGTTTATTGCTGTGTTTCAAACTTTGCCCAATAAGAAAAGCCTTCAGCTGATGTGAAACCTCTGATAAGAAGAACAGATGCAAAAATGAGGGTGATGCTGAGGCTCTTCTCTTCAGACAAGGGGGAAAGGAGCAGCTTGCTCTGCTCATGCAGTGCCTGTGAAAGAATGAAATTTGACCAAGTCAGATCTCTCTTGTTGCTACAAAAAATGCTTTGCTGCCTGGTGATGATGTGATGAGGGGCTGCCCAGCTGAGCTGAGTTTTATGACCTTGTGCCATCCCTAAAACTGGCCCTCCAACCCAATACCCTCAGTATGTCTGAGAGCACATTAAATCCCCAGGGAGATGGCACATGCAGGTGCTCAGTGTGGCTCACTGTAATTCAGAGCTTGTCATGTCCTAGGTCATGGTGCTTCCATTGCTCTCTGTTGGTATCTGCTCTCCATCTATACTGGTTTTACATTTGTGCTAAATATAGCACAGACAGGGGGCACTGATTAGGGCTGTGTTTGTATCAATAAATCTCTCCCTGAACATCCTCAGGATGCCTTGCACAAGGTAACTTGGTGCAGTGTGGTGTGGGATGATGACATGGTGCTTTTCATCTGGTTAATTTAGAAAATCTGCTGGTATTCCTTCAATTGATTTTGGCTATTTATATTTTAAAAAGTAAATCCTGTAACAGGAGTGTAGATTTAGCTCTAAAACACAGCTACAGTGCTTGCATGGATGATAAATCATTTGAGAGAACATTGGTAGTGCACTTTGTTGTTTTGTGTTTTTGCAATTGCACTTTGAGCGTGAATTCTAGTTTTCCTGCAACCTTACAACCTAGAGTTCAACAGAGACTCACAACATACTGGGTCTTCCAAACAGCAAGGGAAGTGAATTTCTTTACTTTAGAACTGGATATGTTTAGTACTAATAGCAGAATTCTTATGAGCTCTGTCTAAACAAAATATATTTGTAATAAGCCTCTTTTCTCCTTTTTCCCACTTCATGCTTCTGCTTTCATGAGGGAAATTGGAAACCTTTTATGTAAAATTTTTAAATTATTTGTTCGTGGATTTTCCACGTCTTGTGCTTTTGGAATCAGAAATTAGATTTTACTAATTGAAATCTCTAAGTACAGAAGAACTTTTTCACTTCAGATTTACACTGAAAAAGTTGATTTGATTGTACCCTCAAGTTTTCATGATTGGTAGGCAATAGAAAATAGGCTGTATGTTTTTGTTGGGTTTGTTTTCATCATCTTGAGGTCTTTGCAGATACCTCAGGCTCTGTAAAAAGTCAAGATGCCCAATTCTGGCATTTTGAAGTATTACTGTACAGCCAGTGTCTATGAGAATCCACAGAGGTGCACAGGGATAAAGAGAGCATGTGCCAAGCAGGAAGAGCAGGGATGGATGTGGAATTGCACCCTCTGGATCTCAGCTGTGCTCCTGAGCCAGAGCTGCCTCCCTTGTGATGATTGCTCCCAGAGAAAGACTTTCCCTGAAAACCTCTTTCCAGCACCATCTCTAATAGGCAAGGCTTATTTCAGAGTTTTATTCCAGCTCATTTAAATTTAGGGATCTTCCCTGTTGCTCATTAATCTCAAGGAAAAATGCAGATAAGAGAGGTTCAGCCAGTGTGCAGCCACTCCAGATGAATCTGGGCAAGGGCTTTGCTTTCCTCCTGCTGGCTGGAGGTCAGGAGCCATGGCTGGATTAAAACACCTCAGCAGAGTAATGCCCAATTACACAGCCTCTTGGAAGGGCTGGAGACTCTGAGACCATTACTGGATAAGAGGAGCTGGATCTCCCCATCGTTTGGTGAGAGATGAGAAATGATCAAAGAAAACTGACTGGTGTTTGAAACCAAGTAGGGAAGGGACTTTTGCTCCTAATGAAACACTGACAGCTGCTTTGGGATTCAGCCTGCTGCCCTTGCTTGAGAATAGCACTAAATTGTCTGTTAGTGGCACATAGCATTGCAATAAAACTTATGACAATTATTTATTGCTGCGTCGAGATGTACAGTTCCTTCTTACAAAGCAAGGTAAAGCAGAAATGGGGTAAAGGCCAAGCATTTAGCATAAACTTCCCAAATAGTAAGGTCTTACCTAATGTGCACTGTATCCTTTGCAATTAAGAGTAGAAGTTAATGAAGTTTCTGACAGTCCTTGTTTTTCCCCAGGAAAGCGTTGGCAGTCTGGGGCTGGCCACAAAGCAAGTTATCTCCAATTCATGCAAACCTCAGCTTTGCTTAGAAAAGCTTCATTCTTTTCTCAGAATCTACTTATTAACTTGCTTTCCTTTTCCTTTGGAGAGAGAATTCCTTTTTTTTTTTTTTTTTTTTTTTTGTGGATGTAGCACTGAGGGAGTTTGTTGTCTGTGCAATTCTCAGCCAACCAGACCTCACCCCCTCCATGTCTGAGAGCTTCAGTAGGGAGTGGCAGGTACCTGACCTGACCAGGAAAAATCCTCCCCCTTCCTCTGGTCAATGGGAATTTTGCCACTGACTTGTTAGAGTCAGGATTTCAGCCCTGATGTTCTCCAAGAGATATTGATGGCACATGGTGGAAAACAAAACAAGGTATTTTATCACAAAAACAAGCACAAAAATAAGCAAATAAAACCACAGAGATAATAAAGGTCAAAGCTGTTTAATGGATCTTCATAAAGTTATGCACCACTTAAATCCTAATTAACTCCAGTTTGGGGCCTTTCAGTGGGATTTAATAAACAGGCTTGTGGAGAACCTCTGCACAGGGTTGAATTTCAACCTTAGCAGGGAAAACAGGAGGAGGTTGGCTTACATTAGGCATCTGTGTATTTTGTTCCCAAAGTAGCATTTAGGAAAATGGCCACAAACAGCACATGCTGTGTTATAGCTGGCAATTTAATCTGCAGGCAGGAACATATAAAATCCATGATAGGATGAAGTTTGTGTTGCTGTGAGTGTTTTATAATGGAAGTACTCAACAAAAGCCAGAAGGCTGCACAAGTGGCATTTCAAACCTCTGGCTTTACCACAGGCTCACGGATTTTGCAGGATGGATATTGTACTTAGGTTTACAGTATTCCAAATGCTCAAACTTGTCATAGAAACAATGGGGCAACATTAGCAGGGGTGGAGCCAAGCAGTGTTACTACAATGCAGGAAAAAAAAATCAATTTATTCT
Source organism: Alethe castanea (assembly GCA_024734035.1). Lineage (NCBI taxonomy): Eukaryota > Metazoa > Chordata > Aves > Passeriformes > Muscicapidae > Alethe > Alethe castanea. The sequence goes on along the minus strand of JANRGV010000048.1, from coordinate 10,289,754 downwards.
GTGGCTTACAATTTATTTCATGGTCGGGGGGAAATATCAGTTTAAGTGATGATTATGTTCCCCAAGCATGTGGTACACTAGCTCTGTGTTTAATATAAACAATTACTGTATATGGGTTGCATGTGTGGTTATAATGTGGTGGTGTGGTGTGGTACTGAGATTTTATCAGGTCTGGGCTTATTGTATTCCTCACCAATTCCAACTTTCCCTTCAGTTGAATTCTTACTATCTATGCAGGTCATCCCAAGTGAATGTGAGCAAAACCTTTACACTGCCAGTTTCTTATCATATATCCCACTGTTGGCATAACCTGAATATTATAAATTCAGTGACTGATGAGTCCTTAAAAGCACCTGTGGGACTCTGCCTGTAAGGCTTGGCTTCTTCATTGCCAAAATCCCATGGAATAAGCTGTTAGAAAAAAAGAAAAATATAATTTTGTAAGACTCTCTGGATATTATTTCTTTGTAATGTGATTCTCTGTGGCATCTCAAGATTTTTGGCAATGCAGGGATAAGTGGTTTGAGCTCCTTGAAAGTGCCCAGGGAATTGTACTGTTCCACAGCACGTTTAGTTCACAGCACACTGTACTTTTTACCAGTTTCTGGGTTAGTCTAGCCATCCTTATCATCTGTTTTCTGAATTTGCAAAGCAGAAATACAGCTTCAGTATTTCAAAATGTGGGAAATAAAAGCACTGCTCGTTTCAGCCTCACCCCTGGATCCTAGTGATGCATTTGGAGTTGCTGGGTCTGAGCCTCTGTGCCTGGTCTGTCAAGGCAGGGAGAAATGTCAAACCCTGCCTGTGGTTTTGTGCTCCAAAGGCTCTTCCCTCTCCTGTGCAGTGTTGGGCAGGTGCAGGACCATCCAGGATAACCCTGACAGGAGATGTGGGTCAGGCATGAAAGAGGCCTTGTCACAAAGTGTGAAAATAGCCAAAGCTCTGCTTGTGGCCAGCTGGGAGCAGGAGGAAAGAGGAAGGGACAGGAGAGTGCTCCCTTGCCAGCAGGCAGATGAGGGTTTCTGTCTCAGCCTGGCATTTCAGCCTTGCCTCTTACTCCATCCCCTCCCCCCATCCTCCCTTCAGCTTTAATATCTAGGTTTGTCTGATTTTTAAACCGGGTTATTTGAATGTCAAACTTTCAATAACACTTTAACAGAGGTGTCCATTAACCCATGCTAAATTACAGCAGAACATCTCTGGAAATACATGTGACATCCACATGAATACCAAATGAATTCATTAGGATCAGCGTTATTACAATGAATACCAAATGAAACCCACAATGATGGGGACATCATCTCTCTGGGAATAATCGACAGCGCTCCTTTGGCTCCAGCAAACACATCAGCTGTTTGTTTCCACTGATGAGAGGTGGCAGTCTAGGTTTTGGTTAGATAAACAAATGATGACACCAATAATCACTTAGTTGGTGGCTGTAATGCTTAATAATCACATCCTAATATCATGCACACTAGAAGCAGTGCTGCACTTTTTATGCATAATGAATCCCAAACACTTCATAAAAGGTGATAACTTTCTTTGACCACTGAATATATTATTTATAAAAGTGCTTCCTGCCCCTCCCCCTTCCACCCTTGGAGATCCTTTTACTTTTTTTTTTTTATCATGAAGAATACACTGGTAGCACATCTTAGACTATGAGGTCTCTTCTTATACATAATTTATAAAACAATTTACAAGTGATTTATTTTTAGCAATGAGATAAAATGTGGTGTGAAGGGTTTTACCAGCAGAGATATAGATGGTTTGGGAGTAATACTTGTGGAGGAGCCTGGGATCAAGTGAAAATTATTTTTCCATTTTTCCCTGAGGTGTGAAATTTAACGAGCCTCCACTTGCACCCATTTGCACAGTGCACTAAACACACAGACTTTACTAAAACTGTGTGAAATTGCATGGCACCATGCTTCAGATGGCCTTGAGAAATATCCCTTCAGCAAACATTGTGGTGGCAGGTAGATCTCTTTGAGAGACACAATGAGAGTGTTCTTTCCAGATGTTGTCTGGTTTAGTGGCTGGCTCTGTCTGGCCCTGCTGAGTGCTGGAGCTGCTGATGCCCACAGAGGAGATACAATTCTAGTTTGTATTTAAGAGCTGGCTGATGAAGAGGAGGGGCTGTGCTGCCTCCCCTGCCCCAGGAGATGGCAGTGTTTAAGAGCAGGAGCAGAGCATCCTGCATGTCAGGATCCTCCTGTCCTTGCACCAACCCTGGTCCTCATCCACCAGGAATTCACAAATATCCTGGTGGTAGTCTGCTGGGAGAAAAAACATGGGTTGACCCAAGGATGGAGAGAGGGCTGTGTTGCAGCAGAACCTCTTCATGCCAGTTGTGGTGGTCTTTGATCTGTATTACTGTTCTGGGTTTGTGTGTAGCAAGTTGCCCAAAGATGTTGACCTTGCAGGTCCCACATCCCAGCCTGCAGCTGTGTGTACTGCAGTAGGAAAACCCATCTCACTGACTTTCTCTCATAACGAGTATTATTTCATATCAGCCATGATTTTTCATAAAACTAAGAAGTCCATTTCTACAGGAGCCCTGGTAACCAGTACAGCATAAAATACAGTCAGCATCAAGGACAACATGTGCTTATCCACAAACCACTGATTGAGGTTCAAGCCTTCTCTTTCCAAGCCCCTTCAAAGACATGTCAGGAAAACTTGCATGTTCTCACTGGCTGTGTAGAAACACCAGTCAGAAGTGATCCCTAACTGCTGTGGTCACCAACTGGTGGCTTTGAAAATTGAAGCTATAGGTTGGGTTCTCCAGCATCACAGGTGGCATAGCTGTTGTGGCCATGCAATATGAACCTAATGAGCACTCTGGTGCCTTGCTGGTGTGCTTTGAGTTTTGTAACTTTGTTCTGTACATGACTGTGTAAGACAATAGAGAACAAGACTTACGGTTTCCAGCTTTTCAGGTACAAGATTGAGCTGGTTCTGACTTCTGGCGTTTATGTGTCAGAGCTGGGGAAATGCACAGCTCTTGTGGGTGTCCAGGTAGGAGCAGGGGACCAAGACTTGTGTGCCTGGAGGAAACATCCTCCTGGAAGGCCATCTGAAAAGGAAAACCTGTCACAACTTAACTAAAGAACGACGCCCATAGTCATGTTGTGTCCAGAGACTGAAATGCCTGTGACATGAGAGGAGAGTTCAGAAGCTGGGGTTATCCAGCCATTTTGGGGGGCATGTTCAAAAACCTGAGGAAGAAACTGGAAGCACAGTCTGGGCTGTTCTGGGGTCACCTTGCTGAATTCCTTTTGCATGTTCCTCTCCTCTCTGTCTCACCTTACACTCCTGGACTGTCTCTGAGCTCTCCATTGTGCGATCCCGGCCTTGAAATGGCTCAGCCTTCCAGCTCCTAGGAAACGAATTTCCTACTGATCTATTTGTTTAAAATTAGCATCTACAAAGATAACTCTGTGAGCAGACTGGGCTTTGATTTGGGGAGACTGGGGACATACACCCCAGAAAACTGTAAAGGCAAGCACTGCTTTCCTTTGCATCCGGAATTCAACAGAGCTGTCAGATAACACATGAGAGATGGTTAATAATAAATTAAAAACATCTCAGCCACAGGGAAACTGCATCTCTCCCCTCCCCCCAAACTCCCCCTCTCTTTTGCTTTTTTCTACCCCATGGGCTTAATCAGCATCAAAGAGTAACAAATCCAATAAAATGCTTCCCTGAGCCAGGAACCAGCCTGAACTGGATACACACACACGCCAGCCTCTCTCCTCTCCCCCTGACTGCCAGCCCCCTTGCAAAACAGCTGACAGTCGAGGTGGAGATAGAACAAAGGAAGAGATGGGGAATGGTAGATCACAGAGACCCCCCCATCTCTCATCTGGCCCTGGAAAGCTCTAACAGGCCTCCCGTGCTTTTAGGCTACCAGTGCAGAAAGAGCTTTTCTTGCTCCTGACTTGGTTTTTATCCCACTAAGATTAGAGATTCAGGGGGAGGGAAAGGAAGGGGAAAGCACACGTGCATTTCTACTGATTTCTGCCCTTTTAAAACTGAATTCAAACAGCAGCCCATCAAATTGCAGTAGGCCCTCTGTAGACCTTTGGTGGGTTTATGGCCATGGTGCTCCTCAAACACCTGCCAGTGCCTTGCTCGGCTGAGAGCAGGTGATGCTGTGCCAGGAGGGTCCCCAGAGAGTGCCCCCTCCCCATCCTGCACTTGCAGGTTTGTCCTGTGCAGGAACATCTGTTTTCAGAGCTGGGGGGAGATGTCCATCAGTTCTGAGCAGGAGGAGGATGTGGTGGGCTGGTTCTTCAGGGGTGAAAATAGATGAGGGTGTGTTTGAAGTCAATGGGCTGACATTGTTTTTTCTACAGGTAAAGATTCAGCCTGAGGGATCACCTGCCTAGCAGCAGTATGCAAGTACTCCAGCAGTGCTTATGGCACCAGGAGATTGGAAAAAAATTAAAAAGAGGTTAGCAGGAAGGAGAGCACAGCCTCAGCAACTTCTTTCTGTCCTGCTTTTTGTGGATTACTTCTTGGGGAATGTCTGTGTCCCCTGAAGCTGCAATATCCAAGCACTTCCTAGTCATTAATATGGTGAGTGCATCTTCTCCATAGCCTTGGAGAGAGACTTGCCATCATTTCTGTCTTAGAGATGAAAACTGGAGCAAGAGAGGAAAGAAGGTTTTGCTCATGGCCATGCAGAAAAGCCTATGCAGAGTCAAGAAATGAATCCTCATAACTCAAAATCTGCTATATCAGATCATAGCTGGAAGAAAATCCTTGCCTTTGGCCTGTCTGAGCTGTAACACTTTCAGGTGAGTTCAGACATCAAATCTGTGCTGTGCTGAGTCCAGCTTTCTAAACCTATGTGAGAGAATAACCATGCTAAGGTAGAGATTCCAAGTAGCTGACAAACAGCTCTGTCTGCCAGGCTAATGGACATCTGGACAGCACACACTTTGAAACTTGAAAATCCCGTGTCAATTAGCTTTGCACTCTGCCTGTGCACACCTCTTTCAAATGGGAGCCCCAAAACCTGCTAAGGTTCGATGCACATTGCCAGAAAAACCCCTTGGCATTTTTCACAAGAATATTTAATTCCATTTCCTGTTCTGTAAAAATCCTTCCTATGTGCTGCAGTTCTGTGGGTGCTGTCACCCTACTTAATAGCTGGATTTCCAAGGATACTCTGTGGGTGTTGTCTGTGGGGACAGAGCAGGTGTAGGGTGAGAGGAGTCTGTGGCTCCTGTGCTGCCCAGCTGTACAGGACTGGATCACCCTGAATCCAGCATTAGTCATGAGAGGAGGCTGAGGTGGTGTGCTGAAGGAATTCTGTCACAACACTAGAAGATACTGTCTTCTTTAGAGAGCAGAGTTCTTTGGATTCACTTTCTCTGCAAGGCTCCCTCAGGAGAAGGTGCAGCACTGTGAACTAGCCAGGCTTTAATGAATGAATTCGGAAACTACCAAAGAATTCCTAGGGAAATAGAGATGACATCTGCACTACGGCCATAATTAATTAGCCAATCAATTATCATGATGAATGCTATTTTAATGAATCAGTTGCAAATAATATTTGGTTCTTATGGTTTTCATTCAGAGCACATTAATCATGGCAGGCTCTCTGGGTTGCAGAGGAATGCAGGACGTGAATCCAAGACCTTAGTACATCTTTAACTGAGGTGAGCCAGGTTCTCAGCAATCAGATCCAGATGCAGGTATGGAAAGCTCTCCTCTGAAGGTCAGAGGAACTTCAAATCTGGGAAAATTGTGTTGGCATATTATAGACTTTGGCCCAGAGCATGAAAGAAGCAAGTAAGAAATGGCCCAGGACTGGGATGGGCTTTCAACCATTTTCAGATTTAGACATTGCTGCTAATTCCACTTATATTGGGAAGAAGGTAAAATAATGTTTTTGAAATGTTGGAAAAACCATACTAGTTTGGAGGTTTTTTTGATTTGGATTTTTCCTGATATTATATTATAATTCTTATTAATTTGTATAAACTCAATTGACTTTGGCAGTGCTGCACAGGGACAGGGGCTATCTGTGTGTAACCAGTTGAGGGACTCGGGTTAATCTTGTTCTTCAATGTTTATCTGGACACTGCACTTATTTTCAGTGTAATTTTCAGTTAATCCTGGGGAGAGCTTGCATGGTTCTACCATCTCTGAAAGATTCCAAAGAGTGTGATGCAAGAAGCACCAATTGGAATAAATTACTACTTCAACCCTTGGATGTAACCCATCTGTATCTGAGGTGTTGCCAAAACTCACTGCTTGCTCCTGGAATCAGCCAGAAGATGCAGTGACTGAGCTGGGGTGTTTTGTACAGCTCTGCCTAGGGTTCCTTGGAGCTGGAGCTGCTACAGAGAAGTGCAGCAGGTACTGCTCAGCACTTCTGGCACTGACCTGGAATGACACAGGGAACACAGGCTTTTCTACTGCAGGAAACCTGGATTTGTGATGTAGAGGGGGATTTTATTTCTATTTTTTTAAATTTATTTTAGAGTCGAGATGGCTGGGAAAAGAAGAGGTAGTAGAGACATGAAGTCTTGGATAAAAAGAGTTCTGAACCAGTCTGAGGAGTATTATTGGCTCTTTATTTCAGGGCACTGTGTCTGATGAGGAGAATCAAAATAGAACAAAAACCTAAACCAGCTAGAAAAGATGTGATTTCAACCACATGTCAGGCTTGAGCCTGAGGTAGTTTTATAGTGTATGTAGCCACATAAGCATTAATTTAGGAATTGATCTCTGCCATGTATGAATAGCTTATTTCACTTGCAGCTAAGAAATGCATAGATATCCCCCTGCACAGCTGAGGGAACATCATGGGGTGCAGTTTGGATATGTTAATCCATGATTTCTGCTCACCCTCTTGGTGTAGCAGCTCAGAATGCAGTAAGAAGAGGCATCTTTAGTGAGTTTAATGGTTTGGGTAGATAACCCTGGGAACCTTTTTGGAGACACAGGTATTATTTATATTATTAGTTCAGATAATATGTTTTCTTTCAATGTTTATTATATGTTACACTCTAAAAGGCACAGTTTTGGCAAATGGGAGCCTCATATTTGTTTCATAAAGTTATACAAAAGTATCTGTTGACTTCTGGAAACCCTTTGAAACGTCTTTTGATGGGATGTGGGCACCCAATTCATGCAACAAGTACAAAAGCTTGCAAATAGTCCTGACATGGCTGTATTAAAAAATGTGGGGAAATATTTGTGGGATATTTTTTGGAGTCTTTATACTGCTTTACTGGCAATCACATGAATTTTATATCTGTCATGAAATCTCCTGACATTTCCACCAATATGTTGCAAGGACATCATTAGAACAATTACTGAGATGTGGGAAAAGAAGTAGCATTCCATAGCATCAGTTGCCAGCACTGCCATCTCTAAGCAAATAAAAACCATGAGAACAAAAATTTGACATTTTTCTGGCCTTTGTATCAGGAGGGTGCACCCACATTTGTTTTTGAGGTTTTCAGCATTGCTATAATACTGGATGTACATTCCTGAAAGGGATGAAGCTGCTTTGGGAAAAAAAAAAAAAATTGAAATCAAATGGAAAAAAAAATCCCAGAAAGTCTTCATTTCATTCATTAGAACTCACTGACTTGATACACATTAAGATTTTATAGAAACTATTAAATTTTGAGGACTTCCCATGGGAAACAAACAAGTTTTGGTAGAAAGTTTATTTTTCTGAGGTTCCATCAAATTTTGTTTCAGTTGTTTGTGAACCTGAAACAAAGAGCTGGTCCAATCCAATAGTCACAGTTGCCCATAGACACTTCATCCCTGAGCCTGGCCAGTTTTGGTGGGCTGAAGAGGAGCAAGTGAATTTGGGAATATCACCCTGGTGTAGGGCCCTGGGGCTGGAGGAATGGTGTTTCTGGGCTGCCATATCCTCACCTGCCTTCCTCTGGAGACACAGGCATGTAGTGATAGGAAAAAGGGGAAAGGCCTGAAGGAGGAGAGAGGGAATGTTTGGATTAGATATTAGGAAGAAACTCTTTACTATAAGGGTAGAAAGGAACCAGCAGGTTCTGCATTCTCTATGCCTGGAAATGTTCAAGCCAGGTTGGATGGGGTTGAGATAACCTGGTCTAGTGGAAGGTATCCCTGCCATGGCAGGGGGTTGGAATGAGTTGTTTTTTGAGCTCTCTTCCAGCCCAAACCATTCCCCAATATCCA
>JANRGV010000048.1:10267640-10281458 GCA_024734035.1 Alethe castanea | reverse complement strand
TATCCCTGCCATGGCAGGGGGTTGGAATGAGTTGTTTTTTGAGCTCTCTTCCAGCCCAAACCATTCCCCAATATCCACGATTTTAACCTATTGCCAGCCCCCTGTTGTTCCCACAGGCCTTTGGATCTCAGAGGTCTTTAATTGCTAAATGGCTGCGACAGATTTGAAAATGAATGTGACACTTTTCAATGTGGAGTGGTAATGGCAAAATTACTGAGATGCTATTTCACCCTTGCTTGGCAGGGACGGGAGATGCTGAAGCCAACAAAAATTTTATCAGGCTTGGGTTGTAGAGACCAGGGCTGTTTGACTTGCTGTAATCCTCTAGGAAGGTATTTGGACATCTGAGAGATTGTAATTCATTCTGGAAATGACATATTTCAATATTAAAGTTGAATTTCACTTCCATGACATGAAGCTGATTTCTGAATCCAGATGGAAAAATTTCTGAAACTTAAATTATTGATATCTGGTTTCCTGACCAGCTCTATTTCTCCTGTGGCAATAAGCTAGAGTTCTTGAGAAAATCACCAAGGATTGAGGACTGGGTGTATCAAAAGGCTCAGCCAGTCTCCCACTGTCAATAAGGCACGCAGGTTTATTTCCCTGGAGACTCAGGGTTGAGCCTTCTGACAGTGTGGCCATTAATAAAACAGGAAAAAATATTAGTGAGGTTTGTCCAAGACCTGCTTTGAGTTTGTGGAAACACTTTCTAGTCTTCTTGGATCCAAATATGTGATTTATTCCCCTTAAATCCTAAATTTAGCAGAAAATGAACCAAACTGGGCTTTCCTCACTTGTGTAAGGAACTCCTATATGTTATGTTGCTGGACTTTGGTTTTGGGCTGTAGGGACAGGGACTGGTTTGTTGATCAGCCAGACTGCATCTTGCTTGCCATGCCTTTGCAGAAAGCCAGGTTTGCTCACCCTCTTCCAGCAGGATTTCTTCCCTCAGGTGGGAGCATTAAGTTGGTGTTTTGGACAGATGCTAAAACTGCACAGGACAGGGTCTGGGATGGGTCTGGTACCTCCTGTTGGGTGGGCTCTTGGGCTGGGGGCTGCTGGAGTGAGAGGCTTTGTGAGAACACCTGTCTGTGTTTGGGGCAAACCCCTCGACTGAGCCAACCCTGAGCCTTCAGACCAAACCTCTGGAGACTGCACTGCTGCTGGAGAGGTGATGGCTTGCACTTTCCCAAACAAAGCCCAGTGATGTTTCCTGTAATTCGAACCAAAGAGACAACTTGCTGCTTTGTAATCTGTGGGTGGGGGAGGCACTGTTGAGTCAGGAAGCCCCCAGAGGGTGCTGGCTTTACTGGTTTCAGCTGTGAAATCAAAACACATGCATGAGTCAGGCCAGTGGTTAAGTTCTGCTCACTTTGAGGCCCTGGCTTTGATTAAATTCATGTGTCATTTTCAAAGGTCCATGTTTAGCTTGGTTTTAGATCATGCTCGCATAATTAGTTTATTTAAACTATGTCTCATGTTAAATCAGATTTTGCCTGTGGACTTAAGTACAACTATGTAATAAGATATACCTATTAAACAGATGTTTAATCTTAATGACTATGTTCTTGACAATCAATTGGAATTGAACATCTAATAACTACATTGCAACTAGGCATATCTCTTTGCATTTAATAAGATACTATAGTAATGTAATTATAGTAATATAGGATATTATAAATAACATATTCATGGCAATATACCAAAGTTTGTATAATACATGCTATATATATATATACACACGTGTATATATATAAATCATCTGAAAAATGAGGAGGCTTTAGCTCATCTTTTCCCTGAAGGAAGAGAACCAAAAAACCCCAACTCCCCCCAGATGTTATCCTCTTGCAGAGGAAAGAGTTTGTATTGGCACTTTGCACTGTGTGTCCTGTAATACCCAGTGTGCCCAGGTCATCACCCCGAGTAAAATCCAAAGTAGTGGTGTCACAGAACAAAGCTCCACCTTATGCTCATGTATTTGGTGACTGGTGGGATACTTTTGTCAGACTCAATAGAAAGAAAAGAGGATTATGAGAAATAAGGGGAACAATTAGAACAGGGATGTGGGAACACTTGTTAGAAAAAGAGCCAGCCAATCCCATCAATCCTTATTGGAACTGTGCTTCTAGCTGTGTGTAAACACAATATTTCTGCTTTTGTGCACCCAAGTCTCTGATTTTTGGTTGTGACCAATAAATGAGCCATTTAGTTAACAGGTCTCACAGAATATATGATTGTTTCACAAATTTGGTCTGATAGTCCCAGCTCCAGAACTTTATATTCTGCTGCCAAGATGTGCACAAATGTATTTGGATAATACATTTTTGTCATGCTTCTGTACCATAACTGTACACTGATAAACATTTAAGTATAAAACCAAATAGCTTCATAATATTTTTTTCAGAATTAGAAAGTAAGTGTGTGTCAAATAGCCTGTTGATACAGTTGAATATTTTGGTAGTTGTGCAGTATTTTAGGATTTTATTTTAGGCTGTAGCTTGAGGAGGCCTTTAAGCCCATGCTTAAATCTATCTTTTCAGCAAATCTGTTGCACATGTGTTCACTATTAAGTGCATGCTAACTAGAAATAAGCTGATTAACTTTTGTCTTATGGTTGGACCTACTCTTCATTGAACTGTGTAGAAAACTTTCCATTGAATCCAATGAGCCCTGAGCTAAACACTTTAAAAATGTGGTGGAAAGGCAGAGAGGGAGGGTGGGAAACAGGTGGGTTAAAATTAGCCTGGATTATATGGTATCATTTGGGCTATTGAATATGTATGGAATGGAGCTCTTGTTAATGCAAATTACAAACATATTTCAGAGTCTGTCTTGTGGCACATGCACAGTGCAGTGATGGACTAGAAACATATGAAAGACATATTGATGATAGTAAACACTAGCTTGGCATTCTGGTTTGCAGCATTGCTCAGAACTGGGGGAAGTATAAAAAGTCTTCAAACTTTTCATGTTCCATAAAAATAGTTATCAAGGTCTCTTTTTGCTCAGCCTTCCAGATTCCTCTTTAAAAACTAGCCTGGCTTCCCTGAGCATCTCTTTACCAGTGTATTATATTTTTCCCATGCCTGCCTGCATCAATTTTTGTTAATATTGTTGTTGCCATCTTTGCACTAAAAAATGCATGAAGGAGAGAGAAGTGTCTATGTGTTTGTGTTCTCCCTCCTTTCCTCAGCTAGCTCAGAGGCTGGGGGAAGAAGACACTTCTAAAAACTTCCTTTCTTCATGTACCAGGTTTGCAGTGAGCAGGCAGTGAATCCTCCTGAGGAAAAGCCTATTTTGGGGCCTTCTTGTAACTGTATTACTGGAGGGCACCTCTAGCTAACAATGCACTGGGTTAAATTAAGCCTAGAACTTCTCAAGAGACTATGTTTACTGCTGACTATATTTAGCCCCCTTTACCCCCTATTTAGGCTGGGAGAGGATGATGCTCTGTGTTTTATTTTGGGCCTTTCTTTTTTTTTCTTCTCCATTCTGTTGGTAATTTTTCCACACACCTTTATTAAAGACAGTGATTGCAAACACATTTGACTTAATATTCCACTCACGCTCTAAGTTAACAAGTAGTTCAAAGATTAATTACCATGTACCTTGCAGTTCATAGATTCTATTATGATATAGCTCAAGCAAAGGGAGCAGAGGGAAAATCCAGCTGATTAGCCTGTGATTATGTGTTAGCCTGTGCTTGTGGTCTTTGGTTGGTTGTCACTGTGTGATGCAAGAACTTCTGAGTGGTTACACTTTCCCATCTGTATTTATTTTGATGCAGCTGGGGAGTTTCTAGGACTTAAAAAAATATTGGTGGCAATATTTGTCAGGTTAGCAGCGTTTCAATTGCTAATGCTTTAATGGGTGAAATGGATCTCAGTGGTGGGATGGGGGCAGCTGTTAGCTGTGTTTCACACGTGGCTCTGTGTGGTGTGGCTCAGCTCTGGCAGGCAATAGTCACACACTGCCCCATCACCCAGGGTACAGACTGGAGTGTGATCTGCAGAGGGACTGCTGTTCCCTCTGACAAGTTCACCAGACTGAGGGGTGGAAGCCCCTCTTTTCCTCCCAGCCTGCAGGCTCCAGGAGGGACTGTGTGATTTTGGACCTGCACAGTGAGGCCACATCACACTGGGTAACCTGGCCATGGTGTCCCTGCCCACAGCTCAGTCTGGAACTAGATTATCTTGAAGGAGCTCAACTCAAACCATTCCAACCCCCTGATTCTAGGCCATACAGATGCCCAGCTAGGTTAGTTTTTTTTCTGGGCACTCCTGATTTGGTAGTACTGCACCTAAAACTACATTTACACCTCCTCAGACTTCAGCATCTGCTAAGAGTGGGTTTAGCAGTGTGCAGAAAGCCCCAGATGAAGAGTTCATCCCCTTGTCCCCCTGTTAATAGCTGGAGTTCTGTAGTTTAAGATTTGCAAAGTGAGACCTGTCAAAGCTGTGATTAGAATTTTCTTTCCACTCTGTTCTCACTGCAAGCAGCTCACTGTTCACCTTATTCTAGAGTAAATCGACGAGGACTCAATAAAAAGCACGGGCAGAACCCGCTTGTCACTTTTTAAATGTCTCAGCCTGTTTGGAGGCTGTGCCTGAATCCCTGAGCAAGTGGGAGCTCTTCGGTGTGAATTCCCCTCACAGAGTTTCCCTGGCTAACAAGGGAAGGCAATATACATAGGACAGAACAGGTTTCTATTCAGCCGTGGAGAAAGCACTTGTGAATGTTGCAGGAAATGAGATCTTAAGTCAGTGCATGAAACAATCTAATCCATCACAGCCCCTAGAATGGCCTCTCATAACTCAGGGGCTGTCATACCCCTTTGTGTGCATGAAGGCAGTTGTGGAAGAAGTGACGAACTGCACACATATTCTGCTAAATCCGTTCTGGCAGCTGAGGTAATATATTTTCAATGCCAAGTCACATAATTTTACTTTAGCTCATTTGACTCCAGGCTACAAAGCTATTCCAGAAAACAAAGGGATGGTGTTTGAATAATGAATAATAATGAATTTAATTCTGTGGGCTTGTGCTTGGGTGAAGCCTCTAGGAGGTTAAATGCAGATAAAGTAATAGAAAGGAAAAGTTTTACCTTACGAAATGGTGTTGTTTTACTCTAGTTGCCTTGACTTCATCAGACATTGATACATTTGGATAGATGCAGCTGGCATATGATTTTAATATGTTATTAAGTGTGATTTACAGATTTACACCTACAAAATATAATAGAATTACTCTCAGCATTTTTTTCCTGCTCTCTCATTGGGTTTTTTGTTTCTTTGTTTGTTTTAATTTTTCCTGTCCTGTTATTTTCTCTTGCTTTTGATTGTTGTAGATCTTCACAGTAGATTCTGTGGAAATCTGAGTGTATGATCCATACATATGCACTCTCTTTTTGGTGTTACCTAACATCCTCAGCTGACAATTCAATGTTTGAGGAAGTGAAGAAGGCAATATTCCATGGACAGAGGTGATGCCTGCCTCTGCCTATACAGGACTGTACATGCACTAGTCTTGACACTGTTTGACACTTCTGGAATCAGTTTAGTGCCAGTGACAGGAGGGCAGACAAGGAGAGGGGATTCCCCCACAGGGAAATCCTGGAAGGCAGCTTCAAGGAAGACTTTTGTATTTGTTAATTTGCCACAGACAGGATTAATTAAATACCACTGTGACTTAAGAGACCACTGAGCTCTGGGTGCTTAATTTTACCTCATCCCTTTGAAAATCCCCCTTTCCTTTGGAGTTTGAGGGAGCATGAATTTATTTAGACTATTTAGGTTTTTTGTAAAGTTGCCCAAGAGTCTCAGAGCTTTACTTGGGCGGATCCAGGAGAGCAGGGGTGGGGAAAAGTGCTGCAGGTGTTTGTCTGGGAGAGCCTCACCCCATCTGGAGGGGGAGCTGGAGAACACCTGCACGAGGATGTCATAACCTTTGGGTTTCTTAGCACCTCACAGGCTTGTGTTGGGTCAGAGATGCTGTTCCAGCTCAGGTGGGACTGTTCTGCTGCAGGTGTGCCTTTCACTGCAGGTGGGGTCCTCAGAGCCCAAGGAGGACAGGCAGGGGTACCTGCCCAGGTGCTGCTCTGGGAAGGGGGAGCTGAAAGAGGGAAGGCAGCAGCAGAGCAGCAGCTCACACTGAGGCAGTGGCTGTGTGTGACCACACACACTGAGAGCAGCAGGAAAGCCCAGCTGAGGTGATGCCTGAAGATGGGAAGAGCCCATGGTCAGGGGAACAGGGAGACTCATTTCTTGCTGGTGCTGGGCTGTGCTAAAGGGTGTCTGGCAGGTCTGGGGGATGTGCTGCACTCATCTTCCCATCTAATTTGACAGCAATTAAAAGCAGCAATCATTTCCAACCTAAATGATTCCATGCAATGGAAATCACTGTGATACCAAAGGTTCAGCATCATCGTTAATTCACGGCAGAAGATCAGATAAACCAGGAAGGGGAAGTTACTTCTAGAAACAATTTGATAAGTATTAAAAAGGAAAAAATCCAGAGGCTTGATAGGCAAAGTAGGCAGCGGGGACCCATAACATAAGCAGAGATTTCTGGTTCTATTTGAGACAATTTATAGAACAGCTATGTGTGGGATGTACATTCTTTATCTGCAGCCTGAATGTGGCAATACTCTGTTAATTTGTGAGAATGAGAAAGTGAAGCTGATTATATACAGAAATGAAATAGTCATTCAGGCACCATGTGCATGGGACTTCTAGTGAGCTCCATTGGAGGTCCAGGCACCGAATATTTTCAGGATTATGTGTCATCTTGTGGACCTGTTTTCACCATCCAAGCACCATCTGGCATACAGGAGTAAACAAACAGCAGAAAAGATAAAAAGTAAACTGTTTTCTTAACTATTTTTCCACCAGTCTAAATACTAGAAGAGCCAAGGAATTTTGATTCCTGAAACAGATTAATTTTAGATTACATTTTATATGAAGTGAAATATAAATGCAATGTTTCCACCTTGCAGGAAGAAGTGTCCTGTTATTGTTCAGAAGGCTGTGCCCATGTTTCTCCCAGCTCAGTGAGGAAATGGGTGAGCTCAGCCCTTCCAAAGTTACTGTCAGGCCTCTGAACTGATGCTGGTACAGCTGGGTAGCCCTGAATACCAAGGGCTAGTGCAGGCAGCTCTGGGCACAATTTTTGGGGTCACTTGGAGAAGTTATAATCATTTTACTGAAGATTGTCCATTGGTCACCATTGCAGCATTTCACTGGTGTTATTTCATAACACTGAGAACAGAACTTCATTTCAGGGAGGGAAATCACATTGATCCAAACTTGTTTCTTTCCTGGTTTTGCTGATGAGAGTCTGGCAGAAGAGTTACAGCACCCACTTGCTTGAATTCCTGGTGTTGTTTCAGAGAAATTGTATCTCAAAGTAGTTAGAAAGGTTCTGCATTTCATCAAAAAGTCTTTAAAAAAGTTCTATTATGGTTGATTAACAATACATTTGATTTCATAGAATCAGAACTCTATTAAAGTAATCCAAATGTGTGTAGTCAAGGTCCACTGTTAGACCTCATGCCATTTAATTGAGTACTGCATTATTTAATGATTTTCCTTTTACTGTAATCTCATTTTGCAAGAAATTTCACTCAAAAGAGAAAGGGAGTTTCTAGTTTTCCTGTCTGTAGAGGAAACCCAGAACATGTCATCATACAGGCTTCCCAATAAAAGAAATTAACTCGATCAACTTAAGTTCCCCTATTTTATGGTGGAGAAAGGAGCTCCATCATATCCATGAAATTACACCAGGCAAGTATTGCTTCTTGCTATGGCACCTTTGGAAAGCTCTAGTCTACAAATGGCTGTGCTGAGGTTATCACTTCTTCAGAATTACTTCAAACCCAGCTGGAGGGTTTGGGCTGTAAGAGAACAAAGGGGGTTAGCTCAGGTTATGAGTGTGATATTCTAATCCCCAGCTCCAACCAAAGGAGTCAGCCCTGCCATCCTTATCTCACCTGCTCATCCTTGCCCCATTTTTGGTGTACATTGGCATCTCAGAGAGAAGCCAGGCCAAGGAGGCAAACTGGCTGAGGAATGCTGTAGGGAAAACACCAATTTCCTACCAGTTTAGCTCTTTGGATCCAAAAGAGGAAACTTATCTACCTTAAGGTATACAAAACTAATTAAAATGGAAATGTCTAAAAGTGGAAACTTTGTGGCTAAGGTACAGTGAGAAAAACTAACAGTCCTTTCCCTCTGGTCAGTAAGATTTTCAGGAAATGGTCTTAATTTTTAGACACTGTGTGAAGTAGCTTCCCATCCTAGGTGTTTGTCAGAGTTTAAACCTCCTGTAGAACAGGAAAAAGGCTAAGTCTTTCAAAGGTTCTTGGTGGTAACTTTGTCCTATCTGTAAGGTGTGTCATGGGTTTCAATATTTGAAAGTAATCAAAAATATTAAAGAACAGGAATTAGCTCAGGGGGCAGGACTTTTCTTGATACTCTTGGGTTCTCGGGTGCCTTTGTGGTTCCTTGTGTAAGTTGGTGTTTATGCTGTTTGATCTCATTTCCCAAAAGTATTTCCCAAGCTGTACTCAGACAGAGGCTATGGGAAGGAACCTTCAGTGAAATGGAATCCCTCATTCAAGATGAAATAGGACTTCTTTTTTTTTTTTTTCTTTTTTAAATTTTTTGTAAGCTGTTTCCTGGCAAGGTTTTCCTGTGACATTTGCTGGGAGGGTAACCCATTAATTTGAATCCAAGCACCAGCAGGAGCTAATCTGGATGACACTAGATCATGCTTGGCATTTGTTTCCACACTGGTTAGGTGCCATGTGAAATATTTCCAGTGTTGACCCATGTTTCCAGCTTTGGAAGCTGTGCTGGAAAGTGCAGTTATGCTAGAAGAGCTGTCTGATGATTTGATTTTATTTTTATGAAAAGTCCAGTGGAAATGTTAACTAGTTCACAGAAAACTCAGGTGCAAGCACAATTCCACACCTGTGTCAGTACCAGAATGGGGAGCTGGCACACAGTTTCTGTCATTATTATTTATTATATTTATTGAGGAAATGCTTAACTTCCCCACTGAAGATGAGGATTTCACTCTGCTGTGTTTACATGCACAGCTTAACCTGCTCTTGAACCTCACAGAATTCCTCACCACAACCTGTATCTGCACATAAAGAGCTCCAGAATGAGCTGCTTGAGTTGCAAACCTCAGGCAATACTGCAGAGCCATGCCTGGAAACAGTGGGTCATGCTCAGAGCTGGCACTCCATGTACTGGTGGGTAGACTTAAGAAGAATCCAAGATTTAAATACTGAGCAGGAAAATATTTTTAATCACTCTGTTCACGTCAGCAAGTAGCTGCTGGTCCAATTCCCATGGGCAGTGATTGAGCTTAAGTGTTCTTCCCAACACAGAGTCAGGGTATGTGATGAGACAAGGATTTGAAATTACATGGTTGTGGTTATGACATGGTACCAGTTTTGTGCCTATTCAGGTACAGGCCAGGCTGGTTTGGTTTTAAGGACATGATGCTAAGTGTTTTTATATGTTCTAATTTTTATTCAAATAAATAAACAATTTTCAGGAGTTTACTGGGGTGATAAAGGAGGGATGGAGGAATAAATGGCTAAAGCAAAAAAAAGACGAGAAATTTGAAATCTTATATGGAGAGTTGAATATGTGTTGGGATGGAAAGGGTGAAGGAAAAATATTGGGATTCCAAGTTATTCTTGCATCATGGCATAATTTTCAGTGCAGAATCTTAGAATTACCCCACTGCCAGTTCTGATATATGGGAATTCAGCCCCTTCACTTCTGGGTGATTAGCCCAAAGTATAGCCAAGATTTTGAGTGAGCAGGTGAATGTGCTAGTTAGTTTTGGAAGATCCCTGGAGTTTGAATAGAAAAGAACTTGCTTTTACTCAAATAAAGGGAGGTAGGCAAACTGGTTTCCCTTGAATTGCTCCAGTATGGAATTAATCCTCAGTTATAATTAATGGATTCCCAACACCAGCTGCTAGATTAATTGTAAATCCAGATTTATTTCTTTTTTAACCAGATTTGGTTGTTTCAGGCCCTGCTTTTTGAGATAAATGGGACTTTTTCAGTTTACTTGGGTAGAAGTTGGGTCAGCCCCATGCTAGATGCCTGTCACACTGGTGCCTAAGTGATCTGTAATTCCAATGTGACCTTAGGTTTGATGAAGAAATCTTTAATAAGATTGCTTGTGTGTTTAAACAGCCCATTTGTAAAGGCTTCTTTCCCCACAATAGTAATTGGATTCCTCAGTATTCAGTTATTTCATTGCGAGATGTTTCACTCTAAGAAAATAATTTCCAACCCGTGTTTCTTTTCTTCTTTTAACTTAAAAGATCCTCTTGTCTTCTTTGTGGTCAGTGCATCCCATTTGAAACTGCCTGCTACAAGCTAAAATCTGTACATTCTTATCTCCCTTGCTTTGTTTTTCTGTACCAAACTGTAAGCAAGCCCTGAATTTTGTTCAGATTTGGGATCAAACACTGAATTTTTATTTCTTTTCCTCGCAAATTCCTAAGGGGGAAAGAATCAATATGCTAATGCTCTTGCATCAAGCTTTCAAATCTATGCAGACATCAATAGGCAGCTGTTCTGTGCTTTTTAGCATTTTGGGCCAAGGTTCTGATTTCAAACAGATTGATGTAAAACCAGAGGAACTTCATAGGAACTTCTCTGGATTTACACCACTGGCTCAGACTAGGTCAAGCTTTTAAATTAATTCAGGAACCAGATTTTGATTTTCACTATTTATATAATAATTAGAATTTTATTAGGAGTAGGACATCTGCACCTTCATAGCTCCTCCCTCAGGAAATTAAGCCATAATTTTGTGACATTGTGTGCTGCCCAATATGTATAGCTGCTCTTACTTGGTAAATGTATATCAAATAGCATTTGCTACTTCACCAATTTAATACAAAATAAAATCCTTTCGAGTCAGAGTAATGTCCTCTGCTTTATATTTGAAAAAACAAATTAATCCCATGATAGGCTATGCTTTGCAATAAAGTTGATCAATGGGATCTACCTCCACAAATTGCAGAACATACCACTCACATTGTTTTGAGTAATACTGGTGTTTTACCTTGAAGTACATTGCTGTTGCTCCCTGTGTTCAGTATAGCATCTTAAGACTTTTTAATAGAAAGAAACTAAATGAAAATTGATTGATAAAAGCTCCATCAAGGTGTTTATTGTTTTTTGCCCAGGGGTAAAGCAGAAACTTTTGAAAGCCATGTCATTTGTATTAGATTCTGTTTTTCAAAGTGCATGGGCAAAGGAGATGTGAACATAAAGGCAGGAAATTGCTTTTAATCATTAATAACTTGCACAGGGATCTTGTAGTACAAGGTGGAGTGTCCACCTTCGTGCTGGATAACGAGGATTTGTTGCAAAAATTGAGTGCAGAGGTGTAGTGGAGGATGGTGTATGCAGCTGTAGTACTGACACTGGCATCCAGAGCAGCTTGAAGCATATGCAAATGGAAGAGAAATACCTGATTACCAAGGGAGCTGTGTTATTGTCAGGTACTTTACCAGAAGTGCATCAGTAGAGACAGGATGTGCTTCAGCAGCAGTTGCCTGTAGGGCCTTTAAAGTTCTTAACCCTTTGGAGCAGGGCCTGAAACAACTCATCCTTCCCTGGCTCATGAAGTATGCTGATTTGAATGGGGCAGAATCAAGATTTTAACCAGCAAGAGAATACCCATTTTCACCAGTAAGAGAATTTTAGTGAGGTTAGGAGCTGTACACTCTTCTATTGTGTAGGGAATTTATACCCAAAGAAAGAACATGGAGTAAGCAACAGGAAAGTTGATGTGAATGGAAGAGTCTTCAGAGAATTCTGAAAAGACATTTGTTTTTGGCTGTAATGAAGGGACATAGGCTTGAAAACACCCGCTCCAGACAGGAGTTTGCTGCATGACTGCCTTTAACCCCAGACAGGCTGAGCAGCCAGCTCAGCTGTGTGTGAGTGAGCAGCCTTGGGCTGGACAAGGGGGCTTGGGGTTTAGTTTATTTTTTTGCCATACAGAGGTAATTTTTCCCCAAAGTAACCCAAACTGAAATGTCCCTAGTTCTGAAGGTACATGAGTGTGTATGATCAGAAACTTATTTCCTGCTCCCCATCACTCTTAGATGGAGAAAAGCCCAGTGACTTGCTTCTTTGGCTGCCCAAGACCATTTTGCATTCTCAGGTCTCCATGGGCCTTTTAGGATCATTAAACCATCTTCAGGATCATTAAATGATTTGATCTGTGCCCACTCATCACATGTTAAAGGTAATTATTTGAAAAGGTAAAGGGGGTCTGGCCTCTCTGTAACCAGATAAGAAGGCAGTGGGAGGCTTGTGTGGTGCCATCCTTGTCCCAACAAGTGGAGCCATAGTGGAGAGCTGCCCCTTGGTAGTGGTAAACTGGTTTGTCACAACATTGACTTGCTGACTTGGAAAACCTCCAATCCAAATAGAAAATCAAACCCCAGACTGGAATAGGTTTGGGAAATGGCAGCTGATGTGACTTGATTGAGACCTTGTGGCAGCACTGGTGGCAGAACCAGAACTGAGTGCTGGAGCCCGCTGCAGAGGAGATTGCAATGGATTAATCTGCTCTGTTCCTTACTCAAAAGAGTGCAGTTGAATCCCTGTTGGTTCTGCTCTATTTTTTCCAGATTGAGAATGAAGAATTCTGTACATGGGTTCCTGGTGGTTGGAGGTTGTTTTGTTCTGTTGTGCAGTAGAGACACATTAGAAATGGCATTCACACTAGAGCTGGTTCTTATTGGGAAGGTAACCATGAAAACCAAGTGGAAAGTTTCTCTGCTTTGCCTTTCACTTAAGATGAATTTCAATTTCTCTTCTTAGGCTGAAGGAAAAAAAAAAAATTGTTGAATTTTGCTAGAGAAAAATGAAAAAAAAAAAGTTCTACTTTTTGTTTGAATATGATAAATAAGATAAATAATTTTTGTAAAAAACACCAAGATTTGGTTTTAGAAAAGATACTTGTAGTCAGAAGACAATTTAACGAAACTCAGTAATCTAAAAGTGAAAACATGAATTCGTTTCCACACACTATATAAATCCATGTAAACTAATAAGATTTATTTCTTTTATATTTGGAGAAGGAAGGAACTGTTTAATTGGAGAAAGTTCAAACCCTGCAGTGATAAAACCCACGTTGCTGTGCTCACGAGTAGTGTGTGTATCTGTAATGTTGTACTGCTTTCCCTGTAGGTGGTTTCTGTGTTCCTTACTCAATGTTCCTATGCTCTTTAAAAAGAATAAAAGAGAATTAACAAACTTTCCTAGCTGTGTTGTACAGCATATCCTATATGATGGGATTTCACTTACTAGATTTCACTTATTAGATATTTCCAGGCATGATTGCTCAGTGCTTACAAACAATTGCAGTGGCTGTGCCCAAATTAAACAGAAATGCACAGCTAAGGCTAAACTCTTTCAAGGTCAGGCCCTACAAATCCCCTGCACATCAGCTGTGCTAAGAGTTGGCAATGGGACATGAATGAAACATGTGACAAACATATGGAAATTATATTCCTTTGTTTTGCACTTTTAAAAAATGGATTATACTCAACGTGCTACTGCCTTTGAGGGCTATGAGATAAAACATTGCAAGGTTCATTGATTTCAAGATGGGAATCCTGGGTACAGCCCAGATGGAAGCCTGATACCAAAAGCTGCTCTTGTCTTTGAACATTATTAGCCCCAAAGAACTGAAATTCCTTTTAGGTTTCTCCCCACCACTTTAAAACAATATGTGTGCAAAGAGTTTCCACTTGGTTTC
>JANRGV010000048.1:10245194-10267540 GCA_024734035.1 Alethe castanea | reverse complement strand
AAAGAACTGAAATTCCTTTTAGGTTTCTCCCCACCACTTTAAAACAATATGTGTGCAAAGAGTTTCCACTTGGTTTCGTTCCTGGTCTGACCTGCAGTTGAAGCACTGAGGAAAATGAGGTTTAGGAGATGATTGGCTTACAAGTCCTCTTAATGGCATGGACACCAAAGGGTTTTGGGAGGTGTAAAAAGCCCATCTTAAACTGCTCCTGGGTAGCTGTTCTGGTGCTTGTAGAGAAGATGGTTTAAGGAGGTTGTGTCCCCCATGGGCCTCATGCTCACTGACACCTTGATAATTCTCTTTCCTCACCCTGGTTGAGCTGGCAGTGATTGGTGGATCTGATCCCTGAGTTAGATCTTTGAGGTGATCACATGTAATATCTGCATTCCACTCACCTCTTCATTTTATGAAGTTTATTTGTCTGTGGCATCATTTCAGAGTGATTTCTTAGAAATACTTGGCACTAACAAGTGTACGTGGGAGGGAAGGTAAGGGTGGGCAGTGGTGGTGCTGGTACCAGAATCAACCCTCAAATTACACCTGCAGTATTTTGTGACATTTTTGGAGTCATAAATCAGCTGTTAACAGGGCTGATGTTTGAACAGTGGGTGTATTCCTGGGTGATGATGAGTATCTCTGGGGGCACGGCAGGGATACACTGAGCTCTGGCACCCCAGGAAGTGTCACTGTCACAGGGAATAGGGTACTCATGGCATTGCAATTCATGCACAGCAGCTTGCTGGCACCCACAGGAACAGCTCCTCTCCACCCCCTCTCCTGCCCTTCTTTTGGGAATCTCCTGCTTGCTCCACTGGAATCCTGAGTGGAGGTAATTTAGGCAGGAAAATACTTTATTAAGCTTATTTTCACATTGGTTTTGCTCCCTGAAGTGCTGATTGAAGGTGTTCTGCTGTTCATTCAGGTCACCTCACAACTTACAGGGAAGTGGGACCTCCCTTTTTGGGGTCTAGGTTAAACCACACATGGGTAGGATTAGCTCAAGTTGCTAAATTGTTCTTAGCTGATCTGGTGGTGAGCACACAAGGTGAAAAGATGCCTTAAACTTCACTTTTTCTTTCCTCCTCAAACTTGAGCCAAATAGGGAATGGAGAAATTGGCTCGAAAGCCTTTGTTTATTCCTACTCATTTTCTGTTATTTGTTGTTCTTCTTTTCAAGTAGACTTCCAGGCTGAATGCAATTTTCCTGTGGGAGTAGATGCCGCGTTCTGTCTGTGTTTTCATCTCCATAGTTGACAATAATAAAAATTCCAAACAACTTCTCCCCACATTCCCTGCTTTGCTGTTGTCATGTTTTCTGCTGGTTGACAAAGTCACCTCTGTGGCCTTAATATCTGAGTACATTTGTTTTGCAAAGTGCTGGGAGCTGCATGGCTTGTTGATGTTTTCAAAAGCTGTTGATACACTGCATGTTGCACGGTTAAGAATTTAGGAATTTTCCACTCCCACTCCCCAACTGTTTTTTTGGATTAGTGTTTATGTTTATCCAAAGCACCCTGCAAACACCTCCTGTCAAGAGTAATGGGAGAGAGGCTGAGGATATCAGTAAGGCAGCCTGTCTTTCCTTGGAATATTACTTGCTTGTCCACTGAGAATCTAAAGGAAAATCGTCCCAGGAATTTCTTACATGTGCACAACCCTTTCAATGGAAATGAAATCCCAAACCTCTTAGAAGGGTTTATTTTGTTGAGTTAAATCCTTTTCTTTTCCTACTCCTCCCTTGCCTGTTTCCTCCTTCCACCTCTAGGCATTTCGAAGTATGACTTGCCTGATCATTAATTTGTTTCACCTTTTTGAAGATGGAAAAAAAAATACCCCAGAGGAAAAAAAAAAAAAAAAGAGTCACTTGAGAGATGTTTTTTGGGGAATAACTGAGAAAACAGGAACAGGCTTCACTTTAGCCTGCAGCTCATGTGTGGCTGGAAGAGGAGCAAAGTCTCCTCTGGCCAAAGGAAGGAAGGAGCAACAGTTTGCTCTGACAGTTTATTCTCAGTGGTGCTGCTTGGACACTGCAGTAGCAAATCACCTGTGAATAAGAAGGGAAAGGAAGACAAATCACTTTACTTTAGAATGGCATCATGTTTTTAATGTGGGCTTTGTTTGTTCAACTGCTTTTTCATGGATATTGGTCTCCTTACACCACAGTTTTATATGTAAGTTTTTCATCTTGATCATCTGCTCTTACACACTGGTGTAAGGTGCTTTTGATGCTGGAAGAGGAAAGGCAAGATGTTGGTTGCATCCTGAGGAGCCAAATGACATAGCTCCCTCTAAACATTAACTTCTGTGCTCCCAAGTCCTGATTTTAAGAGATTGCATCTTGCAGAACTGCCAGACCATGAAACTTGCCAAGCATGCGCTGCTACACATTTCCAAAATAACAGGAAAAATAAAATTGGCTGAATTAACCAATGAACCAGTTTCTCCTTTACTATTATCAAGTAATAGCAGTAAACATCATTAAAACCATTCACTTTTTAGTCAAACATTGTGTGACTAAAAGATACTTTAGATCACAAAATATGATCTGATAAAAGGTGTTCCAGGCTGGATGCATATAATGTAGTAGTTTAGAAATTCCCTGGCCTCAATTTCAACCCCGTGCTGTACAAATCAAATTGCAAATGAAGCCTGCTTCTGTTGGATGGTGCCAACCATCTGATAAGGAGATCTTGGCTGACTACTCCTCATGTGTCTTAAGGGGATATAAGAAATGAATATTTTTAATTTTTATTACACTTTGAAAATACCATCTTTTATGCCTTGTAAAAACTACTTGATCAATTTTCATCTTAAATCAATTATTACATGGTCTTTCTCTTTTCTGCAGAATGCTTTTGTCTCTCAGAGTTTATCTTAATGATCACAAAAAATCCAATGGCCCATAACAAGATTTACATTGTTCCTCATAACATTTTACTCTGTGTACAATTTGGAGATGTCTGGTTCTGAATGAGGCTGTGATTGAGAATCATTTTGGTTGGTTGGGGCATGAGGAACATGAGCAGAAAGTCGGTGGAATCTCTTCATTTCCAACCAGGTCAGCATTTTTCCTTGACTTCAGACCCTAAGCTGCAGTTTCATTTTATGTTTCCCCTGGTGGCTGTTCTGCTTGGACTTCTGTTGTAAAAAGCAAATAAATACATGGAATTTTGTTATTTTAAACTTGGCCTGGCAGTGTACCAGTGCAGGGGCGAGGGGATGCTGGGCAGGGGAAGGTGGGTGTTGCCTGTGCTGGCTGCACCGTGGGGAATTGAGGGTGAAATGGAGAGATTCATGCATCCAAATGTTCCTGCTCTTCATACTTTGGGCTCAAGAATCTTGTCTGAGTTGGAAATCAACCCCATTCATGCTGCACTGATTTCTGTGCAGTGTAAATGAGTGTGAATTATCACAATGTTGAAAGAGATATAGTTGGTATCATGTATTTGTTAAATTTCTACTTGACTTGTATCAGGAAGAGAGATTATTTAGTAAAAAATGCTTTATTAAAAATGTTATTTTAGAACCAAATATTTCAATTTCATAAATGGATAATTACACTGATTATTAAATGTATATATCAATTCTATTAATGGATAGTTGCACTAATTATTAAACGTTTACTTAGTGTCAAAGTTTTCTCAAAGTGTGTGCCTGCCATATGCTAATGGCAGGCTGGTTAATATTATTTATTCCAGCCTACATGTTCTCCAATATGAATTCAGAGAAGGAATTTTGTGTGCATGAAAAGTGATGTGTATTCAGAGCAAGTAATTTTTCAGTTTCCCATCATGTTTTGGAACCTGGTTTTGAGAACTGTGTTTGTTTACTGCGACTGGATCCCAAATTACTGAGTTCCTTACAGCTCCAGAATCCTGGGTTACATAAAGGGCTGTGCACAAAACCTTCAGTCAAGCAGAGCTGGGTCCTTTAGGTGTTTTACACTGCATTTTCTAGCACAAGGAATCAAGTGAGAAGGGGAAGTAACAAGCAAAGTTCTGAACAGCAGAACTATGGGACAGGATGTCTCCTCGATGATTATCATCATCACCAAAGTGTAATTTATCCAATTAGCCAATTCCATTAAACAGGTTCAGCTGACTCTTTTTCTCCTGCCACGTTTTAGTGTGTTTATATCTCGAATGAGTGAAGGATGTATTGTTTGACATGACAGCTTGCTTTGTGTGCAGCTATCTCTTTATTTCAATCCACTGACTGACAATAGGTAGGTGTGGGTCTTTTTGATGTAGCATAGGGAATTATTTCCTGATTTGACATGCTAATTGATTGGGGATTTCTTATTATATTAAGGAGTATTCACCCTGAATTGTTCAGCGGAACAGCATTGGTGCATTGCAACAGGAGGATAAAAATGAGGGATCAAACAAAAAAAGTAGACATATGTAAGTATAAATTTCTGTGCTGTGATTATTACACATGGTTAATAATTTTTTTGCCCTCTTCTCTTGTTACCTTCAACCTTGTGCTTCTGTTTTCTGAAGTGACTTCAGAACTTCTATTGAGAGATAATTGAACTTTTAAAAACAATTTTAAAGTAGTGACAGTTGAAATATATGAAGCATATTTGCGTAAAAAGTTGACAATCTGCATGTTTTTGCTACAAAACTGGAGTAATGTTTTGAATTTCAGATTTTCCTGTCTCTTTTCAATGCCAAATAAAAAATGGTTGACAAAGGAAGAGGGAGGAGGGACGCTGGAGAAACTCTTTGGTAGCAAAGGAAAGATCTTGTGCAAAGAAATATTCACACCTCTCAGCTGAGAGAAATCTGGCATTGTAGCATTACTGCAGGTTTAAACTATGTGATCTGGGTAATTACATCTTTATCCTTGAAACTAAGATCATGGAATCATAGACTGATTTGGTTTGGAAGGGACCTTAAAGGCTGTTTCATTCCAACCCCTGCCATGGGCAGGGACAACTTCCACTGTCCCAGGCTGTTCCAAGCCCCATCCAGCCTGGCCTTGGACACTGCCAGGGATCCAGGGGAAGCCACAGCTTTTCTGGGCACCCTGTGTCAGGGCCTGCCCACCCTCCCAGGGAACAATTCCTTTCTAATATCTAGTCTAAATAGAGACTGTCAGTTTTAAGCTGTTCGCCCTTGTCCTGTCACTCCAGCCCCTTTGTCCAAAGTCCCTCTCTGGGTCCATTGAAGCCCTTTCAGGCCTTGGAAAGTGCTCTAAGGCTCCCTGAAGCCTTCTCTTCTCCAGGCTGAACATCCCTAGCTCTCTGTCTCCATAGATGTGGCATTCCAGCCCTTGGAGCATCTTCATGGCATCCTCTGGACCACACCAAGGTACAGCCAATGTATTCTACTGTATTCTACTGTTAGGTAGAAACAGGAATACCAATGACGACTAGAGCTGCCAAGATTGCAGGCAGGGGGCAAGCATAGGCTTAGCGTAGCATTTAGGAAAAAAAATAAAAAGATGAAGTGAGTTGATTCTTTTTATGGAAATTTTTCTTTAGGGAGGATGTTGCTCTGACTTCTGGAAGGAGCTGGATATTCCATCACATTCCTGTGTTTCAATAAATGGAAAATACAGTGATGATGACGCTGATTGTTTTTAAAATGAAGCTGTCTGTAGTTATCTCTAGAGATAATAATCCCCTGCTGGTTTAGTGCTTCCTTGATTTCGTTTGTATAAATCTGGAGGATGAGACATTGCAAGGCTGTGTCAGCTCCGCCACGTCACCTCCCAGAGCAGCCTCATCTCACCCACCTTTCAAAGTATATTCTCTAAATTAATCCTATAAGGTTTTGCTGGTCTGCTTTAGCTCTCTGATTGTTTAATACTGGACCAAAAAATTGAACATAGCAATGTTTTCTCTCACTATGTCTTTACTGGAAACTAGTTAATTGTGACCCTCTGATTTGCATTGCACAGGAGAGCCTGTGGCATGTCTGAATATTGGGGGTTTTAGCATCTCAGGGGGCAGAATAGCTGCTGCCTGGCATCCAGGCATTCTAATAGTGCTCTGCAAAGTGGATGGATGGATGGATGGATGGATGGATGGATGGCTACTATTTCTTAGCTTTTTTTCATTTGCCTGATTGTTGGTGGCCACGTGTGAAGGAGAAGATTCAGAATTTGTAGACTTACGTTGGTTCTGCATATAGGAGCCTGGGTAAAGCAGCTTTTGCTGATGTAACAATTATTCCCTTCTAGGAGCAGTTTGGTCTTGCATGATCTTTTATTTTTTTTAATCGAAATTTCTGATAGTACTTTTCAATCATTTAGATTCATTATTTGCATTTTAACAGTATAGGAAATGGGAAAGAAAGTGGGGAGAGGCTAAACACGTAAGTCTGTTGCTTATAATGACACCAGCATTTAAACTAAATTTGCCTAGCACCCATTCTTCATGGTTACATTGAGACAATTCTTTAACTTAAGATTTTTGTGCATTTATTTCAGGCACGCATCATGGTTAACCCTTGATAATTTTTTGTAGAAGTGCAGCCGTGGATTGGGAATGGCAGAGGACCTCTGGAATGGGATTTGTAGAGCCCAGATAGAGCTCTTTTATCCAAATTCTGTCAGTATAACAGCTCATTTCAGAGCCCAAATATGACAGTGCTTCATTGGAAGAATATATTACCCAAGTATCAAGTTGAAAAGGGTGTAAAGTGTAATGTGGGGGACAGTCACGAGGAGCAAACCCCCCAGGAGTGAGATGTGTCATCTTGGCAGGGTATGAAAAGCCACCAAGGGGTTAATCATCCCCCACGCCATATGAAATGACAACAAGCTCTTGGCAGCTTTCCCCATTCTTTATATAACACTTCCAAGCGCTGAAGCTTGTATCCTCCTAGTAATGCTTTTAATTTGTGCTCTGCTGGGGAGAGGCCAAGATTTAATCGAAATCATTAGAATGTCTTTGCTTGAAGTAGCTGAGGGCTTGTAGTGAGCTGGAGGAGGTTACTTCAGAATAATTAAAATAAATACATAAGGTCATCATTGGTGCCTGAGCTATGCCAGACACCAGGTTCAAGGGGGAAAGGTTGAGTTTAATGACAACTCCTCTTAACTTAAGTAGGATGCTTGCACAGCCACATAGTTTTAGTAATTAAACTTTGCCTTTTTCCTTTCCCACACACCTGCCTAAGTGACTTTGTTTCTAGCTTCATCTCAGCACAGCAAAGATGGACTCAAACCAAAGTCCAGGGGCCAGATTTCACAGAGATTCAGGGTTTTGGGGGCACCACCACCTAGATCCAAATCTCAATTTTCTGGTTTATCTTTTATCTTTAAAATGAGATTAATTTCAGTGTGTCTATAAGTGTGCACATATATGTTTTTGAGAGAATGTGGTGGTCTGTGTGTGAATGTGTGTGTTTATTCACAGCCTCAGCTGGGATCTGCTGTTGAATTTTGACTCCATTTCAGTGGTACTATCAAAACACAGGTGCTGCTGCTGCTTTCAGTGTATATTGGCATCCACACATGGATTTTAGTCCTGTATTTGCCTGAAAGACACTGCCATGCTCAGGAAAACAAACTGCTGGGGTAATTTTGAGGCACAATACATGTGCTAATTGCTTAGTGTAAATTAGAACACTCACTTTCTTTGTTGGTTGTATATTAGGCAAAAAAGTACTCAAAGGAAAGTTTAAGAAGGTTCATATTTCTTGCACTGTACAATCCTATTGTTGTACAGACAGAGATGGAGTGAACTGGAAAGTGATGAATTTGTGTGAGAAACTGTCTTTTTTGAATGACTTTTTATGCCTACATTTGAATACAGCCTCTTAACAGCAGAGTAGGTTCAAATAATGAACTAATAGTGAATGTTAAAGATTTAGGGAATTGTCTGTGAACTTTTGACCCTGGGAATATAAGGAGGTTTGCTTTTCAGGAGAATTAGTCTAGCTGGGCTAATGGGTGCCAATAAGGGCTGTAAGCACTGTGTCAGGGACCAAATCTTTTAATTAACCGCTGAGTGAAAAGTAGTTTGGGAAATGCAATAAGTCAGATTCAGGTCAGATCAAGCAGAATAATATGTGGGCAAAGATGAAATTAACATACTAGGAAATGCAAGCTGAAAATCTCCAAACTTTCCTTATTAGACTGATAGAAAATGGGATTTACTTTGATTGCCTCAAGGAAACATGGCACCTACTTTCATTGACTCATTCTAGCAGGGTTTAGATTCTCCTGGCCAACAACACCTGCAGATGAAAAAGATTAAACTGGAGACACACCATGATCCAGCTTTGAAATGACTCTGTGGGACAGGCTGGCTTGGCATTGGTCTGTGCTCCAGTGGTTTTGCTCAAGTCTGGGATGCCCCACAAAGTTACAACGAGGATTAAATTGCTGGTGAGCTTCTGACTCTTGTCTTTCTTGACAAATGGTGCTGCCTCTGAGCTTCTTTGCATTCTCCATTTTTCTGAGTCTACTGTCTGTTGCTTTGACAGTGACATTTTAACTTCTCCTGGAGCAGTTTTTCTTTTACAACCTGTGGTTGTATCTTCCCTGTCACAGCCATGCCATGAAATCATAGAATCGTTCAGGCTGGAAAAGACCCTTGAGATCCCCAAGTCCAACCCAGCAGTGCCAAGTCACCACTACAGCATGGCCCCAGGTACCAGCACATCCACACCACCTCTAAATCCCTCCAGGGATGGTGAGCTCCACTAATTATTAACACAACATGGATAATTACATTCTGCATTGTCTTGTAGATGGAAGGATCTCACTTTTAATTATAGCTTATTAACAAAATTAGTGGGATCAGAACTACATCTAGAGAGTTTAGAAGGTAAACCAGTGTCTGTCAACATATCATTACAGAGTAAGGTTTAAATTATTAGCTTAATTCAACATCTAATGGAATTTAAATCCTATTCTGATTGTGCACAGAAAGTATTATTTTATAGGAGGACTATGCCTTAAATTTTGGTGTAGAATGCTTTGAAATTAATGGGAAAACTCCAAGTAAGTGTAATGAGCTTTGAATTGATCCATTTTGAGTCTTTTCCATCAACACTAAAATTCAGATATGCTTTGAAAACTGATTGTGGGTCCTTAATTTCCTAAGTATCATTATCAACAATAATCTGCCAAATAACTTATTCAAACCTCCACTTATGTCTCAGTCATCACAAACTACTTAAGTAATTTATTTAATTGGAACCTGCACTAACTTCAGTGTTACACACGCTGCAGAGTTGTGAGGGATTCCATAAGATCAGAAACAACTTCCCAAGCCCCATTGCATTTCCTCCTTGCTTTCTGACTGCCTTGAGAGTTGCAAAGGTTAGCTAGGATAATATTTTTTCTCTTTGTAATTGTTGCAAGGTGCACTTCTTGCCAAAAAATCAAAGGGCGAAATTCAATTCACTGACTTAAAATCAGTCGTGCTGTCGGCTACGATACATGTATAATTGTTCTGTCTCTATGTTGTTGGGCTGGAGCAGTTTCAAACAATCTACCAATCATGAGCAGGAAAAAAAAAATCATTAGAAAATCAATTTCTGCTTAATTGAAGATCTTTCTTCCAAATGGGAATGGAGCAAGATTTATAACCTCAGATTCACTGACTGTATAATGATGGCACTTGAGCTTGTCAAGGTTTTTGTTTGCTGGCTGTGGCATGGACAGGATTTACTTTTCCACCTGCTGTGGGTCAGCACAGTGAGCACCCTGTGAGCAAAAGGCTGAGGTATGAACTGGGTGAAGCACAAGAGGCTGTGTCTGCAAATCCAGAGTGGGAAATAAGGCATTGTACAGGGAGGAAGCATAACAGTAGAAGGGGATTTCAAATGCATTATTTATTTATATATTTACCCTAAGTGCGTGAGTGGAAATTGCATTGACTGACTCCTAGAGACAGTCCTTTGGCATCTGTCTGCTGATGCCAACTCTGAGGAAATCCTGCATCCCAGTGCCCTTGGGGTTGCTCATTCTTTGCCCCTCAAAATGAAGGTTCACAAAGGTAAACTCCTGCCACTATTCCATATGAGATCTTTGCCACTGACTTCAGTAGGATCAGCATTTCACACCATTGGAAAACTTGTCTGATTTTCTTCTCTTGATAGCTGAGCAAATCACAATGTGGTTAAATGGCAGCAGGCAAGGAAAGCATAGGAAAATGAAAAACTGATAGCAAAACTAGATTTGTGATTATAGATTCTTTCCCCTTCCTAGTTTCTCCTGCTGAACTGGGAAAATGCAGCTCCAATCTCATTTAAGTCCAAAATGAGTGGAAGAGAGTCATGGTGTAAATACCAAGCAATAGCTAAAAGTGAATTTACCAAAGTTCAATAAACATAAAAATGATGAATTTAGATGTCATGTAATTAACTCAGAATTACATGAGCAATAACCAAGTAATTACACCTTTAATAATGCATTAAACTTGTCAGGAATACTTAGTCATTCAACTAGAATTTAACAAGATAGCCTATAGCAAGTTACAGTAATTAGATATCACTACTGAAAACATTGACAGTTCCTAATTGATACCTTTTATTATCAAATTAAATGCCAAACATTTCTTTTGAGTGTATTAAGGAGTAATATTAGCTGTGTTTAAAACCATACTGCCTAATCTAATAAATTGTATGCAGGTAAAAAAAACGAAAAAACAGCAACAAACCAAATGCTAGGAAAAAATATATATCAGCTAAACCTATCAATCACTTACACAAATGTGGTTCAGATTCTCAGTCCTGTAATTTAAATTATAGCCCAAAAGAGTCTGTTCCCTGGCAGGTCAGCAGCAAAGGGAAAAGAGAGATGGAAGAAAAAAAAATTTGTGGAAGAGGTAAGAAGAATAACATTTACATCACCTGAAGGATGCAGGTCTTCATGGGAATAAGGCACCCTGCAGCCTTTGCTAGAGTAGAGCAGGGAAAATAAACAACCTCAAGACTTTGTAAATTAGCTCTAAAAGCAGAACTCGGGCTTACTGAGGACTAAATCAGATTGTTTAGACTACAGGAGAAAGGGTTTTGGAGAAAAAGATGGAATAGAATTGAAACTATGTGTTTACTTTCTGCTTCTAAATGTGGGAGATGTTTCTGCTGGTTTTATGTTGTTCAGTCTATGTGGTTGGCAAATAATTTTTTTTTTTTTTTCATTGTAACCATGCCAAAAAGTAAAGTTTTTTTTCCAGGGGAAACAGAAAAATGCAAAGAGAAAGTAAAAAAAAAAATATATTGTCAACTTTAAATTTAGTTTTTCTGGAAGGAAAATGTATTGTTTATTTGTATTGTATAAAAAAACCTTTTTTTTTATTTACAATTTTCTTATTTACGATAATAATACCTATATTTTGCCTGAATTCATTAGGATTTTTGTTTTTCTGAAGTTCATCTCTAGTAAATTTCTGGAGAGAGAAACTATGCAATCTCATTCTGGATATGTACTGGAATCGCTGATGCTTATGGACCCGTGTGTACTTTAAACCAAACTAAGCAGAGATTGATGGTGTCTGTGTGAAGCAGTAGAGATCAGTTGGAATCATCACATACATCTTTTGTCATTTCTTTTTTCATCTGTATAATTACAAGTCTTATCAAGCTGCATGCTGAGCTGTGGCTGATTGTCAATAAGACCTGTCTTGATTGCATGGTATATAAATATTCCATGTCAGTCTCTCAGGAGGCAATTCCAGGGGCCAAACAATTGTACCTTAGTCCGTGGATACAAGGGCCTGGCCTTTTTTTCTACACTGGTAGTCAAATTAATACCTAAAAGGGAGGCTCACAGATACCAAGTGGTTAATTCCCCTGCACCTTAATGCTGCTCATCTGCTCTGGTCTGTGGTGGTTCTGCTGAGCCCTTCTCTCCAGATACATAAGATTATTCATGAAAATGAAAGTACTGCATTTATGTTTACATGATCCTCAGCCAGTTGCATGGCAACTGGAATTGTCTTTACTTTTATGCATATTAAAAACACTCAATAGATACCCTTTCAATAATTAATTGGTAATGAATGTAAAGGCTGTAGAATGCTTTATCCAATGTGTTTAGGCTTTATCCAGTGGTTAAACTGGATAAACAAGCTTTGTTTTCCTTGTTAGGTCTTCTTTCACAAAAGATGCCGTTCACTGTTCTCAAAAATACCAGGCAATAAACAAAACCCAGGAGGAGCAGAGTGACCTGGGCAGTGTCAAGGCCAGCCAAGTGTGTGTGTTTGCAGGGCACAGGACAGAAACTCTGGGGCAGAGCAGACTGCAAAATCTGCACTGTGAGGGAGGCAGCAGCAATTTCCAATCCATTTTCACCACTTCTGATGCTCCTGACACCCACCCAGTGCCTGTCTCTCTCTTTGGACTCCCCCAGTGTGCAGGTTCCTCCTCAAAACTGTTGACACCAGAACAGAGATGCTGTGGCTTGAAATAGCTCTGCAGGGTTGTCTCTTCTCTCTTCACTGACTGTGACATAAAGGGTTTCCATTGCATGGAGAAAGGGAGCCTTTGTAGATTCAAAAGTATTTTTCTTGTTCCTTCTTTCTTTTTTCCTGGCCTGTTCCAAAGCAAAAGGAAAAGGTCAACTCAGCTGTGTCTGCATCACTTGGCAATTTCACCTCCCCATCATACCTTTGGACTTCTCTTGCTAGAGATTTGGGATTCCAAAAACTGCACTGGCTGTGACTGGAAAACCTTTCCTCCTTGTTGGGAATGTGAGCAGGACTTTTTCCAAAAAAAGACAGAGGCAAGCATCTGGTTTCTGCATGGGTTTTACATTTGTTTTAACATAAGATGAGGTTTCTTCACTTTCTGAAAGTCTCCATTGAATGGGGCCAGTGCACTGATGGATGTTAGTGCTTTGTGGGAGAGTTGTGCACCTGCTTGTTTGGCCTTGGCAGCACCCCCTGAGTGCCCCAGTGCAGTCAGGCACTGCCTTGCTTGTCCCCTTGTCTGGAGCATATCTGGAGTCCCCTCTTCATCCTGATGAGGATCTGCTCATAGATCTGCACGTGGGGAAAGAGAGATCTGCACAGAGGAATCCTTGCTGACTGTGTGCAGCAGCATGTGCAAAGTATTCAGCTGATGCTTCTTCCTTCCTGTCACCACTAATGGAACAGAAGAAGTCAATCCCATTGTTTTCTTTACATATAAACACCCTCGTGTGCATTTATATCCATGTAACACACACAAACCCCTTTGCTGCTATGGAGGCTCTTCTGTCAAACATGACTTTGGGGTTTGAGGTTTCTTAAAATGAGGTGCTCTCAGCAGCTGGGATTGGAACCCACCAGCAAATCTGCATATCTGCTCCTGCAGCCCCTCAGGTGGGGGCACAGTTACCATGGCTGCAGGATGCAATCATGGCAAGTCATATAAATGAAGGACACTATTGATTGTTCATTTTTGCACACACCATTACATGCACACACTTCTGAAAATAAGGCTCGGGGCATAATTGGTTGTCAATGGAGCTTCACCAAGTTGGCTGTATACATTTGGTTTCCCTTATTTTTACATTTTAGAGAGTTGCTCATGCTGATTCACAGAACCTGTTCTTAGGGCCTTGAATTTCCTCCTGGATATTTCTCTCTGCATAGCTCTTGTGTTATGTACCTAAAATAGATGATGTGGTCAGCCTTTTACATTTGGTGGCTGTGCTCTGCTTTATCTCTATAAAGAAAGGAATCAAGTGCTCCCCAAAGGCTTCCCAAGTTTGTTCTCAGAAACAAAAGTACAGGAATTTCTTGAAATCTTGAGACAAGATATATGTGGAGGTAAATTTGACAAAGTAGTTGATGAGTTTACTACTAAGCAGAGCTTCAGTGGGAGGACAATATAATTATCATTGTGTCCTGGGGAAAAGCCCACTTTATCTTTTGCAAATGAAGAAAATTTCAGGGGCAGGGAGCATCAAAACACACACTTGAAATGAGGGTCACCATGTGACACTGGAGGAATAAACTGGAAAAGACCTTCCCTGAAACAAATAAAAAACAATACAGCTTTATGAAAAAGAAGAAAATATCAAATATAATACAGTGTACGGGCATGAAATTGAGCACTGAATTGCATGAATTCACAAGAGAGTTGTAAAAAGAAATGAATGGCTTTGAATTTCACTTCAGGACATCCTAATGCACAAGTGAGAACATTCTTCACTTTCACCATTGTTTGCATCCTGGCTCTTTTACCATACACAAAGAAAGGCTGAGGTAAAAAGAAAGAAGTTGATCAGGTTTTTCTCTAAACAACGGTAGTTCCTCTCTTGCCTGAATGAGAAGAGAGATTGAATGCTCTTTAAAGATGCCAGTGCAAAAATGTGTTTATTTGAATGACCAGGAATAGGTCCAGGAATTGAACTCTTACTCATGGTCTTTATGTCAGACTGAAAATCCTTCAAATGAGTTTTTACACTATAGTTACTAAAAGCACAAACAACACTTACAGCATGCAAGCCTAAGTGTAAAGAAATCAAATTATTTACTGCAAACTGGCAAATCAGTCAATTCTAACCTGAAAGTTAAGAAGGCTTAAAGAATTAAAGCACTTGGCTGACCAAGGAAATTCCATCAATGGACATCCTAAAGCTGCCTTAATCAGGGGCAGGTGCAATAAAGTCTCCAGGTGCTATTGAGTCAAGAGCAGCTGAAGGAGCTGGACAGAAGCTGCTAGAGCTTCTTCAGAGCCATGTTCCTGTTACTCCCCTTGCCTCAGAGCAGAAGGTGCCCTCTGGATCTGAGGCTTTTGAAATATCTATAAACAAACTGAAAGCGTCCTGGAATAGATTAAGTTAGGCCTTATTCTCGTGTATTTATTTTTTTTTAAGATTTTAGAGGAAGTTAAAAATGTATTCCTGTTCCAGGGGGAAGAAACAGCAATGACTGCTAAATCCATCAGGGTTGACAGATTTTGTGGATATCACTCACTTGACTGTAGTATGAAAAAAAAATCTGCTGTAAAAAATCCTATAAATCTTTAAAATCTCTGCAGCTTCTATTTTAAATGCACAAGAATACTGGAAATATTCTCACAAGTAAAACAGAGAATATTTGAAATATATACTAAACTCATTAACTTCCTGGCTAAATTGCTAATTTTTCAGTGGCTTTGGAGTATATTTTAAACACTGATGTTCATTAATCCTGGAATAAGTAGTTATCCTTTTTTTGTCTTTTCAGGTCTGAATGGAGATGATTTCTTGGAGTTAGGCCTCCGTAATGGGAGAGTGGTATATAGCTACAATCTAGGTTCTGGCACAGCAACAATTATCAGTAAACCACTCGATCTGACACTCAATGTTCATGTCATCCATCTCGGCAGAAATCTCCAGAAAGGCTGGCTGAAGGTAAAAAAAGTAATTCCTTTAGAAGGCTAGAAGGATAGCTTTTAGATGAAAATGTTGTCTGTGTTTTTTCACATTTTACTTGGAAAATTTATTTTTTTTTTTTTGTGCTTCCCTATAAATCTGGGAGGATTTTTTTCACTAGGAATTCCTAAATAAAGGCAAATCCCTTTGCTGTAACAAGTATTAATGTTTCATTGAAAGGTGGATGATCAGAAGAATAAAACTGTCACTTCTCCTGGGAGGCTGGTTGGACTCAATGTCTTCAGTCAGTTTTATTTAGGAGGCTATCGTGAGTATGCTCCAGAACTCCTACCAAAGGGACCCAGATTTAAGAATGGCTTTCAAGGTAAAGATTACACCATTTTCAATTCCTTTTAATAGATGCATCAGATTGTATATCTTTCTTTCATAGGCAACTGAAACAATCTCTGTCTTATCAGGAAACAAGCAAGAATCTCCTTGGCTGAATTTCCTGTGGCTATTTCATTATTTCACTATCATAACCAATAAACATGATGCAAAGAGGCTTTGCTAAATAGTTATAGTATTTTCGCTTTCTGCTAAAGTGGAAGCTTGCCATCATAATGTTTGCCATGTAATCTCTTCTTATGTGTCCCTGTTCTACAGCATCTCTTCTAAAGGACTTTCTTTCTCTGAAGTAGTTTGGATTCTTCTCCCACTGTGACTGACAGTGCTAGTTTGGGTAACAGCTTTCACACTAAGAAGTTCTTTCTGAAAGAAATCTGATTTTGTTTTTTCTGGCATTATGATCTAGGTCTTGAGACAGGACTTAGCTAATCCCTTTTGTAAATATTTATTGAGCAGATAATAATTTTTGCCTCAAAACTATGTTGAAGCCTTATTAATCCATTTTCAACTTCTACCACATCAGCAATAAAGCAAAGGACTTGTTCATAACACTTTCTTTTTGTTCTTTACTTCCAAAGAAACAATGTGCTTCATATTTGCAAGGTAAAATTTAAATTCATTTTAAGCACTGGAAAACCTTTCAAATGGAAAGAAAACATTTTGCAGTAGTAAAACAGAGTTTGAGTTCTCAGTTATGAAACTAAGGGTACGTTATGAAAGGCAAGTATAACAATAAAACTCATTTTCATAAGCACTGCATTTCCATTAAGACCACGTAACTGCTTTGTTTCCAGCCATTACCTCACTTTTTGTTTTTACCCTGAAATTTCCTCAAATTCAATTTTATATCATATAGTCAATTTCTCACTCAGAATGCCAAATTAACATCTCATCTGCCTCTGTCTTTTCAGGAAGTATGGATTATATAGTTATGCCTTTCCTAGCCTCTTAGCAGCTTGCAAATTGGCATAAGACATAACGCCTGTGTGACTATTTTAATAGGGTCAATATCTGTGAAGTACTTTTGGCTTTTTTATACACATGCTAACGTTAGGAGTGACCAACAGGAATCTCTGGTGCTTTACTGTAACCACAAATATTTTGAGTTTTCCAGGTTCCTCGTGTTAGAAATGTATTGTAATGACCAAGTTTCTACAAACTCGGTATGAATAATCTTTTAAAAAACCCACAAAATTCATTTACTGTTAGTTACCATACTATTCATTGATTTTTTTCACTGTCTTTAAAAAGAAGTATTACTGCAAAATTTTGGCAGAGATGTAGCACATAGACAGTTTTGTCTTTGTCCCTATCATTTACAGTATTAAGTCTATTATATTTGCTAATTCATTCCATTCTTCTGTTCCCAGCAGCAGTTTATTTCTGTTCTCCAGACCATAGTGACTTTCAAGGAATCTACACTTTCCTCTGATGTTTTCTTACATAGTCAGCATCTCATTTGTCTTTCTAGCTCAGAATCTCCCCAGTTTCAGTTCTCAGGATCTTCAGGATCAGAAATAAACCTCCATCGATTTTTTTCCCAGAGCAGGAACTACAATACCACTAACAGAGAAGAAAATTTTGAGCTATTTTACTTCAGCCAATCCGCAACTGCAGGGATCTCACAGAAACTCTGAAAGTGACAGCCAAGATAAATTTATCTAGGACACAGTTGATTAAACCACTCAGACTTCTGGAACTCTGCTGTTGGCTCCTTTTAAAGACATGATTTATTAAAACCATTTTGCTTCTAATACCAGAGTGCACCTCTCCTTTGTAAGAAATCACTACTGGATGAAGAAACATTGAGACCAGCCTTACTGCTGCAGACTAAATGTCCCCAGTGTCAGTGTGCAATAATTTAGGATTTTTTACTCTGTACAGCTACAGTTTCAGACCATTTCCTCCCTGACCTGCATGCCTTTAGCACTTGTTCAAGTAATTTCCACAGAGGAGGAGGAAACTGAAAACAAATTATTTTAAAAAATTGTCATTTAATAATCAAAAGTTGTGGAATTTTTAATTTAGGAAATGAGTGAATCAGCACCTAGATATTCTTTTGAAAGGATGAAGGATGTTTGGTGGTACTGTAAGCAATTTGCAAAATTTCGTTCAGCCCCTATGAGAAGCTGAAGAAACTGGTAAAAATAGACGAAGCAGCCAAGTTCATCTGGACTTTGAGGCTCTTTGCACTTCATCTGCATTTGAGGTTCCTTGAGAGCTTACAGGAGATTTTTGTAAATGGATGGTTTACTTAGCGTTCAACTTTTTTTCATTTCCTATAACAGTGTAATTAAGGGATCTTGAGAGTTTTCTGAGCATACTGCAGATTCTCTAAAAAGTAACATGTGGGGTTTAGGTAGCTGAAAGTCTTGTGGCCAAAGAGGCTCAGCCTGGTCATAATTGGACTGTCTGAAATGGGAGCATAAAACCAACTGACACATGTTCAAAGGTCTGTACAACTCAGCACTATCTCACCTACACAAAATGAGACAGAATTATTTGGAAAAAGCTGGAAGTTACAGCTGAATTTCCAGCCCTTCTGTCTCTGAAAGAGGCAGAGAGAAATCTGGTGTCAGGGACAAAAGAGGGAGAGTTCTAATGTTTCATACTCTGTACTACCATGACTGCAGGATTCAGTCTCTAACCACCAATGTAATTGATGGTGAGCCAGGGCTTGCATCTAGAAATACGTGAGGAGCAGAGGAGCAACTGGTTGTTGCTGTGGTCCTGTTCCTAAACAGAATGAAGCATGGCTATAGAAGTAATCTGTTGTTTGACATCAAATACTACTAAAAGGAGGAGTAGAGTAAATAGGCTAAAGAAACCCTTACCACAAAGCTGAGCTTTTGGAATTTTGAAAGTTGAGGAATTTCTTTCATGCTGAAAGAGCCACCTCTTCACAGAAATGATTCTGGAAAGTAAATAAAATTGCAGATACTGCAGTCACTTTTTGAAAATAGAGTAAACCCAGAACACAGCTGAGTTCCAAATAGATAGAAATACAGCCTTTCAGTCAAAGTTTGAGTTCATAATAAGCCAGAATACATTACAAGCCTGCCAGGGTTAAGACTATTTATCTTTATGTTCCTGCACCATTGATGTCACAGAAGGAAAGTGAGTTCTGAACTAGCTTTTAGTCAGTTCTGTAGGATTCATACAGGCCCTCTGGGTGTTTGGGTCACAGCTTCAAGAAGTCCTGAGTAGTCACTGTTGGGGCCATGTTTTAGACTAACACCCCAACACCCCACTACTCACAAACAGCAAAGAAAAACAGGGGGAAAGCAAAGCATTTAAGGATAGGTAGGATGCAAGAAATCTGTAAATTCAGTACTGCATTCAAATAGAAAATATCTTATCACTGTATCTATTTCTGTTGGTTCTCTTGCTGCATTTTAGTACATCTTCAAAATGCCTGCTATGTGTATTTTTTAGTCAAATTAGCATTAAATGTTTACAAGTGGGTAAGAGATCCTATCAAGAAATTATGGGAAAAAACCTTTGTATGATAAGGATATCTCATAAAAAATAAAGTAAATCTGAACAGTGAAGTCATATTTTATGATAATCCCTCAAGTTTACTTAATCCATTGTTAGTGGCTCTTTAGTGGTTTATGAGCTCTGCTTGACTGAGGTGAATGCTATAAAATAAATTGATGGTAAAAAAGGTTAATAATAGAAAAGCCTAAATGTGGTCTAAGAAGTCACAATTCAAAAGATTGCAAACAAAAAGGTAGTATGCCATCTGTGAGTATACAGTGTTGGTGTCCGATTTCAGTTTACTCGCATAAAACTCAGATGTTCAGAATCAGCCAAGTTGAACTCACAAAGCTGGGAACTTTGAGTTCTTCTTGCAAACTTGGCTGTGCCAGGAAACCTCTCCATTATTCAGAAGAGTTGGCAGTCTCTCATTAAAAGGGGCCCAGGACTGGCAGAGCAAAGGAAATTCAGGTCAGAAAGAAGGCACATTCATCAGCTGACCCCTCTGCACAAGGTTGCATAGTGCTTGCTACAACAGGCTCAAACTGCTGCTCTGACTCATTGAATAAAAGATTCAGTTGAACTTAGAAAGCTAGGCCAAAACACTCTTGTACCTATTACATGCTTTGTTTACCAGTGCTCAAGAACTGTTCCTAACCTAGACGCCACAGTAAAACTCTGGTTGGTACACTTAAACTAGTCACCAACACAAATGCCAGTTTATTTTCCATTATGACCTTAAAGTCCTTGGGGACTCACTGTGCTTTCCATTGTTTACACAGAGCTCTGGGCTGCTTTTGCTTAGCACTCCAGCAAGACCCAGGAGAACAGAACATGCTTTCTCTGCTGCTGATAAAGAGATGAAACATTAGTTAGGATTTACCAGGCAGCAGGCCACCTAAAAAAACAACCCTGTAAAAAGCAAAGAAGCAATAAAAAAAAAGATTGCAAATAATCATAAAACTAGGTTATTTTAAAATTACTTATTATGAGTTTCTGAATTAACAGTTATGTGTCAATATAGACAGAGCTACAAAATGTGCGAAATATGGAAATAGCCTAAGAAAGCTACTTTCAATAGCATCATTAAACTGTGGCTAAAATAGTTATCTTGCTGTAGATATTACTTATATTTTGTTCCAAATTATAATGTAACTATTAAAAAATCACATTGTACATTCATTGGGTCTTTCAGATGCAAGTCTTTTGTGATTTCAGTGAATCATGCAAAAACTCATTAAGTGATGCTTTTAAAAGCAATGTAATGATTACTTGAATGATTACTTGCAATCTCCATATCATATCCTTTCCCTTCTTCTAATATCAAGCAGAGAGCCTCTGGTATGCACTGCTGAATACCAACCCTTCTTGTGATTTCAGGCACTGTGGGAATTCACTATGTTTCAGCTAAATTTTATAAATCAGGTTTAGAAAGGTCTGAGCATTTTCAAATATATTTACTAATATATTACTCTTTACTATAATATATTTACTATTATATGTACTAATTTAATGTTGTTTAAAACCTGACTTTTAGTTTGAAGTTGTATATATACTTATGTATAGATCTAGATGACATTTCAGAAATGTTTAAGGCTACCTTTAAATGTGGCTATACATCACTTGTATGCTGGGATATATTTTGAAAGGTCACTTATGATTTGATTTAAAAAAATATATTATATGGCATCGTGTTCAGTTTTGCAGTATAGAAATAAGCACAGGGATCCATAAACATGATCCAGAAATACTGGTGACTTCAGCCTGACCCAAAAGGCTGACCATCCTGTGACACCATCAGCAAGAGCAGACTTTCCAAAGGGGCAGTCCCCAGAAAGCTCACAGGCTAAGCAGGAGCTACTGGGAATTAGCAAGTAGGGAACAATCTGCTTCACTCTGAAGCTTTAGCTCCTCCTTTCACTTGGGATACCAATGTATTATGAAATTAAAAGGAAACCGGAGCATATATCCAGGCACTGGCACTCAATCATCTTTACAAATAAATTAATACAATATTTCCTGCCAATATTTAGTCTGTGAAAATTATTGTCTTCCTAAACAATTCTTTGGTGAGTTTAGGGACTTAGAATAATCTTTGGATCATTTCCCATTGTTAGTCTCCATGCAGCTGTACTGTTCTGGAAAGTAATAAAAGTTTGGTAATAAAATTTTGACCATGTCAGGTCACTTGGCCACAGGACCAAGTAACAGGTTCAGAAGTGTTTACCTTACCAGTATATGTTAATTTTTTGAATTATTTTCTGTGATTAAGGGCCTGAAGGAGCAGTCTACATCAACCTTAAAATGTCATGTGTGACATGATCTGCATGTAGCAAGGACTGAAGCCTTCACTTGAGAAAGGAAGAATCTGAGTCATTACCTGAAAGGGTCCTGTTGAGCCTATGGAAATTCAAGCCCACATTTCCTTGCTTGCATTATATTATTTGGTGGCATCTGGATTCTATTATATTTTATATTAAGCAGATTTGTTGCTGTCTGTTCACTTTTTTCCTTGGGTTTTGGGGCTTTGTTTGGTTGGTTGTTTATGGGTATTTTATATTTTTTGGGATTTGTGACTGTTTTTATCTGATATAGACACATTTGC
The DNA here is from genome assembly GCA_024734035.1 of Alethe castanea. Lineage (NCBI taxonomy): Eukaryota > Metazoa > Chordata > Aves > Passeriformes > Muscicapidae > Alethe > Alethe castanea. The sequence continues at coordinate 10,245,795 of JANRGV010000048.1, read as the reverse complement.
GTAAGAGCATGAATGTGTAAACACAAAATTGTCCCTGGTCACTGATTTTATATTCTGTCTACTGCTTAAGAAACTATTTCTTTTGTTTCACTCACCATTAAGTGAAGGATTTCTGACTTGCCTGAATAGAAAGTAGCTGGCCTACCTTTATCTCCTGTAGATGGTATGGTTGCCCATTCACTGAAGATATTCTGGAGGAACCCATTCACTGAGGGTTGATGCTGTTCTGTTGTTCACTTTGTTTTGACTTTTGCTATCTGTTTTAAACCTAATTTATTTCTTTTTTTCTTTCATCTTTTCTGCTTTTGAGGTTGCATTTTTGATGTTCAAGTTCGCACCAGCCTTAATCAAGGGTTTAAATCACCAGGAACTCCAGAAGGACACCCCAATTCTGGTCGCAGTGTTGGACAATGTAAAGATTCCCCATGCAGTTTAATAAAGTGCAGAAATGGTGGCAAGTGCATAGAAACTGGCTCTACTGTTTAGTAAGTATATATGTGTGTGTGTGTGTGTGTGTGTGTGTGTGTACATACATACATATATATATATATATATATATATATATATATGTTTTAGACATAGTATAGACTTTCTCTAAACT
>JANRGV010000048.1:10135436-10245094 GCA_024734035.1 Alethe castanea | reverse complement strand
TGCAGCTCCTCCCTGGAAAGCAGAAGATTACACAGCATATTGAGGACTCTAGTGTTGATCCTGAGAGTGGGCAGCTGCCCTGAGTGCTCTCCTGGGCTCCTCATCAGTGTGAGCAGCCTTGAGCACAGAGGCACCGGCGCTGTTCCAGTTGTCCAGCTGATGAAGTGACAATGGGGTGTGATAATTTGCCAGCCAATGCTGGATTACAGAGCCACTGCAGCCCATTAACACTTCCTAACAATCCTGTATGGCTCTGCTTTGCCGAACCTGAAAGCCGTTAGAGTAAGGACTCGAGAAAGCTGAAGCCCATATGAAGTCATGAGTGTCCCTGGAGGCTTTCACATATTTTTTGAGCCAGTTTGAGGCTGGGAGACACATGTCTAAAGGATTTTGTGCATGAAAGCCCAGCCCATTGTGTATGGGCTTTACTGAGGGGAGAACCTCTGGGCTGCTGCACGAGTGACCCTGGTGTAGAGAGGACAAGGGGTACAGTGAAGATAGGAGTGATCCAAAGGTATTAAGAGACAATAGGGGACAGAATGTCTTAATTAAGACATCCTTCCACTTCTATCATTGCAGTCAAGAAAATGGTGCATAGAAGAACTTCTCTAGAGCTGCAAAAGTTACTCCATAATTTCTGTCATATATTACCTGTATTCTAGCTGCTGCTTGAATTATCCTTTAATGATGTGCACTGTATAATAACCTAGATAGATAGATACACCTTAACTATTATCTTTTCCAAATGGTGCAGGAGCACTGGACCGGTGCATTACACCACAACTGAAGCAATCAGGCTGTAGATGTTTAGTCTGGAAAGGTCCAGAGAATATATTTCCCATACCACCTACTCACCGCAAAATGTTTCCAGTGACTTACTTAAGATCTAATTAAAAAGATCAAAAGGCTGTACTACACTAGAGGAAAAGAGCAGGAGAAGTCAAAGTCATCAGCAGTGTCCTAAAGCTTGGGAACTGCAAGTAACTTGCTGAAATTCTCAGGAAATCATGGGATGCTGGTAGTGCAAGGAAAATATCTTGAGTGATTGCTATCAGTAGGGCTTGGAGGAGAAAACTCTGTCCTTCATCCAAGATCTTGTGATAAACTGAGCTCAGTGCACACAGGTAAGATATACGAATGAGTAAACAGTGGCTCTAATGTTACTGTAGGTCCTGATTTGCCTGTCTTGGTGTCCTGTTCTAGTTAGGGATCAGGGGAAAGCAGTTAAAATCCTCAGAGTTAATTTTTTTCCCCTTTGTGGTCTTTGCAGCAAAGCAGTGGAAGACTTGAAAGCTGGGATTAACCCAAAGTAAAGATGAGGTGGGCATGCTGTGAAAAGATTTAAAGTAGCATATTTACTATGCCCTGATTGAAAATACTAACATTTTGTGATAGGATGAGAGAAGTGAAGATGACCTGGCTGGTTTATAGCTGTGTAAGTACACAGTCTGTACAGATTTCCCTGCTTTGGATAGCAATGGGAGTTTTCAGTGTCCACCAAAATCTAAATTTCAGTCTTTGTTTTATTAAAGCCCTGACTCAGCAGGTCCCTTCAGCATTGCTTTGCTTTCAATTACATTATGCACAAACTGGCTTGAATGCTTTGGACTCCCCAGTTTGATTCCAAGTGAGATGGAAAATGGCAAAATTTAGAACATGGAACCAATAGGTGCCCTAATCCCCTGATGTCTTTGGTGCCAAGTTGTGTTTCAAATCTGGCCTATGTGCAAAATATCCTCTTCCCTTTTTATAGTTCATTTAGTCAGGGGTGTTTTTGACAAAAACCAGCAAAATATCCTGGAATTACCTAACGTGCTTGCAAGGGATTGTCCAATGGTTTATGCAGTGTTCCCATGCAGGAATTATATAAAAATGTTCTGTTGCTATGTGAACTAGAGGTTTGTTTTGATGTAGCATCAATACCCAGGAGGGGAGAAGGGGGTGGGGGGAAGGAAGAGAAGGGAAGACACTGGCGTGGTGCCAATCTCTGGAGTTTTTGTCATGATAAATGGCTCACAAGGAGTCAGCATGACCCGCCAAGTAAACCCAAAAGCTCTGAAGAGCCGTGGGCTTCAGATACTGCTGACAGACAAGTACTCCTTATCAGCCTTCTTGTTTAAACACACAGGCAGAGCATGCACACGTAGGAGATCTGCAGCAGCCAGGGAGAGCCAGGCCAGCAGAGAGGACTGCCCTGGCAGATAATGTCCACCCAGATGTCCACAGCTGATTTCCACCCGCTTGGACTTCTGCAGAAGCTTTGCATTTCCCCTCAGCTACAGACACAGGTCACAGCAGATCCCCTCTGCTGCTGCTGCCTGCGGTGGATGAGTTGTGGAGTACAGCAAAGGCTTCTTTGGTTTCTGAAGGGAGGAATTCACATTCAGAACTGTTGACTGAGGGGGGGGGGCATGTTTCTGTTGTACCTGCATCAGAGGCAGAGCTTCTCTGCACTTGGGTTGGTTTCTGTTTTGTCCTGCTTCTTGGTTTTTCATGTGTTTGACTCAAGTGAAAGGTTTGGGATGTACAGCTTTGAAAATGGATTTCATATGGATTTCTGATTTTTTTTTTGTCCTTATCCACTCTCTGATAGAAAATGTCAATTTGTTCTGATGGGCAGGTCAAGGCATGAGCTCAGTGGTGGTTTGGAGAATGCTTGTGCACCACTTAGATCTCCTGGCTGATTTTATGGAAATCTGTCGTGTAAGTGCAGCAGTGCATCAAGCAGCCCTTTGCTAACAGAGACTGTAATGCACTAAATTTACACTTGCAGGAAAGAGCTACAAGGACAACCAAAGGTATAATTAATGTGAAAGTAGTATTCCCCAGCATAACAGTCTTAGGGAATTGATGAAGCTGAAGAAAACGACTTTTCTCTAGTTACTCTCAGAGAGAATTTCAAAGCAATGGAAAATGTTCAGGAGAGTATTCAAATATAGGAAGACACATTAGAAAGATCCTCCCCTTAGCTGAAAGTGAACCATTCAAATCCTCTAAACCTAAGGAGAATGAAACAAGATAGATTGAGAAATTAAAAATGTCAACAGAGACAAAAGATAAAGGGATTGAATCATGAGTCTTCCGCTGTTTGGGTGAGGGGAATCGTCTCTCCCTTATCCACTTTGCTGTGTATACAAAGGACAGGCGACGGGGGAAATAGGAAGGACATTATGAAGCATAAGTAGTCACAGGACATTTGAAAATATGAAGTATTTTAATAGTAGCAACTGTGAGCAGAGTGGTTTGAATAGGTGCTTTGGTGAGTAGCTGAGTTAAATGATCTGCAAGCCCAGAGCAGTGAAGACAGAGCCCGGTGTTGGAGGCAGTGAGATGGGGTGAGCTGGCAGGAGACATCTCTTAGGGAGGGAGGGCAGCAGAAGAAACTCTTGGAACAAGCTGTGCTTGTATCCCTGAGACAGTGGGGTGAGCTGGGGCCTGCCCAGTGCAGTGAAGCTGTGGGGAGCAATGCTGGTGTGGGCTGCAGGAGTGGTGTAGCTACATCAGCTCTCTGCTGGGATGGATTGTTCAGTGAGCCACTGGGGCTGATTAGCACGGGCTTGGCTCTTCTCCTCCTGGGCTGCAGTGAGCTTTGGCAGAGGTAGTGAGGAGGTTTTGTGCTGTCCTTTTCTGTAAGGTGTTGATGGGTCTTGAGGGCTTGACCATGAACTTGTGATCAGGCTGAGTCCTGTGTGGTTCCCATGAAGCACATGGAGTTAATGGATAATACTTTATGGTAAGTACAGACACAAGAGTTAATGCTTGCAGTCTGTACCTGGCTTTTGACTTGACTGACTTCGTTGTGACACTTTATTTATTGCTTTGTGCATCTGCAAAATGAGGAGAGTTGGCAGCAGGTATCACCTTTCTGCATGATTGGAGAGAAATGGGAAAGAGATTGGAGAGATATGGAAAAGGAGAGTCTAGGAAACAGGTTGACACGAGTGGGTGAGGCTTCCAGGGATGAGAAGGTGGCTTATCTGATGGGATAACCAATTGCTTCCTCTCTACTTAATTATTGTTGCCATCAATGTGAAGACCCAACAGCTGAAATACATATTTGATTTTGTGAGTGGGACTTAAGTAGACAGAAAATCAAATTGGAGCCAAGAACTAGCCTGAAGGCAGGCACATCCTAATGCAAAAAAAGTTTTAAAGGGATTTGAGCATTCCCTGTGGCACAGCTTCCTTGTCCCGCTGCTGCTGATGCAGCATGGACTGGTTTCCCCCAATTTCCAGGAGACCAAAGAAATAAAATACTGTTCTGTCAAAACCAAAGTGCCTCTGGGCAGCAGATGAGGAGGGTTTGAAGCTCTCTATCTTTTATTGTTTTTTTTTCCTCTTCCATCCTGCATTTGCTCTTTAAGAAATTGTCATTGAGGGGGGAGAAGACAAACAAAAGTTGACTTTTGTTAAGCGGTGGAGACTTGGCAGTTGTGTGGAGGTCATGGTGCTCAGTCAGTGTCAGCCTCCATTCCCCAGAGTTGTATCCTGTAATGTATTTATTTATCATTACAGACGGCCAAAATTTTTTTTTCCCCTTTCAGTTTGTTCTGTCCAAGGCCGCAGGGTTCCGACAGAGATCAACAGCATTCCCGCAGTGATGAAGCAGCTCGTCAAAAGCTGAATTAGATGTTAAATCTTTCTGAAGTGGGGAGGAGGAGGAAGGAGGGGAATCACAATGTGCTAAGAATTTATCATGTGTTGTTTCCTGTGAGATAATGTATAGGAGAAGATTTGTTATGGTGCAAGTTTCAAACTGCTGTTTCAGGGCTACAGTGTCTGCCAAGCTTATGATGTATTTGATCTTTTCTGAAAGTCCTTCTTTTCCTTTGCTACCTTTTAAGCAGATTGTCTTCCAGGTAGGTAAACACTTAAAATGCTCCATCTACCAAAACATGTACAGGTAAGCACCAAAATTTGCATGGATAAGAGGAATAAGCAGAAATAATCTAGATTAGACTGTGAGGCCCAGTGAGGCTCCAGCTCTGGGCAGAAGGTTGGGTTCTCAAGTCATCCTGAGCTTTGCAGGTGGATGAGTTGGACAAGCTGTGCAGGTGTGCCTTCTTGTGGAAACCTATGAATTTTGGTATAGACCCTAAGGAAAGCAAGGCCTTGATTTGCACAGGTGCTGCAAAATGTGCCCAGCATGACTTAAAGCCCGAAGAAGCAACAGCCTGATGGTGTTTCTGAAAACATTAATTGAACCATTGTGCATCAGTGACCATCTCTTACAGTGCAGGTCACTTTCTTGAGCCTGTGCACTTGCTACCTGGTGGAAATACTCTTCGTGTTCTTTCTTTATTCATGCTCCTTTTATCCTCAGAAGGACACAGACCTGAGCCTCATTCATGTTTTCTGATATAATAGTGTTTGCTATCTGCAGTTGTTGAAAGGGCAGTTCGTGTCCCTTATTAATGGACTCTAAAATTCACCCATTTTAATCTAAATTGAGAGGGGAAAAGCATCCAAAAGATTTTTCTCTCTGAATAAGTACACTGGTGTAAAAACATTTGAGGTAAAATAGCTTTGCTTCAATTCCTCAATAAAATGTCAAGTGCAATGATAGATGAATGGACAACCCCGAAGTTTACTCAATATTGTTTTGTTCCCAGTATCTAGGTCAAGATATTTCTGGTTTGTTTGAATCAGAGTTTCTACAAGTCTTAAATGACACTGCTAATATTATGAGTGGTTTAGTTATCAGGCAGGAAGGAAGCTTATTGATCAGCAGGAAAAGCACTGTGTGCATATGAGCCATCTCTTCCTGCCTGGCTTTAATGAATCTGAAATCCAGCATTGGACAAGGGAAGTCCCTTGTGCTGAGGGATGTGGGAAGGAAGCTTGTAACACACCTGCCTCAGCTGCTTGCCTGGTCTTCACCAGAAATATTTAAATTACCTTTAATGAAACTTTTCCATAAAGCAATCCTGAAAGTATGATCTACTCTCTACTTTGCTTAGGAGGGAGTGAGGTATAGGGGAAAGTCAAAAATTCACCCAGTGTTGAATGAATTTGGGCTGTGAGTTTGGGTTTGAACCCAATCTTTGTACTCTTTGGCCTCTGGGCTGGGTGAATGTGCTTGTCAGATGCTGGTTCCCTCCTGAATATCCACTTGAAAACACAGGAAAACACATGACTGGTTTAAGCCACTAGGTTCAGAAAACACGAGCAGATACTGAATGTGTCAAGAGTGAACAATACTTTGTCCTAACTTCATCCAGGGTTTGGGACCTCAATCAGCAACTCAGGTTGCTCAATTTCAGTACAAAGGACTTGGAGGAAAAATTCAGGGTAAAATAAAGTTCTACTTTTCTAGGCTGACCTAGAAGGAACTTTAGTCCATCCTTGTTTTTGGAGGTTTGTGGTGTTGCCAAAGAAGGTCAGGGTAACCTGTCTTTGCTCAAAGCAGAAAGGTACATAAGTTGTGACATCACCTTTCTTAAGAATGGCTCCCATCTTTCACATGATATTATTTACAGAAAATAAGGCTGTAGCAGGAATCTCTGAGTGTGCATCACCATTATGAGACGAAAGAAGATCATGGTGATTCCACTGCCCATTCACTCAATGAAACTTGAACCTTTCCTTTGAAAACAGCAAGGCTTTGACAGGAGGAGGGGTGAAGAGCAGGCAGGCAGGGACTTGCAGCATCATTCTGGGATATGGAAAATATTAATTTGAAGCCCTCTGGTTAAGAAGTGGGATTTCTGTGGGAGTACAGGAGCTGCTGAGAAATTCAGTGAAGCAGCAGTGGCATTTCTGTGGTGTGGTTTGGCCTCAGAGGAGGCTGCAGCAGTGGGCTCTGGGAGGAGCACAGCCCACCTGGGAGTGCTTGGTACTCACCTGCAGCTCCTGCAAAGCACTGAGGGAGATGAACACGAGCTTTGTGGAGTCCAAGCAGGGCTGGGCTGAGCTTGGTGTGCAGCCCAGCTCAAGTGGGGACGTGCCCAGATGCTGAGCTGCTCAGGGAGCACTGCTGATGGAAACAAGGATGCATAAAGGGTTGGGGATTGGGAACTTTGCCTGTTCCAATGAAGGCAGCCACAAGGCAGGCTGTGCAAAGTGGCTGAGCTGCTCTGACGGTTCACTCCTGCCAAGAGAGAGAAGTCTCTCTGTAGCACCCAGCTCGTGGTGGAGCTCTGCAGGGCCAGCTCACCACACTGAGTGCAGCAGTGGGGAGCTATCAGAACAAGCATCTCATGGGACTTCAACCTGCAAGGTGTTTGCAGAAGGACACAATGAAGCAGAAAAATGAATCCTTCTCCACCAAGCAGTTTTATTTACCATGTGTTCCTCTTTGCAGTTTCTGAAGGATCTGGAAGAAATTACAAGAGTGACAGTTGTGAGAGAGACATACTCCAGATTGGCAGGGTTGGTTTGTGCTTTGTTACCACATTGCCTCTTCCTAGAAAAATGGATGTGCTGATGGTATTCCCGGATTTCTTGAGCTCTCATGCTAACTCTGGTAAGTGTGTAGAAAGGGAATAATGAGCATCATACAGGAAATAGCAGTTTAGAGATTTTTTTTGTTGTTTATGTTTGTTTTATTTTTTTGGTTTTTACAGATCTGTGTTTCAGGCTGGAAAATACCTTGTTAGCCCACTTGGATAGGAGTGTTGTATTGCTTTTCCTGGTTCTTTATTTGTTCCATACTCCTTTCTGTTGTATCAAGCTGCCCAGCCTGTGCTTTTGGGGAGGATCTGGTCCTGCCTGTGACACTGCAGGTCACACAGCAAAGCCTCCCAATAAAGGAGTGCAACTGTCACAAGAATGTGTTTCCAGTGCACAGAAAAGAAATCCAGTAGAAAAGTGACATGATAAAAGATAAGCTGTGTTGAACAAAGATGTTTTCTGTGTATCACACCCAAACATAGTGTATTTCATATTACAGCAGAGCACACTTCATCAGAATCCCAGGGAAGAAGCAGACCTGCTAAAAGAATAATACTTTGGTGCCAGGGAAATTATGCATTTAATAGATCTCCACTGTATTTCGTAGAGAGATTTCCATCTACATTCAGTCTTGGCTTAAATGTGATGGCAACATGTTGTAGGAGCCAGTTCCTCCTCAGGGCTTCCTGTAGGAACCGTGGAGCTGTAAATGGTGTTATGGAAGTGGCAAGTGTCAGAAGGCAGCAGGATGTCATTGCAGCTGGGAGGTGCTTTTGATTAACTGGCCCCTTCCAATGCTGAGCTATCCAGGAGAAAATCTGGTCAGGTGGCTTTTTAGATGCTTGGAGGGGAGGAAGTCTGACTGTGCTCTACATGCCTTGTTGCACTGGATCCTGACCCTGATCCTTATCCAAATCTACTGTGGCCAGAGCAGAGCCTCAGGGATAGAGTTCTTTTTCCTGCATGCAGCCTCCCCTCACCCCAGGCAGCTGCTGATGGGGTGCAGCTCTTGCTGAGAGGCAGGATGGATGGAAGGGACAGACTTCTTGGTCTTCCTTCAACCCATCCCCTACTGGCAATTCCTGTTCGAGAGAAACCTCAGCTCAATGTATTGAAGAGAAACCTTTCCAAAAGTTGCCTGATTTGAGTGAAAAAACATGGATGTGGTGTTTTGGTTTTGCATAGAGGGTTGGAAAAGTATCACCTACAGCATGTCAGAGTGGCAGCTGTTTGCAACCTTTGGGGCACTCCCTTTCTGCAGCATTCAAAAGAGCAAAGAGCTCATCCTCTGCCACTTCTGTGTTTACTTTGGAAGGGATGTTCCTCTAGGAGAACTGGAACTTCTCTGAAGAGACCAAGCTGTCACTGAAAGATTTGTGCATTCTGGCTACACGAGGAGAAAAGCCATTTTTACAAAGATTTGTCTCACTCCTCTGTCCCTGCCTTCCCATACGTACCTGTCCCCACTCCAAAAGGAGATTGAAAGGAAAGAGGATGCTGAGTGGGACAGTGGATGGTGCTTTTGGCTGCTGCCAGCAGCAGAAGGGCCCAACACAAGACCAGACACAACCTGGTCTGCAGGGACCATCTACCTTGTGGTAGAAAATCCTAATGGATTCATTTTAATTTAGGCTTCAAAGTCAATAGGTTGGTTTCCTTTTCCACATTCTACTCTTTGAGTGATAATTTTCCTATTTTCTGACCATGAAAAGAGGAACAGACTGGATGAAACTACTTCACAGTGTGTGAGTGGGAGAAATCCCTGTGCCAGGGGTGGCTGGGGGGCAGGTGCAGCGTGAGGAGGGGAGCACTGGGCAGGGTGGGTGCTCTCTGAGCCCACGGGGTGTGAGGGGGAGTTTCCACCCCCAGCAGTCACCACTGGTGCTGCAGGACCTGCCCTGTGTCTGCAGGCTTGTGGGGGAGGCTAAAACAGATTCTTGGCATCAAGTCTTGGATCTTGGAACCTCTTTGCTTAATAGATTGCTCTGTCTCCCTAGTGATACTGCTGCAGCTGCAAGCCACAGAGGCGTTTTGGCTGAAGTCCTCCTGGTTTAAAGGAAGGAATACTGGATAGATCTGCTCAGCAGCAGCAGGACTGAATGCTCTTTCCACCCTGGCCTGGGTGAGTCCCAATTCTGCTGACCTGAGGGACACATCTCTTCATGTCCCAGGCTCTGGAGATGAGAGAAACAGTGTCTGAAAAAGGTTTTGGTTTATATAGAAAGATTTGAGGTCTCTGCCCAAGAGGCTTTTTATGTGCTTTTTTTTTTCCTTTTGGAAGTTACTATGTTTATTTTTGTCTGTGTGAATAGGCCTGTTTTTTTAATATATGGTAAAGGTGGCTAGAGTCCTTCATAGACACTTTTTTATTTTTCATATAAACCTAAACAAATACATTAAATAAAGGTCCTTTCACCTCCAGCTTGATGGTTCAAATCCAACCGTGCTTGGGAACAGAAATGTTCAAGCAGTAAAAATAAAATATCTCCTGATTTATGAATAGAAGTGTCAAGCTTTGACTTGCTGTGATTACTGGCATCACATTATTTGTGAACATTCAGACAACTGCCAGAAATCCATGAAACACATTTGTGAATCCCAGAAGTTTCATAAACTTCAGCCTGAGTGGTTATTTGCTTTCTGGTGGATAAGTGGGCTGGCTAGAGTTGTATAACGAGGCAAGCTAACTAATGCCCAGGTCTCATAGAAATAGTAATGAGTGCAAAGCTCTTGTTCCTGTTACACAGCAGAAGGTGACAATTCTGCTCCAGTTTACACCAGACAATTGCCATTTGCTCTGGGGAGATGTTACTGATTTGAGGAAGCCAAGGAAGAGGGGATACAACCTGACTTTCAAACCTTACACTGTTTCCTGGGCCAGCTGTTGCGAAAAAAAAAATCAGTTATTTGCTTCAAGGCTGAATTGTTCTATTGGAGAAAACACAGCAGTGGCAGTGCCAGGTAATGCTGTAGAGAGCAGGAGGTGGTGGGAAATGGGGCTGTGGTGCAGGGCTCTGTGCAAGGCAGAGCACATCAGCCCCTCTTTATATCTGTACCAGTGTCCAAGTGCCTTAAAAAGCATGGGGATTTTGCAAATCCATATGGATTTGACATTGGAAGATGAGATTCCACTACTGAAGCCTAAATTCAAGGCAAAGCTGTGCTAAGGTGACTCTCCCCAGCAGCCCCTGCCATGCACCTATTTGCTGGGCATCCAAAAGCAACGAGTGAGCCCCAGGCTGTGGGAATCTTGGCTCAAAGCAATGGCAAGACGTGGCTACAGTACTGCAGAGCTACTCTGGGACTAATTGTACATGATATTTTAAACAGTTTTTAAGTGTTCTTTTCCTTTATGTGAGTCTTTACAATCTCCCACTGCTTTCTCTCCATCTGCAAAAAGTAAAATTTAGAAAAGGTTATTATAGCAGCTTTGTCACAATATATGGTACCTGCTTGGGGAAGTGACAGGTTAGGGACAACATGGCATAGTTGGCTTGTGCTACTGCTCTGCATATGTGAGACTTTAAAACATTATTTGCAGTTTCTGTTGGTGTTATAAATAATAGATCAGGTCCACAATTTATTTGCTGGAAGTTCCAGCAGTGTAATTAACAGACTGTAGTCATTAGGTTTTGGAGAGAGGGTGACATATCAATTTTTAACTGTTTTTCTGCTTAGAAACACATCCAAGTAGTGCTGCCTCCAGAGGGATCTGCACATGGATGGATGCACTTTGTGCATGCCATTTTCTACACATTCTCACTTTGCTTTCCAAGTATTAACATGTGTAAATCCCTTTGGCATGTGCAGATACGTGCAAGTGGGCTGTGCATCCATAGCATTTATTTGCATATGGGATAAATCATATGTGGAATTGTGTGCACTGAGTTACACTTGCACTGAAGCCCTTGGAGTGTTTGACCTTACAAAATATCTCTTCAAACCTGCAACTCAGCGATTTGGTTGCTTTTGCCTCAAAAATAAAGGCAGGGTGACTTTGTAGAGGAATCATGATATTACTTTAAGAAATAAACCTTTTGAGGTGTACTGCTCAGTTGCTTTCTCTTTAATAGAGTAATATGAAAACCCCAGAAGTGGAGAAGCCTGTCTTGGTGGACAAGTACAGGTGTAGCTCAGTGGTGCAGGTGTTGAGCTGGTACCCAGATTGGGTAGACTGGGGAGATTGATCTTTCTACCCACACAAACAGTCCTGTGGCTGCAGGACAACACCACAAGCTCTTCTCAGCAGACTTGTCCAACAAGTTGATTTGGCTCTCAGGGTCATAAAACAAGAGGGAGGCTGCAGTGCTGTGGTGTCCATTCCCCACAGTAATGCAGGACATGGCCCACGGGGGTGAATCTCACAGAGGTGATCCAAGATCAGAATTAGCTTCTGGAAACATTAATGCATGCATTTGAGTTTTAAGGGTGGTTGAAACAGAGAAAAAAGTTTTGAGAACTGCTTTTCTGTTACATTTTAGCAGGGCTTCTAATGATTTTGCCCTATAGCTCCTAACTTCTGCCAATAGTTCTATTCTTCGTGCATGGATGTAAAGATGATGACAATAACTGAGATCATCTCCTTGAAATGCCAGTTCAAAAACCCTGAAAATTCTTACATGGGGATGCTGATGAGAACCTTTCGGCAAACTGTTGGGTTTTCTACCTCTAAACACCTACCACTGATTATTTTATTTTTTTTTTTAATGGTGATTAAATGAGAGTACCCCTGACTTCCCCCATGTAGGCAGTCTTGTGGATTTTTTTTTTCTCTTCTTTTGGAGAAATGGAGTGTTTCATTCTGTGTCTTATAGAGGCTCTAATTCAGGTTTCCTATGGTTACATCACTTTATTTAAGGACAGTGCAGGAGGCAGGAATCTGAACTGACTGCCTGATGCTTAAGAAGGTGAATAATGACTTGGAGAAGACCTTGTGCGTATCTTTTGATCTTTGGGCTTCAGACACCCCTTCACCCATAATTAACTCGTGTGTTGACTGATCACCTGAGTGATCAAGGGAGACTCAGCATGTCAGTGGGAACCAGGGAACTATTACTCTATGGCAAAACAGCAATCAAGCCAGCTCCTCTATGATACAAATCAGATACCTGCAAGAACAAGTCACGTAATGGCAAGCTGTACTGGAGATGGATGATATCCTAAATCATTATCTTCGATAGCATCAATTATGTTTACAGGGTAAGCCCATGCTATCTTCATGGCAAGCCTTGTATCCAGATAGCAGCAGCAGCAACAACAAAAATTAAAATTACAGCATGGATTTCGGGAGGGGCAGTGCACTATGCACGACTGGCTAATAAATCAAGACCATCCGTGGATTAGATGGAGGGGAATGGGAATGGTTATCATTCTGTTGTACAAAATGCACAGCTTAGGCTCTGTAGATCATTTAAAATATATATGAATTTGAAATCAGCCAAAAGATATGTCAGGCATTTTTCTTCTTAGAATAATGGCATGTTTTTAAAGCCTAAGTGCTTTTCAGTACTAATTTTAGCATGTTTTGCATTCAAATGAAACATCTACTCTACGTGTGAAGCCCTTGCACACACTGCCTGTAGAGGTGGAGGGAATCACTGGATTTATAGGTTCTTTTGCACATTCTGTCAAAGTCAGTTCTGCCTAATGGAGCCCATGGAACAGGAAAGGCTTTCATTGCACAGCTTTCCATGAGAGAGATAATGTTTGCTGCCTGTCACGTTGCAATGCCTAAACAAAGACCCAAAATCAGTTTGTGTTAAAAGAAGGAACCTCAGCTGGGAAGGGATTCAGTTAATAACATTTTCTGTAATGTCTTTATCAGCATTTCTGTGGCCAGTTTGTGACAATAAACAGGGAAAAAAAAAGCTCATGCTGGAGATGGAAGTAAATTTCAGGCTGATATGAGTGATGTACCTCATAACCAGTTATAATTAGAAGGGAGGCTTCTTACAGTGCTGCTCCTCTATAAATCACAGCAGATATTACCCCAACTTGTACAACAACTATGAAATATGCTGTGAAATTTGAAACTCATGAAAAATAGGTTCTTTTGTTGCAATTTCATTCTCAGAAAAGCTCTCATTTGATACAAGTTTGTGCCTTTTTTGACTGGTTTCTTAAAACTAAGGTAACCAACCTCAATTTCCTAGAGAACTGTTAAAATTTAAATTTAGTAAAGCCTTTTCTTTTTTTTTTTTAATAATCACAGTTTGTGCAAGATGAAAGCATTGCATGTTTTGCTACACAGCCCTTACTTGGAAGAGTCAATCAAAAAAACTCAAGCAAAAGTTTTCTATAGCAGAAGCTTCTTATCAAGCACAATTTTATACTAAAGAAGTCAGAAGTACAGGTTGATAGCTAATAGATGTGTATTTTCCTCTTCTCTTCTGACAGAGTCAGCTTTGACCTGGCCAGGTGCCCACCTGCATTATTCCAAATGTGACCATGGAAAGTCCACAGGGAAAGCAAGCCTAGGGAAGAAGGTCTTACTGGATTGAAGCCTAAAAACAAAATAAAAATCAAGTAAGATTCCTCAAGTTTTTCTCTTGCACTAAGGTCTAAGTCTTTTTCCTATGATATTTTATTTTTAAGAGAAAATGGATGAGTTTATTTTAGAAATGTGTTCTCTGAAAACTTATGAACCATTCAGGACTGTTGACGTGGTAGGGCTGTAGCTGCTTCTATTGATCATCATTTAAAGCTGTAATTGCAAATAAAAACATCATTATATCCCCCAGTTACCTTAATTGAAAGGATTGATTGACAGGAGCAAAGCATGGTAAGAACTTCTGTATGGGCCAAGTGCTTATGGCCATTTTAACACCCTCATTTTGGCATGGCCTGGGTTTGTTCTTGTGTGGAAGAAGAAACTGGGGAGAAACCTTCATTCTTCTAATGTCCGACCTCATTTCTTGGGCTCCACTTGAAATATAGCAGGGGACTGCACAGGATTCTGTGGGCAGCAGGAGGGCCCCTGACTTGGCTTCCCAGGTGTCAGAGTTGCCTGAAGAAGCCACCTGAACATGCAGGTGTCCCTGGTGTGTGCTCTAGTTGTGTGAAAAAAGGATGTGACAAGACACTGTGACTGGCTGTGACAACAGTCATTGCTCAAGGGAATGTGTTCTGTCAGGCTGGGTTCAAACACGTGGGACGTGCTCAGCTGCCTCAAAAATAAATGAGCATTTATAAAGAATTAAACACAACTCTTGCTTATTAGGTGAAATTATCAATTGTTTTGTCTTCCAGAGGTAAACAAAGAGCTGAGGGAGTCTTAATCTCTCAATCTTATGACCTTATGGTCACTGTCCAAAATACCAGCAGTGACGTTCCACGCTGGAGAACTAAGGAGAAAAAAAGCAGATACTCAGCAGGGTTAGCCCAGTGTCTTTCCAAGTAATCCCTTATTTTTACAAAACATTTCCATATGGGAAACTTTATCACTGAGCAGATACACTGAAAACAGTGTGGTCAGTGTTTTGTGTAGATGCTGATATGGGCTGTTGAATACCCAGAACAGTTGAGAGGCTTCAGCAGAGCTGCTCTGCATGTCTAAATGTAAAACTGATGCCTGGGGCTGAAAATTGATCTGTAACATTAAACTCCAACCACAGAATGGGCATCACCACTTGGAAGGAAGCAGATAACTGGTATTAGCTCATCTGGTAAAGATGAGTAGCTGGACAGGGTCTGAAGAATTCTTGCTGATATGAAACCCTTACCCTGATCTTTGTGGAAAATTGGTTCAAAACACAAATTTGTAGCAGATACTTATTTATATAATGTGCCTGAGATGCAGCCCTGAATCTAAATCCCTTTTTGCAGGGCAGAGTTGAGATCTGGCTCTCCACTGACCCTGCAGGACAGCCTGTCTGCAGTTCACTAATCCTAGAAAGCAGACAGACATACTCTTAAGAAAAAGCCTTCCTTTTCCCTTCCCCTTTCCCTTCCTTTCTTTTTCTCTTTCTCTCTTCCTTTCTTTCTCTTCTTTTCTTTTTTTTAAGGGAGAAATTTGTTGCAATAATACGATCCCATCATGCTCTCTCCAGTCACAGCTGAGTGACACTACATCAGCAGCAGAATATGTACAAATTAAACTGTAACAACGCACCAAGGAGAGGCACAGCAATATCATAAAAATTATCCACAGTGCAATATGACTAATGTTGTGTGAAATGCATTCATTGGCCAAATGATGTCTAGGTGTTTCTTAAGGAGTTATGCTGATGGAGATAATGGTTATAGAACAGAGATAAAGGAAGGAAAGGCGAGTGAAAGACAAAAGGTTGCAGCAAGGGCAGCCTGGCTGGGGAGGATGCTCAAGCAGGTGAGATTGAGCAGGAAAGCTGAGCTGCTCTGGAATGCAGAAGGATGTGAGAAGAACTCAGTGGCACCTTTCCTCCTCCCACGTCTGATGTGGAGGTGTGCTGCTGTTTCAGGCACACACACACATTCCCGTGCTCCTTCTCACCTCCTTTTATGTGGACTTTCTGCAAACATTCATCTGGAAATACAAGCTGCGTATACATTAAATATTCTCTAGCTCTGTTGCCTTTGTTTCCCCTTTCTAGACACAAAAAACCCCCAAGAATCCAAAGAGAAGGGACTGATTTTATTAGTATGTCCAAAACCAAGAAATGAACTCAGTCATAGCTAGAGGATGGCTAGACTAAACACTTCATTAAGGTGCACTCAGAAGTTGTCATCTCATTTCTTAATCTGAGAGTCTTTGTGAAATGAATAAATGTTTTGCCTGAATAAGAATCTTGGCTATTAGTAAGTCAATGTGATTTTCCTTTTTGTTAAACATAGATTTAGAAAAAAATCTGCCCAGTGACCCATTGTGCCATCATGCTTATGCAGGGATGTTTATTTAGACATCAACATTCTGTTTTCAAAGGAACTTAGGGATTACCTAAGTAAATCTTATTTTACATCTAAATTGCATTTTCCAAAACATCTCAGGTGAGCCCCTACCTCACTGAGTGTCCCTTAAAAACCTAAGTGTTTTTTAAAATTGGCAAACTTGTCAGCAAAGTGGACTTGCCTGAAATAAAATCAATCTCTGTGCAGTTGGTTGCTGGAGTTCAGGGCCTGATGCAGTCACAGCCTCTCAAATTACTAGAAAAATAGAGTATTTTAATGGTATTCCTGATTATTTGTTACCTGGTTGGTTACAAAGAGAGAGCCTAGGCCAAAATCATGCAAGAGTTGTTTCTGATGTATAGGAGTCATGTTAGCCAGTTTTTTGTTTGTTTTTTTTTTTTCTCATGTATTGATATGTACAAGGATGGGCAGTAGACCCAGCCAAAAATGCTGGGATCCAACTATTTTCAAAGTCCTAAGATATCCAGAATGGGGAGTTAATTTTGTCTCTTAGTGAAGATAGGGGGTCCCCATGGAACATTTCAATGGGAGGCAAAGCTCTCCACACACATGGGGTGTGCTGGGCTGAGCGTTTCTGTTCTGCTTCAAAGGCAGAGGAGGAGGGAGCGCTGCGATAAAATCTGTGTTTTCAGCCCTAAACCTGACTTGGATCTGGGGGTTCTTTGTGAACCTTACAAAGCTTTTTCTCCAGCCAGCCACCTCCACTCACCACTGAGCACGTGCCAGGAATTCCCCAGCAAAGGCAGCTGCCAAAACGCAGGCAGTTGTGATAACTCTGCTATCACATCCATAAAGCCTCGGTCAAGGCTGCTCTTCCCCCGAGTGGGAAGGGGCACAGTGTGGCCAAAGAGGAACTTCTCCAGCCTATAGCCCAGCCTCTGATATTTTATTTCCTCTCTGTGCTGCAGCTTTGTGTTTTCACAGGGCTGTGATGGCTCTCTGCAGAAGAATTTCTGCATTCCCTCTTCATCTGGGAACAAACTTGATCCATGTTCTCCAGGGGCAGGAAAGCACTTCTCTCTGGCAGGAGGGTGTGCAGCAACACAGCAAGCTCAACCTTGAGAAGGGGGAGAGGCACTCTGGGACCCAGGCTGGTTTATATCTCAGCTGATTCTCCTCTTTCCCTCTTCCATATCCCCTTAATAGCTTGACAGGAGAAATATAGGGAAGATACAGCCATCTGATTAACAGTGCCGGGGGCTGGGGATATATGACAAGCAAAGGGAGCGCAGCGTGGCTACCAGCCAAGTTCCAGCAAGAAACAGAATATCTGGCTTCCTCTAATCTCTGGAGGAAAATTAAGTTACAAAAACCTTTAGTGGAAACTTTGCATACATTCAGTACCATTGCCATGCCTGACAGAGAAAAAAAAAAACCAAAAACGCTGATATATTATTTAGTTTATAGTTACAGAATTAAAGGTGCAAGCTTTCCCACCAGGAATAACAATAAAAAAAATCCTCTCAAAAACTGAAGACAAAACCCTGTAAAACTCCTTGAATATTTTGTGCTGTCAGAGTTCTTGAGAAGTTCTCCTTTGTGTGTTAATGGTTGGTTATGTGAATTGTGTGAAGATGTCTGCAACTCTTCCCAATGAATTTTTGCACTCACATGTAAATCCTTTCTTGTTTTCCGAGCTGTTTGCTTTGCCTCCTGCAGGAGCAGTGAAGAGGAGGAGAAGGTGGAGGTGAGGAAAAGGCCCCAAATTGCCCTGGGCAGACACCACTGCCCTAGGAGAGGGCTTAGGCTGCTCCTGCCACCACTGAGCCAGGAGCCATTGCCTTGCTGTTCATCAAATGTGTGTGTTACACACAGAGAGGAATTCCTCCCCCACCTCCACGTCTGTCATCGATGTGTTGATGAAAAATAGGGGAGTTTGATTTTCAAAAAAATAGCTTAGGTGTTAAGTGAGCAACAAGCTGGGACCTGTGCATATGAGAGAGAGTGCTGATTAAAATGAAATAGCCTATTTATTGACTGTTACATCTAAAGCACTTGGAGTAACCATGATGAAAGCATTGCATGTTACTCAGCTTTATGAGAGGGGAAAAAAGAAGCTAGATTGGCTAGTTAGAACTTTTCTTCATGAAGTCTTACAGTATGTTGATATATGTACAAAGTGCAATTTTTTCATGTCAGAAACATGAACCAAGGCTCTGAACAGCCACAGCCTGGCTCAGCACCATGCCCTCCCCTGGCTGGCTGTGCTCTCCTCTTGCTGGCTATCCAGGCTGGTGGGAATCCACCTCTGCTTCCTCCAAGAGGAGAAAGCACAGATAATTCTGTAGTATTTCCCTCCACCTTGGTGCAAGCAGCTTGCTCCCAACCTTCCTCATGTGATTCCTTCACCAGCCTTGTCTGAAGGGAACACTCTCGTAATGTAAGAGCTGTGTTTACATGCCATTTCCCTTCTGAGGGTTTTATTTCTCTTCAGCCTCAGGGACCTCAACAGCAGCCAAAACTCAATATGGGGCTGAAACTGTACCCTGGCTGTCCCAGCCCCGGGCAGCCCTGCTGGGGACAGAGGGGTGTGTTTGTGTAAGTGTGCACGTGTGTTGTGTGCGCACAAAAACAGATGTGTGCCGTCCAGAATAAATGAGGCTATTCAGAGTGTCACAAAATGGACAATTTATGGCCAGTTTCAGCAATTAGTCAGACCAAAGGAGTGAGGTGGGTCAGTATTAAAACCCTTACTGTGTTGTTTATTTTAAAAAAGCAACAGGGAGTTCCAGCTGATGAGTAAAGATACTGAGAAAGGGTAATTAAAGAGAAACAATCTTTGATGTTTCTCTCATTACAGTTTCTCCTCATTTTGTTGTGCTCCCCTTACATGGTCTTGAGAAACAGAGCTGCTGCTTTCTTTTGGGGAGGGTGGTGTGGAGGTGGCTGCATGGGCAGCTCTGCAGCAGGAATTCACCATTTGCTTCCTGCCAGGCTCTTGCACCTTGCAGTGAATTCAGGTACTTCCTGCAGAAGTGCTGGCACCTAGCAGAAATTCTAGGTATCAGCCTACAGGGCCATCCACTTGTGTGACTATTTTTATTGAGCTACAGGGGGAAAAAGTTCCCCTGAAAAATATTGACAGCTTCTAAAATACTCCACCAGCCCAAGAGTAGCTTAAACTGTGTAAATTAAACCTTGAGCATGACCTGCCCCCACAGTTCCCCACCTCTATTGGTATAAATATTCAGTTCCATTTGGAATAAGTATTTTCTTTCTTACTTCTTACTTTTCTACTCAGGTCTCAGTTCTTCTGCTTCCAGCACTTTATTTTGTGCCACAGTCATAAGATTACATATTTCACATATGTTGTTGCAAACTCCTGAGCAACCCAAATCTTTGTGCTATATGGAAGGTTTTTAAGTTCAGGTTGTACAGTAAGAAGGTAAACTTTGCAGGACTTTTTGTTTTTCTTGGCCCGTGGGCAGCCTTTTCTGACTTGTGCATCCTGAGTGTGCTCGGTTGCAACATGGTGAAGCTGGCTGCTGCTCATGGATGCTCTTTCATTTGTGGGGATGACAGTGAAAGATGAAAAGTGCAGTGGAATGGTTAGGAGTTATTTAATCAAAGTCTTTCAATGAAATAAAAGATATTTTAATATGTGGTTTGATTCACTGCAAATTTTTGGCAGTAGATGGGGCCCTTACTGTAATAAAATTCTATCGAGTTGGGAAGTCTCTTGGAGGTGGTGCCCAGATGCAGAATATTGGGGCTGACTCCTGGAACATCATCCCTGAACTAACTCCTTGTTGTCTTCATGTAACTTCTCATGAGAAAAAAACAAAAGGATGGGGAAGGGGAAACAATGTCCTTATTCCTCTGTGTCCCAACTTTTCACTGCACTCTGTCCTAATGTTTTCTTTTACTGTCTTTCTTTCCAAAAAGCTGCAAACCCACGGGCTCCCTGATTCTGTTCTTGCTGACCACACTCAGGACACTGCCTGAGATCAAGGATGAGCAGGAAGGGGAGCACACCCCTGGAACAGGATGGGCCAGAACCAGAACCCCACCTGCTGCCAGGACACTGTGAATCCAACATTTCCCTCAAGCAGACCTGCATTTCCTGGCAGTGCTGGGGCTGGCCTGGAATCCAGACCTGGTCTGCTCAAGGTAGAGCCATTATCCTAAAGTGCTTTTATTGATCTGTTGACTTTCTGTCTCCCTCCTTCTCTTCCTCTCTTCACCCTGCCAGCCTCTTAAAGACTCATATCTTGTCTCATACAACCAAAGTATTTTAAGGGGTGAACAATGATTTTGAAGTCACATTAGACAAACTATATCTGACCAGTAAAACCAGATATCCCCTGAATGATATCTGAAGAAGGATCTGTCTACATTTACAAATGAGTTCCTCTTTCTCTTCCCTTTTATTTTTTTCTCCCTCTATCGATGTCCTGGTGTTCTTCAAACAATCAATTCCATGGGCTCATACATCTCCTTTGTAGCAGCCTATCCCCAAAGTGGCAATGCCATATTGTCATGCTTTATTTTCTGTTGGTTAAAGAGACCTATAGTAGTAAATCTATATCTCTGCTGTGATATCCAGCAGTATTAAAAGCTGAGATTTAAAGACAGGCCTGAAAGACTTAGTAGTTGATGCCTGTAGAAAGCCAAGAAGAGCTGTGTGCCTTACTGGAAATTTCAGACACAATGTGTTAAAGTGCAATATATTACAGTGACCCGAGCTGCAAATCCTTCTGAGATGGAGATAAAGAGAGAAAGAATAATACTGGAGAAAATGTTAACAAAACTGTGTGTTACCAAATACTAAGAAAGGGCCTGAAGTCGGTTGATCTCTTTCTTATTTTTCGTTTCAGTATTTTCTCATAAAACTGAGTTTTCTGGAAAATTGCAATTCCTTCCTAATAATATTGCTCATTAACTAATTGGATAAAGTTTGGGCATTTAGTCAAGGATCTGAAAAATACACAGGTAAATACAGAACAATCAGAAAAGGCTAAATTTGATTATAGAAGTGCATTCATGTTTTAAAAATGTGAAGTGCAATGTCTTTTATACAGCTGAATACATCATTGTTCATGAATGCAGTATTTGAAAAATAAATAAGTTATCAATAGTTAATAGTCAGGTAAGCATAAAAATGCATCCATGCTTTAAAATGCACTCTAATTTTTAATGTTAAAACAACATAAAGCATATTTGAGAGAAAAACAAATTCACATTGAACTCTTTTGATAGGCTGGATAGTACTACAGCGAAAATGGAGTGAGTGTTTTCACTGGGAAATAATGAGATTAAGGACAAAATCTTCTGTAGTCACATCCCTTTTCCATTTTATTCATATCAGCATTAGTTTTCTTTATATGGAAATTCACAGAAGAGAAGACAATTAATTTGCTCTGGTCAGTAGTTGTCTGTGCATTATCAAAACTCTCCTTCCACGTGCAGCTACAGCTCCTGCAAGCCAGGAGCAGGAGCAGCCCTGCGTGTCTCAGGTGAGCAGTTCTGCAGGACCTGTCACTGATCATGCCTGGTGCTTTGGTCAATAATCAATGTGGAGGGTTTGAAAGAAACCTGCTGGCTGAAATATGCTCATGTAAAGAATTTATCTAAGAAATCCAAATATAGTGAAATGTGGAGGGAGAAGAAATAAATGAGGAAATAAAAAACTTGGCGATCACCTTCTCAGGCCATGGGATGGCCACTTATGGACATAAGGCACCAAACTTTGATCAGTTTTAGGGTTTGTGTGATGAGAAGCAGCTCACAGTTCAGTGCACTGCAGATGACTTAGCTAATTGTAATACTGTGTTAGTAACAGCAAACTTTCCTTTTGAATCACAGGCAGGGAAAAGGGAATGGGAGTCCTGGGTGGAGAAAATGCCTTGGCAAGCACCCCTAAGTCATTCACCTTTTTGGAGAAACTACAGCAGGACCACAGCTACAGCCCATGTGCACTGAGCTGCATCTCTGGAGAGGGAAAACAGCAAATGCTTTGTGTCCTGCATTGAGCTGGAGGTAAGAGCCAGGGTTGTCTTTCCTTCCAGAGCTTGCATTAATGCTGCTGATGGCAGAAAACATAACCCAGTGCATTCTGAGCTAGGCACAAATCTGCATTTCCCGATCAAAACTTAAAGATTTTGAAGCAATGGTTTTTGAGGAGATATGTTTGCCCAGTTCTGTAGAAATCTTGATCAGAAAACATTGGCTCAGCCTGTGAGATGCTCCTAACTACTGCTATATGTAGACTTTGAAGTTTGTTTCTGTGTTTCAAAACCTAATTGCTCAGTGAAACTACCTGAGTAAACTGGTTTCAGGGCCAGAAAAGGTTCATAACTATGTTTGTCTTGTAAGAGATCATACAAAGACAAAGCTGGCGTTCATTCTAAAAGGTAAATTTGTCTTTTTACAGAGCAAGGTGAATTTGTGGACTTTCCTCCTGGGAGATGCTATCAGGACAAGCTGTGAAGTTGGATATCTGAAACAGATCAAGCCAATTTTCTAAACACCAGTACACAAGTAAGCACTGTAAGTAATTTCCAAGCTAGAGAAAGTGAGCCAAAAATCACTTCTTGAGACATACACGAGTCTGAGCAGAATTATGTGAAACTCTGCCTCTCCTGACAGCAGCACTGAATGTGGACAAGTGCATTTTATGATGTGCCACTGCTGAGCATGAGCTTGTTGGGAGGCAGGAGCTCAGGCAGGTGAGCTGATCTGCTGGGGAAATTCTTCACCAGCAGCAGTACTGCCTTGTGGTCAGCAGGCTTTGCATAAATGAACTGTCCTGTGTATTAGAATGTCACATTTGGTGTGTTGAACTACACAGGAATGAAGGCAGTCCCAGGGAAGGGGATTATGAACTGGGAACTGCCTGGCTGTTTCCAGTGAGTACCTGCCAGCCAGGGGAGCCAGGCAGCTGCAAGCCTGGTCTGTAGGACAGCAGATAAAGCAAGAGGAAGCAGGGAGGGAAATATTCTCTGGTAATTCATGGGGAGGAAAGAGGCAGAAGGAACCCCATGCACCTTTCAGCAGAACAGTTGTGAGCTGTTAGGTGTGAATCCCACTGAAGCCTGTTGTAATTAAGCATCCTGTAAGGTGAGGAGGGGGGTGAACACTGCAATAAGCTCAGCAGCAGCAGCTGCACCGACTCTGCCCCCTCTGGATACCCTTTGGAAATCTTCAGCGTGGTTTGTGCTTGTTTCAGAGCCAGAACAAATGCTGGCAAATGCAAAGGTGTGAAATGTTGGCCAACTCATCCCTGCATGCCCTACAAGGCACTGGAGGGAGGGTTGCTTTAAGTGGGTGATGAGCTCAGTTCAGAGGCTGTTAAGTTAAAGCTTATTACCCTCATTAAGAGATGTGTGCAATGTGGTTTTGGGCCTGTGATATGGTAAAACCAACATTTTCCAAATGTTCTGTTGTCCTGTCTGTTATGCTTGGAGGGGAATTCAGTTTCTGTTTCGCACTGGGTCAAATTTGGTGTGGAGATAAGATTTCTTCACAGAGTTTAGAACTTGGGATTGCGTCTGTGAAGGCACAGGCTGTCTGGGGCAATGTGCTTTGTCAGAACCAGGAGAGAATAGAAGCAAAGAAGGAGCAGGGTGCAGAGAGGTTCATGCTTTTGCTGAGAACCAGAGCTGTGCTGAGAGCACTGGGGAAAAAAGGCCAAGCCATGCAGGTGTCCCTGGCTGTGCTCCCTGCATGGCAGGAGATCAGCCTGTGCTACTCCCAGCAGGGTGTAAATGAAGAAGGATGGCTCAGGTTTAGCTTTCCATGCAATTTAATAAGCCCTTCAGGATGGGGAGCACCAGGGTGGGGTGATGTAGGATCAGGGTGCAGTTTGGATTCACCAGGTACCATTAGCTTGAGCTCAGGACTGATCCTGCAGGACTGGGCTGGTTTGCACAGTAAGATTTGAGTGTCTCTGCCATGTGCTCCTCATCATGTCCATTATCTGTGTGCTGCCTTTATCTGGGGTACCACAGCTCCTCCCTGTGATGCAGCACTGGCTCTCCAAGCAGCTTTAATCTCTGGCTGTCTTGGGAGGGTCAGGTCAGGAGAGATTTGAGGTCCTCAGCCCTGAAGTGAAGCCCTCCCTGCTTTAGACAGGCCTGCAATTGAAACCAGCTGATCCCAAGTCCTTTGCAAACATTTCCATTTCAAACCACTGAAGTTTTATGTCTTTCTAATAAATTTTTTTTCTTGAGCCTCATAAATCTCATAAAGATCTTGAGCAGCTAGTAAATTTGGCCATTCAGATGCACGTTTTCCAGTAAAGAGGATAATGGTTGCTGTTCCTGATGCCACCTCCCCTCCCTACCCCTTCAGCTGTAGGAATTCACCTCTTGCTGCTTGCACACAGCTTGGGCCTTGCTGAGAAAGGCAACACATGCAGGTCCTGTTTGCAGGAGGGATCAGTGGCTAGCTTGGCCACTGCCCCTACCCGTGACCTGAGCAAAGTCATTTGTTCTCCTCACAGGAGAGGAGTGTTGTCCTCTGCCCTGCTCAAGGGGTTGGGAATCTTGCTCTGTTCAGGCTGGAGAAAATGCTCCAGCCACTCTCTTAAGCTTGGATTTCCAGGTGGGCTTGAAAAGACAACATAAACCCAACACTCCTCAGACTCCTTTTGGAAACACCAGGCAGAAGTGCTGAAGTTTTCTAGAAAAACATGCTAGAGAAATAGAAAATTGCAAGCATATTTTCCCCTTCATTTGTTGTCTCACAAATTCAAACAAGCTTATTTCCTTTCCTGCAATGCTGTTTTTGATAATCTTGTGCCAAAGGCACTGAATCTGTTCTTATTGCTGTCAATAGCAAGATGCCTGTTGCTTTTAATGGTTCAGCTATTAAAACACCACATCCCAGTTGTCTGGCTGTGAGCAATCCCAAGCTATCGCAGTGACAATATGGAACCTTTTCCCTCTCTGAATGTTTCTCTGCAAAGTTTGACCATTTTGGCTGGGGTAAAACATGTGTCTATCTGGGATTCTTTCCAAGGATGAGATTTTGACAGCTGTGCTCATGTTGGCAAAAATCCTGACATCTTGTGCTTCGTTGAAATAGCAGATTCTTAGTGGAGAGGGGTGGGAATCCGATTTCATAGATGAACACTTATGAATTGAGGACTGTGAGCCTGGCTGAGCTCTTTTCACTTGGGGGAAAAGGTTGAAGGCATCCTTTGGGAACAGGGTGGAGCCTGCCTTTCCTCCCGTCCCCACCTGTGGGCACAGATGGCCGATGGGCAGTGGGGAGGATGGAGCTCTCTGTGCTGCTGCCAGCTTTGTGCAGCACTTTGGGACATGCCTTGGACTGCACCCACGGGAGTGGGAGTCAGCCTGCTCGCAGCCCATGCATAATGATGTTCATTTACATACTGGATGTTTTGGGCACCACTGGTGGGTGGTACTGGTGCGCTTTCAGGGAAAATCCACCTTTGCAGCCCTGGTCAAAACTTGACCTGATATTTCTGCCAGAGAGCTGGTGAAAAACAAAACCTTCTATACTCTGAAATAGCCTGTTTTGGGGGTTTTGTTATCACTATTGTGATAAAGTTGATTGAGTGTTTTTTGTTTGTTTTTTTCACTGGAATCTCCATCTTGAACTGGAGAAATATTTTCCACAAACACTGTAATTATTCAACACTGATATATTTTTGCAGTAACGTTCAATCTGATGAAGTGTCACTTTTCCGATGAAAAATCACTTATTTGGAGACTAGAATTCCTATTATCTCGACAAATAGGGAGTGGTGGCACGGAAAACTGTGTCACGAGGTCACCCAAGAACTCCACATCAGAGGCAAGGATAAACTGGAATGGGGCTGGTGGAAGGTCATCAAAATTTTTTCAGAAAGTATATTGCAAATATTCAATTTATTTCAAACTTTACAGTGGCCAGACAATTCCTTTATATCTTACCAAGAAAAAGAAATTAAAGAAAAAACTCAGAAGGTTTTAAAACCAGGTCAACAATTATTTTCTATGTCTGGTATTTCACTGGAAATTAAGGAAAAATACTTTTTAAAACACAAACAAGATAGCAGTCAAACACAAAACCCCAAACAAAACATGCCTCCTGTTGAAAACAATTCAAAGAGTTTTGCTCAGGAAAGGATTTAGCTTAGAGTTAGGCACACACAGTCAGGCATTCCTGCTTGCATCCATGGCAAATGTGAGGTCTTTTATGCAACAGTTAAAGGAAAAGCAGCCAATCAGTCTCACATTCATCCTTGCTGTGCATTAAGTGATGTATACAGATATTTATCATCCATCAGAGAGCACTTGGGCAGCCTTCTCATGTGTTTAATCCCTCAAGCCTTTTCTAAGGATTTGGGAAGCTGCTGAAGGACAGATGAGTCAGGTTTGAATTTGTAAAATTTGGGCAGTCCCAGAACAAGAAAACGTGGATGTTTGGGGTGCTGCACATGGCTGTGACGGCAAGCAGGCGAGCTGAAATGAGCTCTGGGCATGGATTATTTACTTTGCACAGCCTGGCCTTGTCAGCTGAGTGGCCAAAAAAGTGATCAGGAGGTACAAAATTAAATGGGAAAAGCTGCACCTCCTATAGTTTGTTTATGGGACAAAGGACGCTGTTATTGCGTGGGAGGCTTGGTCAGCGGGACTGACCGATGGCCTTGGAGGCCCTTTCAAAGCCAGGCCTTAATGACAAGCTCTTCCCTTCCTCTCCCACTTGTTTTTTGGAAACTAGGGCAAATATTAGCACAACTGTGAGTGTTGGGCTGTTGTGTTGGAGTGCTTCTAACCCGTGGTGGCTTGATGAAAACTAACATCACGGTTTCTACACTGAGAAATTCCAGTGGCGTGCCTGCCATAAATTAAACTGAAATTCCAACTTTAAGTTGTCTTCTAGTTCTGCAGCAGATCTGTTTACTCAGGAGTAGCATAAGGCAGATGTCTTCATCTTCGCTGATTCTTAACAGGTCACAGGCATTGACTTTAAATAGCTAAAAGCCTTTAAAATAATTTTAAAACAGGCTTCCCCCTCCCCTACAGACCTTAACCTTTAGTTGCCTTTAACTAGAAATGCCCAGGATAACATGATCCTGAAACAGACCATATAAACCAAGGAGCAGCTTTAAATATATAATGTGATCATTACCTGAAACCAGTGAAGAGGTTGGAATAATTATTGCTCATGTTTACACTTCTGCATTTCAGTGGGTTGTGTTCAATCCTTTAATGATGATGATTAAAAACATACTGGAAACACATAGTAATTAAAGAGAGCACTTAACCGTGATTCTGAATGCACAGAGGCAGCTTTGAAGTGGAACTGGACACAATGTCTGTTGCCAAAACATTGCAGGAGTTGGAGCACCAGGTAGCTGGTAATTGCAGGTACCACACCACATCTGTTTTGGCACCTGCAGCATCCGCCTGCAGCAGCGACCTCAGAATCACTTCTTGTACGTCAGCAAGGCTCCTGCAGCCTCAGAAAGGGCTGATTGATGGTGGCTGAGGGAGCAGGCACATACTCTGCTTTTTAATTTATGTAAAGCCCAAAGTTGAATCTGGGCTTGTTTCTCCACGGGGGGCTTTTTGAAGGTGAGGCAATGCCTAGGAAGAGGGCAGGAGGAGGAAATTTGGGGTGACAGCAGAGAGTGGGCGCTGGTTCAGGAGCTCTGCCCTGCCAAGGCTTCACTGTGGGTACTGACATGAAAGGGAGTTCTCAAGCCACAAGCTCCAAACCTTGTGTTTTAGGAGTGTTTCTGTGGGTGAGGGAGAGGGGCATGTATTGCAGAATGGATTCCTTTGTTTGTTTTGCCCATTTAAAACAGCAAAACTACTATTATTATAATAAGTGCAGAACGATGAGTGATGAGGCTTCTGCTGTAAAATCATGTTTGCTGGAAAAGTTGTCCTGTTTTCCATTGCTTAATTTCATCTGAGAAGGGAGGGCATGGAGGCTGGGGAGAACACAGCCACTTTCTTGGAAGTATTTTTCCAAGCACTAGAGATGGGTCTTTCCAGGAGGAAGCAGTTTAGCTCTGTGTAAGGAGAAGAGAGCTCAGAACAGGTCCTAACGTTTCTTTGGGGCTGAAAGGGATTCACTTTTGGTCATTGTCTCTTCATTTTATACTCCATATCTTTTGATAATTTTCTCTGCAAACCCAAATTCAGTTTCTGCCCCTGTGCTGGTGCCACAGACACCACCTGCTTGCACCATGTGGGTCCCACTTCTGTGGTGTTCCTGTCCTCTCACAATGTCCCCTTGAAGAAGACAGCTATCAGCTAACACTCAACATGTCTCAAACAAGAGTTTTCCCCCTAGATGTCTCAAGTAACATGGACAATATTATGATCACTCAGAGCCATGGATTTTATCTTTGCCTCTTGTCTCTAGGTTCATACCTGCAGGCAGTGTCGAACTCTGGCTACTTGTTTCTCTGTAGCCTCTCTAAAATATTGCCATTTCTGTCCCCCCTCCTGACTCACATGCTTGCCCAGGCTGTCATTACTGTGCTGCTCAATCACTGGTACAACACTGCTGATTCTGGCCCTGGCAAATCCAGTCTCACCCTGTTCACACACGTTCTTTATGGTCCAAAAAATATCACTTGCCCCTTCTGTCCATCACTCCTCTCTCTGCATCTGTCTTGCAAGTGTCTGCTCTGGGTCATATCAAACATAATCTGTTTGTTTTTTTCCCCAAAATATTGGACCTTTTTCCACCCAATACAATATTTTTGTTTTGTGGTTAAGATGCCAGTTTTGGCCACTGTGTCACTCTGTGCCCCCAGCTGTTAAAATCTAAAAGCACCCTCACGCATTTCCCTGTGCTGTTAAGGCAGCTGCATCACTCTCTTCCCAGTTTCTCCTCAAAACCTCTTTTTCTTAACTGGCTGTAAACCCTTCAGAGCAGTGGGGCTGTTGGTGTGATGAGCTCTGGTGGCTGTGTGAGCAGAGATGGTGCCCCTGCTCTGAAACATCAGCTGCCAGGTTTGGGCTTGGTGTGAAGGCTGCCTGGCTCAGAACCATCCGTTTGTGCTGGCTTTGCATGGTGTCTGCCACTGTGGGCTACTGCCCCACAAAGGGACTCCACAAGTGTTGTGGTATTATGAAATAATAATAATTTTAAAAGCAAGTATTAATAGCACTGTGTTTGTAGTTGCTCCTGCAACACTGAGCAAGCATTGGTCCTGGAGGAAGTTGTTGGGTTTTACTTTTTTGGGAAAAAAATGTGGTGGAGAGGATTCCCACCCCTACTCCACACGTCTTTTACAGACCCTTTTCATTGCTCCATCAACCACTGAATGAAGGGCAAGGCTTAAAAAGCAAGATTATAAGTGGTAGGACTGGCATTATGCAACTCTACTTCTGGGTCTTTTGTCCACTCAGTTCAGAAATCATTGCTGGGGCCTTTCAGAAAGTGAGTTGGAGTTTGTTTGTGAGAAGAGACAGGGGAATGTCATTGATCCACAGCTGATTCCATTCCTTTTCTCTTGTTGGGTTGTTCCTTGGAGAAGCCTGACATAGTACATGGAGTCCCCAGTACCCTGGGCTGTGTGGGACAGGAACAAATGCACACTGGGGCTTTGCAGCACCTTCTGCAGCTGCATTCCAGCTCAGAATCTCCTGAAGATGCCAGCCACGTGAAACCAGGACAAACAATAGTTTTACCTATGAAAAATTTAAAAAAAAAATCAGATGCCAAAATGTCAGGCTGCAAACCCAGACTGCCAAGCAGTTCTTCTTCCTGTGAGAAGGGAGAACTCTGACCAAAACCAAAAAAAAAAAAGAAAAATCCAGCTCTGTATGGGGAACAAAGGTCGCTGCCTCTGCAGCAGCCAAGTTTGTAGCCCAAGGCCAGCCAACATCTTGAGCCTTCTCTGTGGCTTTGGGACCTTTTACAAAAGCTGGGCATTCTTCCGGCCCTGAGCTAGGAAGGACAGTTGACCCATGTTGCACCTGGGCCACCTCAGCCTTGTTTCATTTTCACATAAAGCTTTGTCTAGGTTTATTTTATTTAATGGGCTGTTTGTTTCTTGGGGTTTTTTTTCTGGTTATACTGTCACAGGAAATTCTCACTGTTCTATTACCTTTTTCCTGTTGGAACTGGCCTTAAAATAAAATGAATAAATAAATACATATACATACATATAAAAATATGCAGACAGGAAAGCCATTCAGATCTGCAGAGGCCTTGATAACGCTGCTGATGAGGTTGCCAGCTTTCCCCATGTCTGTCATGAACAATTCCCCACCACCTCCCCAACCCCTGGGAACTTAAGGGGAGGTAGTTGTGAAGTTTCTAATTCTGACTACAGGTGTCTGGTTTGAAAGACACCACATGCCTTGCTGTAACCTCATTTAGGAAAAGGGCAATTAAATACAAATACAGATGTGTTACAGTCACAGTTCCTGAACATCTGAAATGCCCGTCGGTTTTAAAAAAAGTAAAGGATAAATCTCTCTAGAGGAGCACTATCCTCTCATCTGTTGTAATATTATTCAGTATTAGTATTTTAAGTAAGAAAAATGGTTTTGAATGTCAACATCTGCTCTTAACCGTCTCTCTACAGCAGGAACATTGTGTTTGAAAACAAACAAGATTGGAATGCCTAAACTCCCCTCCTTCTTCTGCTCTGCTTATCCAAATATTCCTGCCAGTGTTTACTTGTTGCACATTCTGCTCCATCATTTGGTGTTTTTAAGGTGCTGTAGATTATCAAAACCAAAGGAGTTATTAAACCTCTCAGCTTTGTCATAACAAATCAGATAGTCACTGATCTTACCCTTTTGAATCGTTAGTTGAGAAGTGTGAATGCCACTATATTCTGGATAAATTGCTTGAAAAGATTATTTTGAAAAAGATTAGCCAGCTTTAAGATGGACTGTTCCCTGCTCAGTAGTAGTGATGATGGTAGTAATGATAACAATAAACTAACTACAGAATTCAGCTGGTCTCAATCCAGTAAAATATTTAACCCCAAGCTTAACTTTCCAAGCGTGCATCTCTGCAGCAGGGCTGAGCACAGGCTGTAGCTCTTTGCTGTATTGCTGCTTAACTCCAGCATGTGCTGCTCCTGTTATTTCAGTTGGGCTGTTCCTGGCTTTGTCTGTGGAATAAACCTTTGGGATTAGCAAATACTGAAGAATTGCTATTATATTAAATATCCAGCATCATTCAGGAGGATGCCACAAGAGCTGAGTGGTGTTACTGCCCTGATTGTTTGCTCCATCTTTTACAGAGTTGTTGGTCTTTCCTTGCCACTGCTGGAGCCCCTTTACTCTTGTGCTGCCTAAGGGAAGGAGATCCACAGGAGTATGGAGGTACCAAGCCTGGTGGCATTACTGTGAATCTTACTGTGACCCTTCCCAGAAATGCAGGGGGTTTTCCTGCAGCCTGAGTAGTTGTGCTATTTCTTTGAACTCTCACTTTTATTATACCAAAAATATACCCCAGCACCTTGCTTCTCTAGAGAGGTGCAAACCCACACATTTCTAGTTTTCATGGTGTGGTGGAAAAGAGGTTAAAACACAATGTGGTTATTTTGTCCTAAATCGAAAACCACACAAAAAAATCTTCTGTATTTCTTAATAATTTTTTTCAGGATTTTCAAGCCAATTTCAAGCTTTTCTGGGACCTGACAGGTCTTGAGCACTTAGTGCTTGGCAATTTCTTGAGCCCCTGAAGCTTAGCTTATGGGGAATCAGATCTCTATAGAACTTGACAGAAAATTCATCCTTCATTGCTGTGCTGAGCATTATAGAAACACCACAGGAGAACAGGTCAGGGCTTCAGAGTCTTTGCCATTAAAACAACAGCCAAAGAGTAGGAACCACAACTGCAACAGGTTTCATCAGCTCAGACCCCACTTTGTAGAAGCAGAGCCCTAAAGCAGCACCCAGCTCCTTGCATGCACAACTCAGAGATGCTGCCAGTCTGAGCTTCAGGCTGCTGGGGGATTTCTCCAGGCTTAGTCCTCCACACCTCTATTTGTAGCCATCTGAGAGCACCAGCAAGCAGGGGGGAGCAGAGATCCCCTGACAGTACTGGCTTTCCAACTGGACTCCTTGGGTTATTCTAAAATGCCTACAAAACACATGAGAATCCTGCCATTGTCTCAACGGGCCTTTGAATCAGGGGCTCTTAAACAGAAGATATGCCATTCCTCTTTTGTTCCACATTCCCATAACACTCTTAAAAGGAAGGGAAGGCAAAAAAAAAACCCAAGTAAAACCCAAACTTAAAATGTGCTGTCAGCTTTACCCCAACAGCCAGAGGTGGAAGGGATGGTTAGCCAAGATTAGAGTCCTAAGCTTTGTGATTTGTCTCTGTGAGTTACAGCTGCAGTCAGTAGCAGTAAGTAAAGCAAAATGCAGTAGCTTGACTGGTGCTCTGTTCAATTGCCTGGGGCCCCAACTGAAATTTAATAAGCAAATGTAAGATTTTAGTGCTTTGGAATGGAAACTTCCTGGTAACTTCTTTCTGCAGCCCCTGTTTAAGTGATGTATCACATGTATGGCTTATGCAGTGCACCTTGGATGAATCCAGTGCTGCTGCTGTGCTGCTCCTCTCCCAAGCTGCAGCCAGGTAAATCTTCAGGTCACAGAGCAAATATTGAATTCAGTTATGGCTGGGATATCCTCCTTGCAGCTCCATTCACAGAGACTGGGAGAATCCTAATGGCTGTGGCAAGTGGGACAACCTGTACTGATTTTTTTGAAGTCAAATGTTATCTAGTCACGTTCAGGGTTAGCTTATGGAGCATAGATACTTAGGGTCATTCTTCAGATTTGAAAACACAAGTCTTCTTTTGGATTCTCTGAAATTATTATTCCTTTTTAGGTTTTTTTTTTTTAATATGTATTAACTCACTGGTGAGAATGGAGAATCTTTTCATGGGAAAATGAGAAAAGTTCCTTATTTTAAATATCCATCACTTCTGTTCCCTGCTCAGGAATGGGTGAGGAGTGCATGCTGTCCTCTGCTGCCAGTTTCTGTTTTGCTGTATCTGTTATTTTACAGTTTCTTCATTATGATGGCTCACAGAGACTTGTCAGCTGTTCCTCATCTCTCTCCAAGCATGAAAATCTAGTCTTGAGGGGTGTGTTTAGAATCAGATCATATCAGGAGCTGTTGGCAGGAATGAACTGGGATGGCAAAGGGAGCTTTACCCTTTTCCCAGCTCCCTGCTACTGTTTCCCATTAGTACCAGCTGGCAGAGCCCATTTGTCAGGGATTTTCTGCATGTTACTCAATCCCTCCAATATCCATGGCTGTCTTTAGGAGATGAGAAGGCTGAACAACTCTCAAGAAGTGGTGAATTCCGTCTAACCAGGTAAAAATAAAAGGATCCTCTTTACCTCGCACAATTGACTATCCCAGCTTTGTCCTTCCAGCACGTGCAGAGGACATGCAAAAGGCCAGAAAAACATGGAGACCTCTCCCTAGGGAAACACATCAAAACTAGCCATGGTCTTTGTGCTCCCTGGTACCTCTAGCATGGTTTTACTGGCATAGGGCCCAAGCTGAGGCTGTCTCACTGTGCATGTACCGCCACTGAGGACAGAAATTACACAAACTCTTTCAAAACCCATGTCTCTGTTTCAGCAAAGTCTTTCAAGTTCAGTCTCTGAAAGGTCCCCCACGATAATAAACCCCTGTTCATTCCTTTTGCCTTCTCACGCCTGTGTTTATTTCTGTTTGCTCCTTTCTTTTTCGCAGATGGCAGATAAATCTTGTCAGTGCTTTTTTGGCTTTGCAGCCTTTTCTCAATCATCTTTCCTTTTGTATCTCCAGCAATGTGCAAATCTGGTGGTTTGCTATTTCTGCTAAGTGTATTTCTTTTCCAGCCTGTCTCATTGTCTCAGTCTTGTGCTTTTTTGCTGGGTGAAAGAAAAGACAAATTTCCAGTAGGCAAAAAATAAACCAGCCCCAGCTCATGAAAAAAAATGAACCCTTTTTAATCACTGCTATAAAATGTAATGGTTTGATGCAAGTTCCTTGTCAAGGTTGGAAGACTGACCAATAGGTCCCAGAGAAACATCTTTTGATCTGTCTCCTGGATCAATTGGAATTTTATTGCACATGAGGAGAACAATACTGCACGAGCCCTTGAAGTGAAGCGAACACAGATGACATTTTTATTCATTCTCAGCCAGATTGCCTGGTATTGTGTACCTTCTGTGAAAAATGACACTCTGGCAACAGGCCACTGACTGCAAAGCATCTTGGCATGGGCCTCCTGTTTGTCTCAGCCTGAGCTGAGCATCACCAGAGATGCCAGACTGTTGGCCACGAGCTGAGGGTGTTAAAGCACCATCTTTATCAGCACCTCACTGCCATTTTTGGTGGGAAATACTTGAGGGAGGGGGGGTAGTTCCTGACTGTTTAGATATTTGGTGGCATCAGCAATGATAGGACGAGCAGCTCTCCTGGCTGGCGGTGACCAGCACGTTTGTCACAGTCCTGCCAACCCTAAAAAAATTAGTCCTCAGAGCTTCTGAGTCTGTTCTTCCCATCCTCTCTTTCTTTCCTGGTCTCTCAAGTGGAATGTTTAAAAGTCTTCAAGTGATTAGGAAGACAAATCTGATTGACTTCCAGTTTTGTCTGAGCCATCGTAGTTGCTGCAACAGAGCCAAAACCTCACAGATTTCTCAGACTTTTCAGAGGGCAATCCCTCAGTTTGTCTGATGGAGATGTCTTGGAATGTCTGGGGACAGGTGACACTGAGCTGTGGGTTCTATTGTAGCAGGACTCTTGGCTGTCAAAACTGAATGCAATGCTGAGGCATTTCCATCATTATAGCATAGTCTATATCATAAATAATTTTTCAGATATCACTGTTGAGTCTTTCTGCCCTCTGAGAAAGGAGATTAAATGGGGAAAGTGGAGGAAGATTTCTTCTTCCGAGCACAACAGTTTAACCCACCTGGATACATTCCTCTGTAACCTGCTCCAGGTTAGCCAGCCCTGGCATGGGCATTGAACTGGCTGATCTCCTTCCAACCCTAACTATTCTGTGATTCTGTGAACTATTAATTTTGTAGGGTGCCCAGATTTTTATTCAATTTAAATACTTTTTGTTTCTTCCAAGTAGGAGTGTGGCAAGGTGTGCAACAGCCACCACTAAGAGACACTGGACTGGAAACTTTATGTGAATTTGTCCTGTCTGCTGGAACCAGGCTCCCTCTGTGCCTACTGCTGTGGAATGGGTATTTCCCTAACTAAATATTTGCATTTTTCTGAAGGAAGGACGGTTTCTTTGCCTTCAGCTCTGATGCAGTATGACATGTACCATAGGACCTGTCATCATTCATGAAGTCAGTTCTGTTTCAATGTTAATAAGTCCTTAATCAAGTCATTTGTTTCATACAGGATGTCACATTTAGCAGGGAATTGTCAAATGCTTGTGGAATCATAGGAGCACTGTTTAATGCCAAATGGTATCTGCATCATATCTGAAGCTGGAACATGCCAGGAAAACATCCTTCACATTCTGCACTAATATTTCCAAGCTTTCAGGACCAATCACGGGTTGGCTGGGTATGTACATTACTTCTCTCTGTTTATGTGTAGCATTTGATTATATCCTATATTTAGTAACATGTTCTCACAATGCTTATCTGTTCCTTATTTTTTTTTTTTTTGGCTGGTTCTTTTGCTTTTTTAAATAATATTGTGCAGCATTGGACCAGTCACTTGAAACCAAGATTGACACTTTCAGTCCAATAGAAAATAACTGAAATTTAAAACTGATGCTTCTCATTCTAGTCTGTTTGTGATATGTAATGAAAAAGAAGAGGCTTGAGCCAAGCAGCTGCTGGTGGGATTAAGTGGGAAGCTGTGCAGAGAGACCAGGTTTATGATTATCATCTCCTGTTCTTGATGTTGTCTTCAAGAGGAGCAGAGCTAAGGGCTAAAATTGTATCTCTAATATCTAGTTCCTGTAAGTCCTTTCCACTTGAAAAGAAGAAAAGGAAGTTATAGTGAACTCATGGCAAATATTGTCCTAATGAATTTTCCTTCTTTTATTTAAATCACATTTAATAGTGTGCCTGTTTCTGTCTGCAAATAGGTACATCACAGTGTAATAGGAAACACACCTGTACATGCCCTATCTGTTGCTATAAAGCAGTGTCATTATGTACAAAATATCTGCAAAGTAGAAGATTGAAAAGTCTTTTTTTCACCCTAGGGAACCATTTGTATTTATATTTTAACTCTGCTGTGCTGTTGTGTTCTTCTCGTGAGCCAGACCCCTTGTGGTAGTTCTGTGAAGACACAAAAGGAGTCCTGGTCGTATCTGTGGGCAAAAGAGTTTGGTTTGGGGTTTTTTTTCCCCAGTTTCTGTCCTGAAATACTCAGAAAGAATAGTTTTAAAAAAGAATTATAAAATACTACTGCGAATTATATTTAGTGTTTCCACAGTCGTTCCTGGTTCCAATCAGTTGATCAAAAATACTGAATATATTAAGGCTCCATGTTTTCTTCCAAAAAATGCTGTGTTCTCCTAAAAGCTCTTTTTTTCCCTATAAAATGTTCTATTTGAATTTATTCCAAGTCATAATGAGTGCTGGAGCAATTAAAGTATCAGCCACTATAAGGAGTCTTGGGAGCACAGGAGACAGATAGGATCAGGGTTTAAGCTACTTAAATACCTTTTATGAGAAATAAAGATTTCACAAACCTCAGTTTCAAACAAAATAGTTGACATATGCTAAGCTCAAAGTACTAAACTTCTTCTCCTGCCCTCTCCCACTAAACAAATAACGATCTATGAAATATTTAAACTTTATATCTGCAGGAAGAAAGAAAACATTTTATTTCTATTTTAAAATTTTTTGGCAGATGCTCAGATATTTATGATAATGGGATCATAAAATGACGTGGAAAGGTTAGTGGGAAGGTGTGGTGGGAATTTTGAGTGTGACTTTGTAAAATGTCACATTTGTTAGATCTTATTCAAGTTGTAGCCAGGGTGTTTGTTCATTTACATGTTCCAGTATGGTTATTGTACATTAGGAAATGCTTAAATCAACAAAGAGTTTGTGTGTAGGGCTGGATCATGCCTTCACATGCTGCAATCAGTTAAATTCCTTTGATTTAATTCTTGTAACCATTACCCTTAAAAAAAATAAAGAACGAAAGAAATAAAAAGCCTTTTAAATATTTTTCATTAACACATACTATTAAGTGGGTAAGTGCCCTAAGTATATTTTAATTTAATTTAGATTTAGCAGCACATTTTTCCCATACTAATTAAATGCCAGTTTGTTATTAAGAAAATATTTATTGAAGTTGAACTTGGTGATAGATACATATCTATCACATCACTGTTAAACCTCATTAAATAGTGTTTTAATTGCAATTTGTTTTTAATTACCGTTCATTAAGCATATTATTAAATTTAAATTACATGCTTATGAAAGACGGGTTTGCCAATACAAGTGGCTGAGGCCCTTAACTACTGCCTTGCTTTTAGGTTCCCATAATTTGAAGTGTGTAGGGTGAAAGTTTGATCTATTTATATTATTTCTATTATTATCTTCCTCACTGCCCGTATCTCCCATCTTTATTAACAGAATTAATAACATCTGAGACAGTCAACAGATATAAAAGGAAAACAGAGTATGAAAGTGGTGACAAAACAGGCCTTTGGGCATGGAAGCAGGGAGGAAACAACAGCAAAGAGGGAGCACAGGCAGGGAAAAGAGTTAAATACGGTATTGAAAGCAATTATCTAAATTGGGAGAAGGAGAGGATGGGGACTGGGAGCCTGAAGGATGCAGAAGGATGCTGTTAATGGTTTGAAGAGCTCTTTCTTTTTGCCTTGTCATGGGTAGTGTGACCAGGTCAATCTGAGACAGCCCAATGGCTTCTCAGCAAAAAGGTTTGCTGGTCCCAGCCTGGATCTGGCACATCCTCGAGATGAGGACAGAGCATTCTGCTGGTGGCTGTACAGCACCAGCTCACAATCTGTAGTTACAAAGAAAACCCTTCCAAATTTTCCAAATTTTTGCCCATAGGCAGCACTGTCCCCCTTCGGAAATGCCCCTCAAAGGAACAAGAAACAGGCTGTGTGAACTTGCTTTTCTTAGACATGTTTGCCAGCTTTCTTAGTAGTAGCCCATAAATCTAAGGTAAGCTGAAAAAAAAAATCCTGATATAAGAAGCTTTCCTTTTTAAGGATATCATCTCTTTCAACAAAAAGACCCCACTAAGTTGGCTTTTTAAAGACTGGGTGTTTTTTTAAATCTGAAAATAAAGGAGTCTTTTGGAGCCTTTCATCTAGTAATGACACTTGATTTTTGCCAACAGAGAGGAAAGGCTGGGAAGTAAGGTGTGAGGTTGCTGTTCTGCTGGAGACCAGCTCAGTATAACCAGTTAGCAGGCTGGAGGACCATTCCCACAGGGAGAAGGAGAGGCAGAACTGACAAAAGGCATGGGGTGCAGTGTTGGCATCCTCTATTATATCAGTGCCTGACCCTACCAGAAGACTCAGGGAAGAATTAATGGGAATGGGGGCTGCTGGACAGTGCTATAGGGGAGAAATGACATTTGTACATGGAAGCAGCAGAGGCAACCTGATGTATTGCCAACTTTCCCATGGGCTGGATATAGAAGGACAGTAAAGCTCTGCACATTGACACTCTCTGGCTCTGGTTCTGCTTGCACTGAGGATGGTTTTGTGCCAGGTTATCTCCATTGACTCCAATGGATTATCTCCAATTCACAGAGCAGTTTAAATCAGAGGCAGGACATCCTTTCTTCTCTTTCCAATTCATGAATCTCTTTCAAAACCTTCTGTACCAGATGTTACAACTGTAAGCAAATTATCCTGGCAAACCGAAGTATCGCTCATGAGTCTGTGTCACAGTAGGCCCTGGTGCCTCTATCTGCCTCTGGATCTTTTGCTCATAAACCATTAGTTACACGCTTTTTTTGGCAGATGGGTATCTCCCATGAAAAAGCCATTTCCATTCCAATGCAACAGTGCTTTTATATGGCCTCTTTCAGTCCCTCTTGCACAACCTTTTTGCACAATGATTCATTATTCTATCTTTCTTCTTGATATGCTGAATCATGGGATGACACTTTGCCAGCTGCTTTGTATGCCAACAATAACTTGCTTGTGTTTCAAAGATAGAGAAGGCTGCACAAATCACTGCAGCACAGGGAGCCTGGACACTTGGCTGAGGGAAGTTCTCAGCAGGCATTAAACTCCATGTGGATGGGGGAGTTACCTCTCAGCTCCTGCTCCCTTTGGATGGCTGTAGGGAGGTGCCTCTGCCTTCACTGGTCTTTACAAAGCTGGAGAAGGCTCCTGTTGCCTCTAAACTGATGGCAGTCAGCCTCTCCTGCACTGTGGCCCCTTAACTGAGAGGACATAAATCAGTCCACATCTCCATGGAGCATCTGCACTCAAAGGCTTGACTTAGCAGAAATGTGGAATGGTAGAGATAACTTCAGAATTCCCCACGCAGACACATCAGGTGCCTCTGTTGGATTTCCTGACACCATCTCCAACATGTTGATGTGAGGAGGCAGCCAAAATAATGCCTTTCCTACTGCAGCAGCCTCAGGAGTGCACATTCCCCCACGTGCCCCTCCATGGCTCCTGGGCACAGGGGTGCTGGCTTACAGCACAGCTGCTCACTCTCCATACTTCCAGGCTTGAGTAATGATTTTTAACTGCTATTTAAAAATTAATTTGCTTTTGTCAGTGATGCACAGGATCCTTGCAGAGGCAAACGATGCTTTCCCTTGGCCATTTTAAAGTTCTTTCTGATTTGTCTTTGCTAGGAGATTCTAACTGTAGCTATTTATCTGATCACAGAGAATTCAGAGTCCGTTGGGTATATTCACAGCTGTTCTGAGAAAAGTGACAAGATTTTGGTCAGAAAGGAATATATTGCACTCTTTGAAAGCAGGGATTTTAAAGGAAATGCTCTTGTGTTTATAATATTTTTTTGTTTGAACTCTATATTGTAATTCTCAGTATACTTTGTAGCACAGCATACTACTATAGACATTATGCACTTCAGACAGTCATTTGAAACACCCTTGCCTTTCTTTTGAAAACAGTAAGCCAATGAAAAAGTCTAGATTAGGAATGTGGTGTCCCAAAAGACCTTGAGGGTACATTTTCACATCTAATTTTTAAGTGTCATTATTACCAAACTTTCATATACAAAAGTACCCAGTATTTTTAGGTGTTTTAACCTGAGATTTCTATAAGACATATTCCTCCCCCTGTGCTTATTGCATGCTCATATTCCATGAGAATCTGTTCAAAGGCTTTGATGTGAGATACAATAAAAATCACATTTTAAGAGCAGTGTGTATATAATTGTCTGACACACGGAAAAAAAAGTCACGCATAGAAAAGGTCAAGGGACTTAGTGTTTTTATTCAGGGTATGGGAAACATGGAAACACTCTTCTGATGGATACTATACTTCTATAGTATAGAATTTTTTATTTTTTTTTCTTTGCTACTTGTCTTCAGCCTCAAGCACCCTGCATTATTGTTCCATGTACTTATGAGTTTATTAGCTTGTGCCTTTATTCCTTGTGTGTCACCTCCCGGCCTTCTCCCATCCCCAAGTGACTCGTAGGGCTGCCCTGCCACAGAAGTGGCTCAGCCCAGCTCCAAGGGCTGCAGAGTGCTTGGATGGGGATCCACCTAGCAACACCACCACACTAATGCCACATTGGGAAATTTGCCCTACAGGAGTTTGTCTTGATTAAAGGCTTCGGTCTGTCTTTGCAACACAAACACAGGAGCCCCCATGCTGCTCTCTGAAATTTACAGCGTATTTTCTTTTTACTCAAGCATATTGAAGCAGAACAGAAGAAAGGATCAAAGGTACCGTAATGTTTCTATAAACAAGTACTACTTAGTTTGGGTTTTTTTTTTATCTTGGGTTTATTTTTTTCCAAACAAATCTTCTAGGCACATTAGGCTCAGATTACATTTTATTGCCAAATCACCAGCTGGCAACAAAATCACATATGTCTGTGTAAATACAGTGGATGAGAAGCTGAACAGGAGATGGGGAGATGATTCAAGCAGTCATATTGGCTTCTACACCTTAAAATTTGACTTTTTTATCTGTCTATTCAGCAATGTCCTGTACATACCCCATTTCAGCATGAAATACTAAAATCTCAGCTTGGGGTAATTCTGTCTGTGGTTTTCCTCTCTTCTAGTGAATTTACAGGAAAACAGATAATTCTCTGGGACTATAACTCAGAAATTCATTTTTTGTTTGCTCACCAAGTGATGACTAATCCACTCCCTGTTACTCAAATATAGGTGTAACTCTTGTGATGACATTATTATGAAGCATTTTCACTTTGAGGGCCAGATGATCCTTTGAAGGTAATGCAGTTTTGCAATTTGCTTCAGGGCTCTATTGCTGCCTTTTGGGTACATTTGGATTCACTTGGCAATGAAGCCTCAACATTGATTAATTTATCATTAAGGTCAGTGTTGCTATACAGCCCTTGTTTATTTGTAGTTAGTCACTGGCATGGTCACTTCAATTTGTAAATTTGGTTTCTTCATGAACCCTATAATTCCCAGGGAACAAAAGCCTGACCATTATTAGGCAAACATATAAAAGCAGTCAATAATCATCATTTTGCTTCTAAAAGCAGATGAACTAGAGCATCTTTTTGGACCTGGGGTATGATACAGAGTTTTCCCCATGCCATCATGAATGATAAGTTTGGTTTGGCTAAAATTATGCTCCTTTTGGGTCCCAGGTGAAAGAATACTTGAGTCTCATCAAGGGAAGATGTTCCTTGACAGAGCTGGGTAACAGGACTCCCTTTGTCAGAACAGTGGCACAGAAACATTCAGCAGCTCTCAAGGATCTGTTTGAAGGGGCAATCTTGCCTTCAGTCAATAAACTCTAAAAGACCTTAATTAATGAGCAAGGAATGAGCTCCATTATCTGGGAGGTGAGGACAGAAATTAAAGGGGTTAAAGAATAAATGAGGTTTGTTTCTTGCTAAAACTTTTTAACCTTTGTTCTCTAACATCCTTCTCTTAGGAGATTTTGATCCCAACTGACTTCTGGAAGCTCTCAGCCCTACTACAAATTGTGTTTTTTTGTCAAGGGCTCCTAGTCTGATCTTTTTTTCCCAGTGTTTACCTTTAGTTTGTAATGCACCCTGGGCTATAATGTGGGGGAGAGGAAATAACAGTGCATACCCACTAGCTGATGCTTTTCCCAAATTGGCCAGAATAGAGAATACTTCCTGCCCCATTCAGAATCATCTGCATAGAAAGATAAAACAGGAGTTAACAAGGGTCAGGTTTATGACAGGGAAAGAAGGCTGCTAATGACCATTATCTATGCCACAGGTTTAACTTCATTACTTTTGCATTAAGTTCTTAATGCCCAAAGCAATAAGCAAACTGAGTCCTGTTGAACTGTAGTAACCTAATCTTCTCTCCAAATGAAATAGAGGGGAAAGCAGAGTCATTTGGCATGGCCTTTATTTTGTCTTCTCTTTCCCCATCCCCCAGTCACATATTAGGCCTGTTGTGAGTTTCCCTTCCTTTTCACAGCCTTTTTGCTCCATCTCTTTCCTTTCTTTCTGAGTTTTTCTGAGTATCTAAAGTGGTATTCGATGCAGGATTTCATGAGAGGGTTTAGGCCTTCCATAAAGTGGGTCTGGGGCTTGTCACAGGGAGAAGTCTCTCTTGAGTATTTTTTAAGTACAAAAATAATGCAAACTATGTCCAGAGTAAAAAGCTTTTAATTCACAGTTAACAAACTTAAGCTGGCCATGACATTGGGGGTCCCAGTGAGTCAGATCTAGGGGAGAATTTTGCTGGGTGTTTTGAAGCATCATCACACTTTTGCATCACAAGGACAGTACTGGATGATTATATCCCAGTGTGGCTGGTTGGCACATACCAGCCTGGACTCCAAACTTTAGTTCATGTTCTGCCCATTCTCCAGTTGACATTCTCCTGATGACAATGATGAAGTGTCCAAGGCCAGGCTGGATGGAGCTCTGAGCAACTTGGTCTACTGGAAGTGTCCCTTTCCACAGCAGGGGGGCTGGAACTGGATGATATTTAAGGTCTCTTCCACTCCAAGCTATTCCATGATTTATGGCTCTGAAGTAGCACCACTGAATGTGTGAACAGTTTAGGCTTAGTGAGCAAAGAACAAATACCAACAGAGAATTAAATGTTATTCGTGATTTAGAATGAGATTAGCATTTCTGTCATTTCAGTTAATTTCCTACTCACCCTCAAATTTGACCAATAAAAAATAATGAATTTCCCTCTTCTGGTGTGACCTGCAGACCCTTACCCTGTAGCTAGGAAAGGAAGTGCTCTGAGTAA
Source organism: Alethe castanea (assembly GCA_024734035.1). Lineage (NCBI taxonomy): Eukaryota > Metazoa > Chordata > Aves > Passeriformes > Muscicapidae > Alethe > Alethe castanea. The sequence continues at coordinate 10,201,513 of JANRGV010000048.1, read as the reverse complement.
GAAGAGGAAGCAAAACTGGATTTCCTAATATGTGAGATTCCCAGGCCAACAGCCTAAACTTTTGGCAAAGGGTGAAATCAACAGTTCATCTTTTTAGGGTTCCCCAGCAGAGCGAGAGGGAACCAACCAGTGCTGGCAGGTGCACCTGTCCAGTGTGCAGGGAAAATATTACTGTTTCTAGAAAAAGGATCCCACAGTGACAAGTGCCTGAGAAACACTCTGGATTTGATAGATAGAAGAAAATAATATAAACTGTGGAGAGTTCAGCAATGGATGTGAACACCTATGTGGAACCTCTATCAGGTACACAAGGTAATACCTTACACTACTCCAGTATTATATGGTAACCTCCATAGGAGAACCTTGCACTCTGAGAAATAAGTGCTGAAAGCTGAACATTTATCTTATGAGTTGTTCCCTGTTTAGAACAATCAGGGTTGCTTGGGACTCTGAGAAAATTGTCCCTCTGTAATAACATTTCCCTGCCAAGCAGTACAACAGGGTTTGGTTTCCTTGCCCCTTTCTGTCTTGGAAAGGACATATCAATGTGATTTTTCTGTAGCCAGGCAGCTGTGGCTACAGTAAGGTCCATGGTATTACAGCTAGGTTTGATGTATCAGTCTGACAGCCATAATCTGTTTTAAGAAGTGGTATCTCCTTTCCTCAGACCTATCTGCTTCCTGAATGCTTGACTTGACTCTACAACTGTTTTTTTTTTTGCTTTTACTGGGTATAGGTTCTCCTTTAAATCAACAGATTTACCACTATTCTCCCAAATGAGGTATTTCTTGCTCCTTTAAAATGAGAGTCAAGCTACAAGGCACATCAATTCAAGCTGCTCGGAATGCCAATGTAGGAAGGAGGGAATGGTGGATACCTCAGGTACGTGTAAATGGGAGCAAATGAAATGGTCTCTGTTGTGTCTCTGGTACTGACTTGCAAAGCTGTGATGGGAGGGAAGGGAATGCACTTCATCCCTGCACTGGGATATCAAACTCCAGTGTCTCTCACTTGGATAAGTTTCTAGCCTCTCCCACCTCTCATTTTCTTTGTATTTTTTTCTGATCATGGTCTCCTTTTAGACATGGGAAACAACTTTGTTGGATGCCAAATTGTGTATTTACTCACTAAATACCTATTTTTTGAACAAACAAGCTGCCATAATCTGAAGTTCAGGCTGAAGAGGGCTTAGGGAGAAGCAAAACTATTTTCTAGGTATGCAGAACAGATCAGGAGCCCCTGTGCAGTGAACTATATCTGAACCAACACAGCCCACAAAATTAAATCTTGTTCAGTTTAAGCATTTAATTACTGCAGATGTTCAGGAGATACTCTGAGAAGCATCACCTACTGGGGCCTTTTGGACAGATGCTGTTAGCTTTGACACTCCATCTGTCCCTTGAAAATAATCCCTGAAGCTTCAGCTGGCAAAACCCTGCAGGGCTGGCATCAAGGCATGGCGTGGAAGAGGTTAAAAATGAGGCCAAGGTCACACACGCCATGTGTGAGAGAAGGTCAGTGATTCCCAGCTCTTGCTCTCCATGATTTTCAGCAGAGAGCACTGTCTCTGCAGCATTACTCAAGGACTTGGGCTTTGTTTCTGGAGGATCTTTTAACACCAATATCATCCCCTTGGCTTTTTACATCCTTATATCCAGAGTGTACTTTGGAGATGAGAAAGATATAGCAGCAAATAATGGGTATGTCCTAGACCAAATGAAAAACCTGGTTGTTTTATATCAACAGAGATTTGGGATACCACTGGGACCTACCAAAAGAACATTTTTATTAACCAGCCTCAGAGAAGCATAGTGCCTTGGGAAGGTTTATTAAATCCCTGCAATTTGTTAGTGTAGATCAGTTATTTGGCCAGTACCACCTCTCCTCCTGGCTGTTGGGTTGTGGCAATGTGGAGTTTTTGGCAGGATGTTCATAAACAAGTCCTGGTCATGTTTGGGCAGTGAGATGTTTTCACCCAACTGCAATGCCCATAACAGTGTCAGAAAGCTGAGAGCTTTTCAGGGCATCAAGTTTATATCATTACTAGTTTAGATAGTTTGGGATTGCTGCCTGTAACAAGACTCATAATTAATTGTACTTATGGTTGTTGCATTGTTGTCAAGACTATGTTGGTAGAGGTTTTCCCTAGCCTGGTGATTTCTCTGCCACCATAACACATTTACAGCAGGGACATTTAGCAGTTCTAAAAGGGTTTAGAAACGACCTCTTGTGAGGGAGACCTTGAGGTTAGATTGTCTTTTCATTCTACACCTGACAAATAACCAGTTTTTGTATTAGTCACCCTGGTTTGCAGAAGGATGGGAGGGGATAACAGCTAATATCCCATTTTGCTGCTTTATCCAGGTCATCAGTAGGAAACATTTAGGCTTTTTTTTTTTTTTTTTTTTTTCATTGTCCATGACTTGGTTATAGGTAAATATATATTTTCCACTCCTCATTTTCTTCTAAGATCTAGGCCCTGTCTAAGTAGATTATAAACATTGATTTAAACATTCAGTCATGCAAATCTTTCTACGAGGTTCAGTAATAGCAGCTAGGTCAAATTAGTGCACATAAATGACTAATTCTATTTCCTCTTGTTTATTACCCAGGCTTTTGGCATTGTTGTATAGTTAATTAAATAATTTCTTCTTCTCATCATCTCTTTGCATTCAGTGCCTTCCTAACCATAGTCTCCAACAGAAATCCATCAAGGGCAGGGTGTACTGGTGCAGAAGTTTGTACATGGTGTTTGGAGCTCTCCTCACCTGCCTGGGTCCTTCTGAGTGAGACCTGAGCATTGCAGCACCAGCAGCTGTTGCCACCTCTGCCACCCCTCCTGCATCCAAACTGGGAGCTGAGGGATGGAGCTCAAGGGCTGCCTTTTTGTCCTGTAACATAGAATCCTATCTCTGTCTCTTCTCTGCTCTTCAGAATTGACACATTATTGTTCTTTGTCATTTTTTTGTCCCTACCCCTGATTGAAAGTGATGTCTGACTTCAAGGGATGTGCTTTGTGTCAGGAGATCAATTAGGTTTGTTCAGTGTCCCTTCTGGAACCTTTTTTTTTTTTTTAGTATCCCTTTTTATGCTCCCAGGTCTGATTTCTGTTGCTGCTTATCCTTTATATAGATTTTGTTCCCTTCCTCATCTGAAAGAGAATCTTTTTCCTATTAAGTGGCAGCTGCTGCTGCTCCTCATCCCAGGATTTAAATAACTAGCATTTTTCCCTGTTTTGCCAGCACTAAATTCACACAATATAACAGAAAACCAAGCCCATACACTGTCAAACAGAGACACTCCCACAGCGTGGTGACCCTCTTTCTGTCACCTGCCATATTTTTCATGCTCAACCTACAGCTGTGAAACTGTTTTTCCCCCTTCTCTTTGAACAACAAAGTCCAAAGAACACTCCTCAGTTTGATGCCTGTCACAATTTGCAGAACATCCTCGGAAAGAAATGATACTGCTAATAGTGAGGGAAGAGTTGGTCTGAAAGCAGCAGCAGCAGCTTTTCATCACCAGCTCTTCCAGTGGGTCTGAACTAATAAGAGCCATGCTGCAAACTTTATTTAATTTGTATGGGCCTGGTCCAGAGCCTTCCTCTTGACTTCAGGGCCATTGGATCAGGCTGCATGGTAGCTACAGCTTTGCTTTATGACTCAGTATCACTGTCTTGGCCCAGTCTCTGCCAAATCTGTCAGTTTTTCCATTAAAACCTTCTCCAAGGAGAAAAATGAGTTTTCAGCTAGCTGTCTGCTAACAGAAAAGTCTGATTTTTCATTTGTGTGTTTTTCATAAATAACTTTCTCCTCCTCCATGAGAGACTTCTGGGCTTCAGGTGGGACAGTTCTCTGAGTGTCTCATAGACAGCTGAGAATATCTGCCTGAATCTTTACCAGCTTGTTTGAATGTCCCTTTTTGCTTTCAATACACTTCCATGTTTTACCTGAGAGGAAACTAATTTTTTAGGAGTAAAATGTGCAGACCATATTTCCAATTAATCTTCTGTGACAGCAGTTGCTGTTGTGTGACTAACTGACTGTGACTAAATGACTACAATAGTAAAATAATTTCAGCCTAACACCACAAAAACAAAACTAAAACTCTGACTCTGTAAAGTAGTATTTTTTATGAGCTGAGCATATACTCCATTAGGGAAAAGGAGACTTTTTGCATTACTCAGCTACACCATATACCTGCCTCCTTCCATGTGAGTGAACTCCAAAGATGGCCTATTTAAGCTTCTCCTTTTAGGCTTGTTTTTTTGCTTTGCTTTTATTTTTTTTATTTTTTTTTCCCTGAGGGAGAACTAGACCTGAGTTTTGTAGTTGGATTTGTGTTTTATTTCAGTTGTTTTGTTGCTGGAAATGATGAAGGGTGTGAAGTTAATCCACCCAAATAACACACCTATTGCCACTCTGACTCATTTCTTTACCTGCTTTCAGAATTTAGTTGCTGCTCCATCCATACCCCACTCAAGGCAGTTTCAGACCCAGGAAGGAAGGGAATTCATTTTTCTATATGCAGATCAGTATGATAAAATTTATTTCCAGCCTCTTGCTTTTTAACAAGCAGAGACATGTGCAGACCTTTAGAAGGACTTCAGCCAGCTGGAGAAAATGTGGATATGGATGTAAGAGCAGTGACTGGAGATACACAAATGCACAGAGAAGTTATAGAAGGAAATAACTGCTCCTAGAAATTCTTGGGTCATCTGATACCCATCTGACTATCTTGCCCCCTAATGTAGGGACAGATAAACACAGGAAATTATATACATGAATATATCTTTATTGTTTTCATGGGAATCATGAAGCCCCCTAAGAATGCAAAATTTCATTTCTGAGATGGAGCTGGATTTGAATAGAGGAAAGTTGAGATGAATGGACTGAAGTTACAGAGGAAACCACCACACACCATGATCAGAAGAAGAAAAAATAAGTAAACCAAAAACTATTGGCAGTTTACAATTTTGCTGCTGTCTGTTTCTTGTGTTGGTTTTCTTTGTCTCTGTTCGAGGAATTCTATAGCAGTGCTATAAAGAATAATCAATTAATGCTTAGAAAGCAATTATAATGATTCCCAGTTTACACATGAATAAACAGAATGCAGCTTAGATGACTGAGTCACAATCATTTTTGGAGTCTGATAGGGCACGGGCAGCAACAAAGAGCCAGCTCAGCACTCGTGCTCTAATTGCTATTTTGCCAGAAAAGCTGGGGCTGGAGATCAAACAGACAGAAATGAGTTGTAAAGCTCCCTGAATATAAATGGTTGTGCACTGTTTTAAAAAATATTAAAAAAAAAAAATCACTACATGCTGTAATGATTTCATAACTGCTACACAGCTAAGACAAGACTTGCCTGAGGTCTCACAGGATGACCATGGGTCATACCAAGGACAGGATCCAGATGTGATTCTAGTGCTATGTTTAAGCATGAGACCTTCTTTTCTTCTTCTAAAAATTTGATATTTGATTATAGAGTTCCTTACCATGCAAGCTCATGTGTGATATTTCTCACGTGTTCAGCCTGAAACATGGTTAATATAGAAATATCCTTTTTCTGTGCATCATAGCTCATGATGTCTTGCTTTTATGGGCAGGTTCACAGCTTAGCTCAGCCGTGTGGCCTGGTGCAGGGATTGTTCACTGATGTTACTCACAGCTCTGTGTGTGCACTGAGCAAGTGCCTGTGGTCCTGTGTGTTCAGACAGCACAGGAGATGAGGATCACTCTTTTCTCTTCCAGGCATGAAGGTGTTACCATGATGTAAAACCAGATCATGGTGAAGTTCCCCTTCACATCTGGGGATGTATTTTGTTACTTGAAAACCCACAGAGCCCATAAAACTGCAGAAGAACAAGCAAAAGCCTTGCTATCCTACTTCATACACTATCAAGCCAGCTTTGAGTCCTCCAGGGTCATTTTATTTTTAGGGCTGTTGCCTCAAGCAGGAAGAAAACAGCTTGAGCTGTAGGCTCTGCTTTGAGCTTCCAGTGCTGGCAGCAAAAAGCAGGTTCTTTTGACATGCAGGCTGAGTTGAAGCAGTGGAACAATCTGGATGGGCCAGGGAGTCACTGTGTTTTGAGTGTTCCTGTTCTGAGGCACAGCACATCTCCTTGTCTGCCACAGAGCTGATTTACTTTTGGTCTGTTCAGCCTATAGCTGATATTCCAGCTGTTTTGCTGTCTCTTTATTTAATGGCAGGCTTTTTCTCCCCATACTTTTTCAGGTTTTTCATCTTTCCTTGTTTGTCTGAAATCCATCTTGGAGACACTTGTTGCCCTGTTCTCTGATCTGTTTTGAGCCTCTGCCAGCTGCTGCTTCTGCTGCCAGTGGATAAAATGACTGAGTCACCACTTTGTGAATTTTGCATTTGCTTGTAGGGTGGCAGAGCCAAGGCCATCATGAACATATCAAGGAACCACAACAAACATCCAAAACACAAACACTGGGACTTAACCTCAAAGCTTGTTCTGGAGCCCGATGAGGTGACAGCCAGCAAGATTCACACAAGGGACCTCAAAGCCTCACCAGCCTCAGTCTGACTTTAACCACATCAGAGGCATGCCCCTCACACAGCTCAGGATCAGGGGAGGGGGTGTAAAGGAAAGGTAGAAGTGACAAAAGGACTGTTTTCCTCTTTCCACAGTGGAATTATCACAGCAGATGTAAAAAACAGAAAAAGAAAAATATTCTCAGGGTTATTGAACTCAGCAAAGCTTCAGTGGAAGAGAACAGCACAAAGTGCACAAGGGAAGGCAGACTGGCTCCTTCCCTAAATCATTTTGTGTATCTTTGAGCCAAAGTACCTGTTTTGCCTTGCTTCAGCAGGTCAGTATGGTTGGCAGCTCATTCCCCACACCAGCACCATCTCTGTGGTGATGGCAGTGTCACCACACACTGCCTTGGCTTTGAGCTGTACCTGCTCTCATGGAACTGTGCCAGGACATGCTGTCGGTGACTGCATTGTCCTGCTTCTCATACTCTCTAAACATCCTGCTTTTTAGCCTAAGAAACTTTTTATCAGGAAGAGAACTGTCTCTGGTTGACCAGAAGGACCACAGTGTTTGGGCTTTTCACACCTCTGTCTTTGGGAAAGAGCTTGCCAAAAGGTCATTTATAGCCAGTTTGGTGATTAGCTAAACACCAGGTGATCACCAGCATAGTGATGCTGATGCTGGTGGAAGTTTTGCTGCTTAATTTTAGCTCGATCAGGATCATCCCTATGCTGCCAGAAGAGGCATGGTGGTATTTAATATGACTTGGGCATCAGGGCTCTCTGGCTACCTCCAGGTTTGTTCACTTTGGCTGATGACATGGGTTTGTTTTTAGGGATAGACAGAAAGGCTGAAATGCACTCATCCAATCTTCAAGCAGAGGACGGGACTGTATCAGTGTGTCTTTTAAAACATCCTGGCCTGTTTGGCTTGTAATAGCCTTGTAGTAAAAAAGATTTTTCATTTTTGGCCCTGATGCAAAAGGGAAATGGGTTCCTATTTGCATTATCCCCACAGTGTTTGAGTAATTAATGTATGTAGGGGTTCTCCCTCCCCCACACTCTCCCAAGGTAAAAAATGACCTTGTCAAAACTTAGATTACAAAATCTTAGTTACTAAGCAATGGGTAGGGCCCCACTGGGATGGCATCCCGGCTCCTGAAATGGTATGTATAGTAAAAACTAATAAAAATGGTGTCAGAGGCTCTCAGGCTTCCAAGTCCCCTGCTGTGTGACCCCCTGATCCCAATTTATTAGCTGAACCCAGGGAAGCAGACAAACCTTTCTGGCTCCAGACTGTAGGCTCCAAGAAATCAAATAATGTGAGCTCCAGAGCAGTGGCTCCAGAGCAGGAGGGAAGGAAATCCTCATGGAAAACAGGGGGCTGAGAGCAGGGCTGAAGGGAGCTGCTGACAAGAGCCATCTGAGAGGGATAGGCAAGGGAAACTCGCTCTGTGATATCTCAGTACCTCGGTGCTGGGATGCTTTAAACATGTCAGGGAGGAAGCGCAGGAAGGGGGTGGGGAGAGCAGGGCTTGTAAGGAGGCAACCAGCCAAAGTTGTTTCCTTTCATGTGCTAGCAGTGCCTTTGCTCCGAGATCACCTTGTGCTGGTGACGGAGGATTTAGCAGCTGGGGGTGGCAGATGGAGTGGCAAAGAATGTGCCCTGTGGGTCAGAGGGGGATGCACTTTCCCCATTCCTGCTCCCCAACTGCAAGAATTTTCTCTTGAAAGCAATAAAGGTGGTGCAGCTCATCATATTGCTGCTACCCCCCTGGATTTCCTCTTCCGTGTGCGATACACACAGCAATTAAAGCGTGTTGCACAGGGGGACTGGGATTTTTTTTTTCTTTTTTTCTTTTTTTTTTTTCATCCTGAAGAGCTGCCAAAGTAAAGTGATATTGATGAGAATGGCTCGCTTTGATTAGCAGAGGCTGGCTAAGGAACAGCCACCTCCAGCCTGTTTCTCTCCCCCTCTTCTGCCTTGCACAAGAAACTTCAGTATTTTCTCTGCTTTCAGCTGTTGCCTGTCTGTTCTGAACCCCTAATCTATGTCCAAATCGAGCTCAAGTAGGGGCAAGAAGTGTAACAATAACTTTCCTTGTTTAACACCAGCCACTGCGTTTGGAGTGCTTCGGCTTCCCAAGGATGATATTATCAGGAGAAGGCACTGCACTTCTGTAAAAAATCATGATTATTCAATAAAACAGCTAATGATGGAAAGGAAGGGATGAAGACCATGTGGTGGGTGAGCTATGGCAGTAGAGCAGGCCTGTCCCATTTGCCAACTCTTTATTCAGGTGTAATTTGCTGTTCGGAAATGTATTCTGGGGCTCCTGAGCAGGGACTGGCCCACTGTTTCTCTTACTCAGTGACCTAAATGTTTGTGTCTAAGAGCAGATTAAAAGACAGGCCCGTAGCTTTATCTGCCCTCATGGCTTCAGGCTTGCACGAAAAGAGGTTGTGGTTTTATTCCTGCTTACCTGGAGGTGTCTTTGAGAAATACTTTCTGATGTAAGACCAGGACAGATAACAAATTTGGGGGCTGGAAAAACATGTGCACACAGGCAGGTTTTCTCCTTCATGCTACAAGGAAATAAGGCTGCAGCTCTATAAATCTGGGGTTTTCTGGCTCTGTGTAGTTTCTTTTTAAATCACTGCCAGGGTGATCAGTTTAAACACCCACATCATTTGCGTTTTCCATAGTCAAACACAGGAATTTTTGGAGCGTTGTCTAAAGGAAAAAAATGTAACATGCTCTTCCTCTCACTCCTTAGCTGTGATCAGTGTGAGTCTGAGAGCAAGCAGAGGTCCTTGGTAGAGGATCAAGAAATGCTTTTTCCCCTGGATACACACTACACACTAAAGCTGTCTTCAGGCTTGGCTCAGGTTTTGCTGTTGATACATAAAGGAACCTGAAATGTCCTTGGTGGTCTGAAGCTTGGTGTTTGCCTCTCTGCTGTGCAATGAAATAGGTGGGATTGTATTGAGGGAAAGGTGGGTGGTGAAGGGGCTGCTGCCCCAGGAGCAGAGCCTGGGCTGGAAATGATGCTGCACCTGCACTTCCTAGGGCTGGGCTTTTCCTCTCGTCCCAGTGAGGCTATGGCCCTGCATGCTGTATCTCCTGCATCCATGTGCTGTGTCCATGTGACTGAAAATAGAGGACAATCCCAAACAGGCTGACTTCCCTCCTGCACAGGCTGCAGCAAGAAACAGCCTCAAACCCGGACTAATAAGAGTCACACTGCTTCAGGGCTTGTGTTGATGGTGGTGTGAGGCACCATCTGGCTGCTGCTCTGGGGCAGTTGCACAGCTCAGCCATGTCCTACAAGAGCTTTCTGAGGTTTGGGAAGGGGAAGGGAGCTCCTTTGGATGAGGGCTATTGTGCAGTTTGTTGTGTGGGTACTCAGTGTCCACAATTTGGGGCAGCAGATCTTTTGCCTCCTTCACTTGTGTGCTGAATCAGCCTAGGGGTGGAGAGTCTGAGTTCTCCATAGTATGGATCCCCCATAACCTTGGGCAAGTTGCCCTCACTGCACAGCCCTCACCATTTGTGGCTGAGCTATCACTTTTCTCAAGATAAGCTGGAACTGTGTGTGTTGTTGGATGACTTTTATCTTGCCATCACAGCCAGTGTGCACTTTCAGTGTCAAAGGAACTGCTTTGCTTTATAACTTGCATGTGAGGAGGGATTATTTTGCAAGAGGTCATGGGAGAGTGAGAGAAGGTATGATCAAGTTGTGCCCTCTGGAATATGCTGTGGGATGAAGATTTGGAGAGTGATATTTTCACTTTTCTTCCTTTCCCTTTTTTGATGTTGATTCAGAGCAGAAATGACCTTGGTCATTTTATGTCAGCAAAGATGCTGAGCAGATCTGAAACAAAAGGAGAAAAGCAAGTCAGTGTTTCAAGTGCATTTGTGGTTCAGTTGAACAAAAGCCAGTCTTGCCAACTCATGATTTGATCATCAGTGCTGCAATGCATAGTCCTTTCCTATAGCTCCAGGTCTTGAGTTACAGGTCTTAAAATATATTCTACTCACCACCACCCCTCCTTTCCCTGTAGGTTTCATGATTTCAAAGAAAATATAGGAAACATGACCTCAGTGCACCCTCAGGACTGAGGTGGTGGAAGGCAATGGATTAAAAACTGGCTCAGACTGTGAAGTGAAGAGATGGTGATATACAGTTCATATAAAAAAGATTTTAAAAAAAAAAGTGATTTCACTATTGGCAGGTCAAACTTTGAGCAAAGAGAACTTCATGGATCTGGGATCTGAAAAGGAGCTTCAGGTCACCCATTTGTATCTCCATGGATTGTGCTAAGTGGGTGGGAGTTGAGTTTGCAGAAGTGTCATGGGATCTGCAAGGCAGATGTGAAGGCAGGAGAGCAGCTTTTGTAAATTTTTACCAGCACTGTGGTCTTGGCCACATTTGTATAAATCCAGAGGAATACAGTTTCCTTGTAAACCAATGATTTCTTACTATTACCAAATCAAAAAATGTGAAAAGAGATCTTGTGTTTGCCTCTAACTTAAAATGACATTAAGATTTTTGGGGTTTTTCTACTTTTTTCCTAATTTCTTTTTGATTAAGCAGGAAAGGGAAACCTTTAAATCTCTGTGCATAGTGGGACACTGGATTGTCCTTGCTGGCAGTGAATTTGGTCTATGCATAAATGTAGGGGAATACTTTGCTTGATACTGTCAATGCTGTCGGATATTTGTGAGAACAATGAACATCCCCACATAGAAAATGTGTTAATTGATACATCAGTTCTACTTTAAGAGATTTGAAAGTTGCACATGGATTTGGAACTACAGCAAATGCTGTAGTCAGTCCTACAAAGTCAGTGAACAAACTCCAGTGGGAATGAAAAATCTCCTACTCCCATTCTCGACCTTGAGAACAGGTTTGGGAGCTGGAAAGGTGTTTTGTCTTTTCCTGCTATGTCAGTTAGTCCAGTAAAGAGATTTCCTTGGGAAGGAAAAAGAAAAATTCTGTAGTCAGTAAGTTATGGGCTGGTTTCTAGAGGGCAGTGAAGGGCAAGGCTGGGTTAGACTCTATCAGGGATACTTGCCAGGGTACATTTGCTGACAGTGATTGGAGCTGTCAATGAGAATGACACTGGGGAGTGCCCACCAGTATGTTTAAAACATGCTCTGTGAATTCAGATGTGAAGGAGGCCAGAGAAGATGTAAAAGATGTGGAAGGGACATGGGAGCTCCTCCCTAAGGTGAGATTTTTGGATGCAATGACCTGTTTCTGTCAGGCTGTGTTAAAGTAACTAGGTTAATAACTGGTTTTGGTTTTGCCATTAATCCTGTCTTTGATTAGCACTTACACTTACCGTATAGTTAGTAACCAGTTAGTTACCATATAGTTAGTTACCAAAGGACTGGTCAGAGGTGAATTTAGCAAAGAAAAATAATGATTTGGTGAATCCACCCTAATTTCAGTGTAACCTGATAGATTTTGCAGGAATGTTGTTGCCACTACAGGGTCAAGGTAGGGTTGATCCCTCCTGCCAGTGTGTGAGACAATGATTTGGGATATGGAACAACCAGGTGTGGTGCTCCTGTGATAGGGTTGGCTCCCAAATGCTGCTGAGTTCCTGCAGAGCACATCCTGCTTTGTGGATGCCAAATACACTCTTTTGCTTTGGGGTGAGAGGGCAAAAAGGCCAAAGGGCTCTACCCTGTGCTGGGGAGTTTGTTTCTGCTGCATTTTTAGTTTTAAATGTAAATGTCTCTGTTTTAAGAGAGAACAACTGTCTTGCTTTAGATGGCTGGGTTCTCTTATATTGAGCCTAATTTACATGAAGATGAGGAATCCCTGGCCTATGCAGTTCCCTCTAGTTCAAACATAAGGGATAAAGCCAAAAGGCAAAGCTGATCTGGGGAAGACAGAAAAGCAGTTTCAATGCCATCATGTTATCTCCACAAATATTGCACCTCATAGTCCCAGTCAGAGCCCACCACCTTCCTAAAGGGAGTGTGCCTGAGAGGCAGAGAGCTGCAAACATGAGAGGGGCAGAAAAGCCCAAAACAGGGCAAGAATAAATACTGGGTATTCAAAGCCTGAAGGGGATGGAGAATGTAGTGGTTGGCTTATCAAGCCTTGGATCTATAAATAAAGGTGCCATGTTTATTCCCTTTGGGGCCTCATTGTCAAAGAGACCTTTTTTTCCCCCTTGTCAGCCAGAGGAGATGGACGTGGTTTGTCTGGGAACAAAGTATGTGCCCCTTTCCCAGGGCCTGACACAGCTGTGGGGATGTGGGTAGGACAGGGAAAGGTGCACTTCAAATGGACCTTTTCAGGAGGTGAACTCATTGTCACTTCAAAGAATCAGATGATTTACTGTGTCTGTTTATGGGCAGAGAGTAACATCTTTATCTTTTTGTGGTGTGCTTAGGAGAGACATAACAGCCCGGTCATGTGCTGGAAAGAAATGACTCATTTCATATTGGGTCTAAGTGAAACTAATGTATTACTCATTTTTATGCAACTGTAGTAAATTGTACTTATTAAAAAGGAGGGGGAGGTGGAGGAGGGACTGTTACCTAAAGTCTAACCAAGATGTACTAGAAAATTAATTTAGAAATATGGTTGACCTCAGCTTCCTCCTAATGAAAATCTGCTGACAAATCTTGTGATTTTGTTACTCTTTTTAAAGCAGCCCTTGGGATAGCTGGTAGTTCAGGTGTCAGGACCAGTTACTCATTTAGATCCCGGCTGGATGATTTTTCCATTGTTCTTCCAAAGAAAGACTTCATATTCAGTCATCCTTTGGGCTTTCTGCACTGCCTGTTGCTAAACCATCTGAGTTCAGCCCCATTGCTGAGGTCTGCTGGTGGGGTGTGAAGAGCTCTGCAGGCTGCTGAGCTGTGAGCACAGCTTCAGCAGCTCCCAGCATGGTGGCTGCTGCCCTGATGATGCTGAAATCCTGTGATGTGCCCATGTGCCAGCTTAGGCTGATCTCTGCCTCACAGCCCCTCATGGATTTTTTGCTGACTGTCCTCTGCTCAGAGCAAATAAAACCCATTCTCCTTCCCAGCACTATTTATCATTGAATTCTGATTAACTGCAGTGACATATCCAGAGGAGGCAGGAAAATGGCAGCACTTTTCAATTAGAGTACCCAGAACAACCTTGTCACCTCTTTCACAATCATTGCTTTTATTTGCAAAGGTTAAGATCATTTTTAGCAGCACTGAGAGCCCTTTTCCTTCAGTGCATATGCTCACAAGCCCCTCACACCCTGCTGAGACTCAGATCACCAAGAGTGATCTCTGTTCTCTGGTGTCCTGCTTTTCCGTCAGTGGTTTCCATCTGTATCTGCTGAGCTCTCAGACTGGCAGGGCTGTGCTCCCTGGGAAGAGCACACTGCTGGGCAGTTTAACCCCTCCTCCTCCTCCCTCTCTCCCCAAGCAGTTTGTGGAGCTGGGATGGAGCTGGTGGCTTGGTCACAGAGCATGAATTAGGCTGGCATCTCTTCTGCTCTCAGCAGCTACACTGCAAGGTCGTTGTTCTGGGAGCAACCAAATATTATCTGATGTGGGTTTTGGTCAAAATTGAACTTGTCAAGGGACTAAGAAGAGTGGATATGGTGTTTCATACTAGGGAATTGGTCTTATCTGTGCTTTTTTTTCATGGGAGTTGTGTGTTTATATTCTAAATCACTATTTTCACAATTGAAAAGGAAGGAGCCTGAGAGCAAGCAGAGCTACTAAAGAATTGGAGTGATTCTAGCTGGTTTAAGGAGTGGGCAAACACTTTTCTGAAACTAAAGAGTTTTAATCTTAGCCCTTCAGTCAGGTAGGCTGTAAAAAGCACTTGTGCTTCTGGAAACAAGGACTGAAAGCAAACTTAAGCAGAGGCCACAGAGCCCTCCAGCTCAAGGGGTTTCAATAGATTTGTCTTAGTGGCTGTGTAAGAGAGACTGGTTAGGAAGCACCTGGAAACTTATCTAATTTTCCCAGCTATTCCGGTTCATCGAATGAAAGATCTTATTTCTGCCTACACACACTGTTGTGCCTTGGTCCTTAGACCCTCAGTGTTGAAGCAAAGCAGTGCACGAAAAATATTTACAAGACAAAATGGAAATATGGTTTCCTCCTGTTGTCAGCCCCAACTTAGCCCCAGTTCTCAGAGGACTATGAAATGTTGTACTTTATTAATGCCTAAGTAATGATGGAAAAAGCACGTTATTTTCATTTTTCAGGATTTTTCATTCACTTTACACTTTGTCAGTTAAAAAAAATGGCTTAGATTTTCTGGCAGAGAAACACTGGTGTGTTTTCAAAGGCCTTGGTGTGTAGCATAGTGCTTCTGGTATATATTTTTTAAAAACTCAGATGTCCATTGTTGCATTTCTAATTAAAAGCTCAGTGAAATGTAGGAGGTTTTACAGCAGAAAATAGAAGTAAGAAAAGGATTATAGCCATAGAAAGCAGCTGTGGAGACTGAAGCAAAGTGAAACCAGAGTTCAACAAATTCTCTGCATCTTTATGAAAATCACATTTTGAGTCAGCAAAACAAGCTCCTCTCTCATGTAAAAACGTTCGTCTTGGCCATGCTCACGGCTGTGGTGTTTCCAGGGCCGAGCAGGGCGGGGCTGAGGCGGGCACAGGGCTGGGCTCCCTCCCAGTTTGGGGCTGGGCCGAGCACACGGCGGCTCTCGACGCCTGCGGGGAGCCGTGCTGGTCATGGCCAGGGGAGCTGGGCATGGAGCTCTCTGCCTCCCGTGCCTGCTGAGTCACCAGGGGCTGCAGCTCGTCCAAACCTGGCACAGACCATGCCCAGCCCCTCGCTCACCCCCTCGCTGGTACACACAAACAGGGGCAGCTCTGGCAGTCGGAGCTGTGGGTGCCTGGTGTTCACATCAGTGGGATTTTGCATTCTGGTTGTGGCTAGAATTGCACCAGCCCTTTGTAAATTTATTTATTTTAATTTTTTTTTTTAATAACATTGTGGAATTACTCCAGGCATCTGACTTCTTCTGTCAGCGTTTCCTTGGCAAAGCAGCCTCACCTCCCCAGCAGCGTGACTCAGGATGCTTGTCTTGCTGGCTAAGGCTTTCTCTCCCTTACTCCATGTCACCATACACCCTTTCCCTCCCTCCTAGCTCCTGGTCTCTGGCATGTTCAGCAGCAGAGCTCGTTGAAAAACACAACCATCTTCTTCAGTGTTGATCTGCCTTTGACATTCCCTGACCCGCTCTTCTGAGCTGCCCTTCCCTGAGCAGAATCCCAAACAAGCTCCTTCGCCTGCTAATGCAGTGTTAAGACCATGAGCACTCAAATCCCTGAGATCTCTCCTTCCTCACAGAGGTTAAAGAGAATCGTTTTTGAGAACTTGAGCTTTCCGCCAAGTTAAAAGGGAGGAGATCAATGGGATCAGTGCAGCCCTGACACAGTGCCCCAGAGGTCACCAGCCCTTCCAGCACTGCCTGAATCACAGAGGTGGTTAGGTTGGAAAGGAACTCTAAAATCATGGAGCCCAACTGTTAATCTAGCACTGCCAATTACACCATTAAACCATGTCCCCAAGTGCCACATGTCCCATCTGGAATGATTCAGGGAAAACTGTGTGGGTGGGAAATGCAGGACTGCCTCAGGTAGGAGGATTTGCAGGGAATTTTTTGCAGGGAAGCTGCCGGTCCAGGGTGGCTGTCTGGCTGCATTCCAGAGTCAATGCCATCTGAAGATAACCAGGCATGAATTTCTTATCCTTTTCCATTCTCATTAGCATCCTGGGCATGGAGCAGAGCACTTGGGGGCTGTGAGCTGTGGGCAGGGTCCTTGCTGGGAGCTTGGCCAAGGGCTCCTCCAGCAGCTTAGCTGCAGGCAGGGGCTGGGCTGGGTCTCATTCAGCCTGGCTGTGCTTCCCAGGGCTCCCATGGCTCTCTCTACCTCCATGGAGGTCATGTCCCCTCTCCTGACCAGCCCTCAGTGAAACCTTCAGCCCATTTTGTCCCCCCAGGACAGCCTGGATGATGTCCCAGAAGATCAAGGTCTGGATATCAGCAGTGACCTTCATTGGAGAAACCCTTGGGAATGAGGCCATGGAGTGTGAGGTGCAGCCTGGGAGACAATGAGCTCCTGTGCTTCTTTTTGGTTTGTAACGAGCAATCTAACTACAAATAGGTTGTGCAAAAAAGAAGACAAATAGTAGACATTAATGTAGTTTAAGCTAGCCAATGGTAACAAAAATAGGAGGATTTATTGAAATTGGACTTAATTTGAAAGTCCATTTTAATCTGGTCCCTGTGCTCCGTTCATCATGTGGCTCTCTGGTCATAATTTTCGGGGCTGCTGCCCCCTGAGTATGCAGAGGCTTATGCAGAGCTGGAGATGTATTCCTACCATGCTTGTGCAGGCATTCCTGTTAAAACCAGGGGTGAACTCATTAGGAAAAGGGAGTTAAAGGGACTAAGGAGCCCCATCAGCTGTTTGGGGTGATTCACGTGCACCCTGATGGTACAGTGGGATTGGGCACATCTTTCCAGTCCTGTCTTTTCTGCTCAGATTAAGGCCAGGCCTTAGTAGAGGCTAAGGCAGGGGTCTTGAAAGGCAAAAAACTGGTTTCTATTTCAGGTAGTGCCACTGCAACGTGCTTTTTTAAGAGGGCTGGTGGAATATGCTTTTCCCACAACCAAAGGGAAATGCACTCAAAAGGGAGTGTTAAGAGGCAGCCAAGGGGAAGAGGAAAGGGGTGATGTGATCTGATACCCGCTGACCTCCCTTGTACAGGCATATCTCCCCTTCTCCTGGGTACCCTGAGAAACACACAGCCCTCTGCAGAACGGATGTTCTCTGACTATTCTCCCCCACACCCTTTTCCCCCCTTCCTTTAGCCCTTGATCTGTTTAGAAATTCCCACTTGTTTGCCTCTCTGGTTTCCATAACCTCACTGACACTGAGGCACTGAGGAGAACCCAGCTCGTGGCTTAGCCATGGAAGTTCAGCTCAGTCCAGCTGTGGGCAGTTCAGTGTTCGCCCTTCCTTTGTTTTTGGGTTTGGGATTTTTTTTTCCACTACCATGTCCCTTTCTGCAGAGGCAGCTGACACTTTAGTCACAAGGCCAGAGTCACAGATCTACCAAAGCTCTTAATACCCAGTTGTATGTTTGTGTGTGCATTTTCTTTTTCAGGGTAAGTACATCTTTTAGGGATGGAATAACAGTTTGTCCAAGAATCAACAGTCTTCAGGAGCCAAATAGTCTTGCAGCCAAAGTTTGTGCTCTTTCCTTGAGGTTTTGGGGATGAGTTGCTTGCCTGTCGTCTTACATAAAAGAGGAGCAAATTGTCAGAATAAACACATTTTTAAATATACAACACCATCAGTCAGAGCTTAAGAGGAGCTCATTGGCTGGAAAAGAGATCAAGGCAAACGGGAATTTGGATGGCCTGACAGAGGAGTTTGGACTAAAAGGCTCTTTTTCATTCACTGGAGCTAGTAATTTTTTTTTTTCTCTCTCTCTACTTTTTTTTTTTTTTTTCTTTAGGTAATCAGCCAGGAAAGGGAAAAAAATACTTCTCCTTCCTGCAGGCAGTGAGTCTGGACGCAGAATCCTCTTTTACTGTTATATTTTTTTCTTTTTTTCTTTTCTTTTTTTTCCCACAAAAACACTTTGCTCCTGGATATGAGTCCTTGCCTTGGAGCACACTGGAGAAGCAGCCAGCATGCAGCTCTGCTGTCTGGGGAGGTTCTTTTCTCTCTGATTCACAAGTCAGTGACTAATTCAGGTTAACTATGGTCATCTGAAAATCAGACCCTCAGTTTTACAGTCAGGGTTAGGTCAGCTTTAATCAGCCCTGCCCAGTGAGGGAGCTCTGGTAGGAATTGGACTGCACAGAAAATCCTGGTGCACTAGTTTTTGGTGAGCTGCAGGACATTTCTGTACAATTGGTTGCCCATGTAGGGAGGAGAGGTCCTTGCAGCTGTTCTTTCTCAAGGTGCCATCAGGACTCTTCCAGGACGAATTCCTGCTTCCTGGGCATAGCTAGGTATAATCACAGGGAAACCTGTGATTCCACCAGGACAGGGGGAGAGGCAAGATGGGACAGCTTTCCTGTGAGTGCTCAGAGCAGCAGGGCACTGTCTGCAACATCAACACAAAGCAGTTGTCTGTGAAATTTCATTAAATTTACAGGCAACGATTGTTATTCCAGAGCAAGGAGAGGAGGTGGAAAGAGGCTGAGGTCCAGCTAGGAGTTGGCTAGCCTAGTTCTTGGATTGTTTTCCACACTGTGGTTATCCTTATCTGCATCTGGAAACTGGAGTGTGTTGTATGTGTTTGTAAGAGCAAGCGGATGTGTGAAGTGTTCTGGCAAAGTCAGAGACCTCATTTTCCCCTCAGTATAATGCAGCCTGATTAGATTGTTATTGACATGCTGAGAACCTGCTAGGGTTGTTACATCTCTGTGGAAAGGCATCTGTCTGTTCCTTTTCTCCCTTCTGCCTGGAAGGATTGCAGAGCTGGAAATGGGAAGGACCTATCAGATGGCAAATCCAGCTGTGAAAGAAATCTGCTGGGAAAGCACGGTGTGCCCGCCAGCTGACCAGCACTCTGACAATGTACGTGGAGCTGCGAGCCAGTTAATATCAGTTTGGAACCATCAGTAATTCCCTAATGGGCAAAAAATTAAGAAAGGGGGAAAAGAACCCACAATAAACCCTTCTAAACTGCTGTATTTTGCTGGGTGTTTTTCATACTGTAGATCATTGCTAGCCAGAGTTACTGGCAGCGTTTGGGTGATCGGATTTGTGGGACTTACTGCACCATGTCAGAAATGAGCAGTGCTCCACGAGCTGCTACAGCTTTGACTGCAGAGGCTAAAGCAGAGAGAGTGCAGGTCCAGAGGAGGCTGTGGATGTCCAGAGGAGGCTGTGGATGTCTGGAGGAGGCTGTGGATGTCTGGAGGAGGCTGTGGATGTCCAGAGGAGGCTGTGGATGTCCAGAGGAGGCTGTGGATGTCCAGAGGAGGCTGTGCATCCTGAGCTGCTCCCACTGCAGTGGGTGGTGGTGGGGATCTCCACCGGATGGCTCTGGGCAGCTGAGCGTGTCTGTGCTGCTCTCTCTACCCCGGCTGCTTCATGCTGGATTAGCTCAGGTGCCTCTGCCTAGTGCTGCACAGGGACTTCTAAATAAGAGCAAGAGAGGATGTGGACTAACTGGCTTCAAAAACATTCTCCTTCCCAAATAATGGCTCTTGTGAACTTGGCACCGTGAGATGGTCACATAATGGCAATTCTCATGTGCAGGATTTGCCATTGCAGGATGAGGACAGACTCACTCTAAATATCAGGGATGTTGCTCCCTGTGATCACAGCTGACGCAACCTCAAAAATCCTCATCCTGAAAGCTCGCTGAAGACAGATTTGTCTCCAAGAATGATTTTGGGTTCAGCAAAATTGCATGTTTCAGTGAAATGATATTTCTTTTCGCCAGCTTATTTATATTCATCATAATTGTCTCCCTGTGATGCCTCCTATTCATTTGCTGGATCCACTTGTCTTGCATCTTGTTCTGACTCGGAGTGCTTTTTAGGGTAATCCTGCCTTTTGAGAATATGCATGATTGGTACCATTGGAATAGTTTTCATGTGCTTGCAAGAAGTGCATTGCTAAGCAAAGCAAGCAGAGAAGCTGGGAGGGATGAGTGGAAAATGACTACATGAAGAAGAGGGAAGAATTAAAATACATGGCAAGGAGTTAATCAAATAAACAAAGGTTCATTAAAAAAGAAAAACAAAACAACCTCTTGCTCCTTTTTTTTTCTTTCTTTGAATAGTCTCAATCTGACAATGATTGCATTGGCCAACCCTTGATACCTTTCTGTTTGATTACAGCTGGGTTGTAGTGGTAGTGATGAGTTACCATATATTACTGGCAGTGTAAACTAATGTCCCTCATTAATTTAAAAAGGGCAGGGATGGGAATATTTTCAGGCTATTCCTTGCTTATAATTATTTATTTTAAAAGATTTTTTTTTCGTTTACCAGAATGTCGTTGTCCTGAAAAGGAAAGCTCTTTAGTTTTGATTTTTTTTTTTGTTTGATGTTTTTTTCTCTCCTTCTACAAATTCATGCTTTGAGGAGACAATTACCACTCAGAGAATAATTGAAGGTCATGTTCAGTGCCATTCACACTGTACAGAGGTCTTTGAGAACAGCAGTTTGTCTGTGCAGGTATTTCTGTTGTTCTGTGTTGCTCTGTGAACCAGATGCCATTTACCTACCAAAAGAGTGAGCACCATTCTGGCCACTGTGTGCAGATACTAGAGATGAAGTTCCTGTACATCAAAACACAAAGAGCAGAAAAAAACCTGTCAGTTTGCCCAGTCCTGGCTTGCAAAGCTCCAAAGGAGGCCATTTAGATGTGAGTGGAAAAGGATCCTCCAGAAAGGTTGGATCTGTGAAGGAATTATTGCTTGTGTGAGTTTAGCAGAAATGTGATCCTGCTGCACTGGCTTCATCTGTCATTCTGCAGAGGTTTATGGGGAATTGGGTGTTTCTGCATTTACTGTAGAGGACGAGTTTTCTCAAGGATGCAGATCCATAAGTTGGCAGATCCAACGATGGGGAAAAATAGTTTGCTTACACCTAACACAGGAGTAGAAGCTATACAAAAAGCCCTTTAATGACTCTGAAAAGTTTCTCACAGGATAAAAGCTTTTGTCCTGGGGTTGCTTTAGGCCTTTTAGTACTGTGGAACCTCCCCTCCATGACCACAGATCCTGTAAGTTACACAGAGGAACAACATAAAAACCTGGTGTTCTTCACAGGAGTAAAGCTATGGGAGAATACACTGAGGACAGCTCCAGTCCCCTGCATTTTTGGCTATTATATGTCATGTGGTTAAAACAGAAGATTTCCAGATTATCTATAAGCGTGGGATGCAGACAACGGAAGGTGCCAAATACTTCCCCCCACCCTTGAAAGAAAGGTAATGTAAAGAAGAAAAGGCAGGCTAGAATTACTTTTAGGCACTGTATGAGCAACAGAATGGGATATAAGAACATCTAGTTTCTATTTTAGGTCTTCTCTGAATGCACTTTGTGTCGAGAACAGGTTTTTCCTCTCCCATCAGACAACCTGTCACATGTGCTCCACGTTGATGAATACCAGCTCTGCCACATGTTTCCTGGAAAACAGCACATTATGTTACTCCTCATTGTAACTTTCCTTAAAATCAAGTACAAACTGTGTGTCAGTCACCGCAAATAAATAGAAAAAGCTCTGAGACTGTAATAATCTGTGTGCTGTAGAGGGGAAAGATCCTCTTCCAGTGTCTCCTACAGCTGCCCTTGCTCCTTTACTTTCACAAACCATATTTATTTATGAGTATGGCTGCCCAGAGGAATAGTCTGGTGACATGCTTTCCTTTAATCAGTCTTTTCACTGGGATAGGTGAGCTTTCTTGTAGTACTTGACTGACTCCCACTATGTGATTACATGTAGATGGTCAAAGTCCCAGCACAGCCAGGGTAAGGCTGAGGGAAGGACCAGGGGAGATGGTCACTGTGTATTTATCCATTACACTGTGAGATACAGGCAATATTTCTCCATCACGTCCCAAGCCATGAAACTCATAGATCTCACAGAATTTCAGAGCTGATTCCTTCATGAGGTTTACTTGTGTGGCACTCTTGTGATCCCCATTTCAGGTTCTTGTATCTGCTTACAGTTCATCTGTTCCATTCCTGCAGCTTGTTCTTGATCCTCAGATCTGGATCCATGCAGCTTGTGGCTGTCTTCTCCTGCCCAAAGCACGTGTGAGAAGTGCTTGCCCTTGATGTGAGATCTGACCATCACCTGCAATCTGCTGTGTTGGAACTTACAGAATGTGGTTGTGGGAAGAGGTAGATATGGAAATTGTTCCTTAATAGTAAACATTGCTTGGGACCTTGCACGGCTGTTTTTCAGTCTGTGACGTGTGTGAGGCAACACAAAGGCTGTCATCCAGTGGAGCTGGTTGGTACTTTGGTGCTGATCACCAATCACTGGGCCTTCTCAAATATGAAATGCTGCAAATGCTCCATCTGCAGAAGCCATGAAGTGGTTGCTGGGCTTCAGTGCTCTGAAGACATTGAATGGAGTCAGGTGAGTGTAACCTGAGATGCTCACTGTGGGCCTTTGGATTGTGAGCCCCATTTGATCCAAGTTTACACTTGAAGTGTAGTGGAAATAGGGAATGCCACGACTCTCTTCAGCTGCTGGCATGAGGATGTGTGGTTGAGACTTAAGTGTCTTCTGGCGTCAGCACTTCTGCCTCTAAATGAGCTGAAGGAGAAGTCCATGGAGATGCTCTCTGACTTTGTTCTGTTTTAAACAAGGCACTCAGAATTATAAATATTCTTGAATCCTCTTGGTGTTTCACATCAAAGTGTCACAAGGTTCAAATATGACACCTTGCAGTCTGCTGGTGGGGGAGGAATCCCACTTCTGCCTGGTGTTTTGTTGGATGTAGGAGCAGTGGTGTGCTTCTAGTCTCAGTAGCTTTACTATTCATTTTAGCAACAAAAATAAAATATCTACAGGAACAACAAGAACAACAAGAATTACAACAACTCAGAAGCTGAAACAACTGTTTCATTTCTTAGTAGTGGTAGATAGTTGGGCAATACCTAGAAAAGAAGTCATTAGAGCTTCTTTCCTTTGGAAAATACATTCTTCTGCCTCAGAAATATCTGTATTCCCAACTGCTTTTCTATCTGTTAAATAATGTGGGTGTATGATTTGAGTCCTGAGACATAAAGGATGTAAACATGTACCTGAAATTAGGCATGTATGTGCTTTCTGCTGAGTAAGTGTGTCCTAGTCAGGTATTTAAATTTTGAATGCACTGGGGCCCTCACTCATAAAGCATGCAAAATTCAGCCTAGACAGCAGTGGGAGGAATAAACATTAAGCTCAAAACAAACTGTTATCAAAGTACCTCTTCAGACTATGTAGAATTACACTTTAAGATGGGCAGAGTATCTTTAAAATCCTTTTGCAGTAGCTAAGAGCTTATACATTAGCTTTCATGAGAGGCATTACAGATGTCTGTGAATATTATATAAACACCAGCCTGTTTGCAACAGTTTATAAACTTAAATATTTTATAAGAAAATACTGAACATTTAACTTGCCTTGTATTTTTTATACAGCAATAAAAACACCATTTTTATCAAAAGTTGCTGGGAAGCCTGACTAATAATGTAACACTTTGTTATAAACTAGGAGGAAAGTTCACTGGTCTAGAATTAATAAGGTGTATAATCTGTTCAGGAATTTTTACACTACAGAGGGAAGCAGCTAACTTTGGCTTTGCTTCTGCATAAATTTGTGAGAATATTCTTGGTGATTCTTTTCAAACCCATATTTTGTTGTAAATTCAGTTTTAATTTTTTTATGTCTCTGCTGCTGATTATTGTCATTGTTCTGATTTTACCAATTGATTTGATTATTTTGTTTTTATTGCCCAAATAACTTTATCAAGATTAATGGAAATATTCACTTGCCTTTCAGTAGAAATTCAACTTCTAATTTTGTAGGTATTTAAGTGGTTGCTTCCTTTCTATACTCTATACTAACAGTGTTGTTCCATTAAAGACATCTATTCCTCACGGAAAATCCTTCTTCAGCAAGTGCTACAGGCCAAGCTGGGATGACACAGAAGTAGAAATTCTTGGCCCTCTTTAATTGTCACTCTTGATGAAGTGAATGTGTGTAACAGCAGAAAACTCTTCATGATTAGTAAATTCTTATCTGTTTTCTCCAGAACACAGCAACCCATCTAGGATGTAATTCCATTTGCAAGCCTGAATCCATATTTTTTACTCTAAAATTTGCATATCATTTGGTCAGCTATAGCAGAGGAATAAATAGCATCTGAGATTTTGAATTATTTAGGAATTTACCTTTACTCAAGGAGTGATAAGACTGTCCCTAAATGACCCACCAGCACTAGGTGTGAAAGAATTAACTTTTGTCCCTTAAAAGGAGACCAAAGTATCAACTGCAAGGCTCCAGAGTTACAGGGTATTTGTACCTCTTAATTCTTCCAGGAATCATGGAACTGGCTTTGCTTAATGGAAGATCATGTGTGTTGAAAGGGAAATTCCTTTCAGATCTACACAGACATCAGGTCAAAAATTTGTACTGGCCGAAAATGTTATTGCAGTTGACTAAAGTAGACTGAAAAATGGTGGCCAGGAAAATGCATGCTCTGGAATAAATGATAGTGTTGATGTGGCCAGATGTGGCACATATGTATGTCAGGATCAATTCCTACAGTTATTTCCACTTTACATTGGCATAAACATTGTAGAAAATAAGGTTAGCACTTGTGCCATCTACAGAGCAAATGCCAGTGCCAGCCAGAGCTGTGCAATGTTTTGTGTATTTTTCCTATAGCTTGAACAGGAGTGTGGCTTCCTTAGACCATGGAAATATTGGAAGATCTATAACCAGGCTTGTCCCTAGAGCTTGAAGTGTTCTTCAGGCAGTTCTTTTCTGTAATTTTATATCTGTATTTTTATTTGGAATAACTCAGGAAGCCATGCAGTCTCCTTTTTTTAATGATTATATCAAGCCACCTCTAAGCTGTGAGGATGCAGCGGTTGAGAGATGGTCCTTCATCCCTACAAGTGTTCTTATTTTTTAACAAGGTTTATGAGCTCCATTTGAGTCGTTGGAAGCTGAGGCACTAGATGACTTGGCCAAGGTCATACAGGAAATTTGGGATGGAGAACCAAACATATGATTGCTGCTGGTTTCCAAGCCAGTGCTCAAACCACTGGGCATCCTTCTTAATTTCCAGTCTTTTCTGGCATTGCTACCAACTTTCTGGTCCAATTCCTCAACCACATTGTGCCTCTCCTTCACTCCTGCTGCACATAAATCCAACCTCACAAGGTAACATATCAAAGCAATCAATAGGTACATAGCAATTTCCTCAGCCAGTTTCACTTCTTCACTTCATGACTTGCCCACCAACAAATTTATTTCTTGCTTGGAGCATTTCACTGAACTATTTCTATTCAAAAGTATCTGTTAGCACTTTGCTAAGCCTCAGACTGAACATCTTTGATCCACCCATTTCAAGATTAGATGGATGACAGAACCCAAACTCTAGCTCCAAAAACATCCATGTTTTGGAGGTATATTCAAAGCCCAAGCTTGGATTTGGCTCTCAGTGTGGTTGCTTTGATCTGTCTTCAGATCTGAATGCCGTGTCCTGTGACATCTCTGTTTCTAGCACAGAATCTCGTGTTCCTATCTGTGTGAGAGCTCTGAGACCTGATGGGTGCCTCTGTGCACCTCGTGTGGGAAACGGCACCCATGGATCCTCTCAAATTCCATTCAGGTTGTGTTCGTGCGCAGTGGGGTTTTTTTCATAGCTGTTGTTCTGTTACTCACCTGGAGGCACAGGGAATTTGGCCCTTTGACAGAAGCAAAAGTGCAAGAAATCCCACTGTTGCTCGGTGTTCCTATTGTGCTCTCCCTCTTGCCTGTTTTCCATGCAGCTGCTTCCCACTTCCTAGAAATCACGTCACCACTGCTCCTCCCTCTTTATCTCCTGTCCCCACACGATGAGAACATGGTCTGGTTTTTTTTTCCCCATGGATGGGAAAGTCAGGGCAAGCTTGGTACTGTGGTCTTTTGCACTAACAGAATTTCTGTGCAATTCACTCTTTCCAGGGAATTATTCTAGATTTATTCACCACAAAGTATCCAACCATAACAACTCAGTAATTTCAAGGCCTAAGGAAAAAATGTAACAAGATGTTCAAAAATTTTGGTTTGGGATAATTGGGAGTTGTTTATAACCTTGTGCTGCTGATTATGTTGTCATATACCACTACTACTGGTGTCCTCAGGAACAGGATTATCTTTGCTTGGAAACAAAACCTCCATTTTAACCACTTAAATGCTGGTTAACGTAGCTGAAAAATGGGAAGAAAAATACTCCCCTGCTGTTACTGGATATATGAGACGCTCAAAAATCATAGTGATGAGGGTTGAATAAACAGACAGATGGACAAGTGAAACATAATCACTGTAATTTTTCTGATAAAATTATCAGGGCACCACAATTTTTCTTTAGAGTATTTAGGGCAGAGTCTCCCACTGCTCAGTAGAATCAGTTCTTGCTCTTCCTCAGTTTGAAAATAACTTTCTGTGCATTCAGATCATACCAAGCTTTCCAAGCTGTATCTTCCTGGGGTTTTGTACCCTCTAATTATTTCTGCATGCATCTGGAATTCACATCTCTGGGTCATGGTTATTCCCCTGGCTCACTGAAATGCCAGCGTTACCCATGAAGTCCAATGGATAATTCTAGTAATGGAAATGTGTTGTAGAAGGTATGGGGCTTGTCAGTCCTGCTTCTCCTCAGCTTTCCTGGGAGAACTGGAACTGGTAATTCCTACTATTCCACTAGAAAGAATTGTACTGAATGGACTGGGGCTAAATATTCTTTGCAGTGCTTGGAGAGTTAAAAAGAAGTTTAAGTATAAATTACATTTGCAGTCATGAGATTTTTTTTAGATTCCCAGAGTGGCATATGCAAGCTTTCTTGTGATTTTTTAAAATTATTATTATTTTGTTGTGTGTTTTCTGCTTGTTTGCTTTAAGGTGCTATCAATAATACAGTATCAATTGTACAGTAAATTCTAAAGTTTGGTAGCAATTTCCAGCAATTCTGAGGTTTTCAGCAGTCATTTTCCTCTGCTTTCATGGGATCCGGGACCTGGAATGCAGCACCCTAGATGTACTTCGTCAAGTCTTGTCTGCATCCCGAGTTTTCATAACATCTAATTTAAAATGCATCTTGGATTTTTTGGAGGAAAAAAAAAGTCTCAGAGACTGTAGAGAGGAAAATGAGCCATTTCCTTAGCTTGAACCTGCATGAATTAGTGGTGAAGTGTTGATCTCTAAACTTGCAGTTTCTGAACCATAAAATCTGTTTATTTCACCCTATAAAAGAACATTTTAACTTATATGGCTATTTAAGTTTAAAAGCTATTAGAGAAGTGGGTGGGGAGAGGCAAAGAAGCAGCTTGAATCAGTAATTCAAGCTTGCAATACAATCTTCATCTGCTGCATAGCTTGCATAGAAATCCCCTTCAATGTGGGTTTTCTGTGCTTGCAGCAGTCCCACCGTACAGGAAATATACAGTATATATTTCCAACATTATCCATAATTGTAGTAAAGCTTATAAAGCATCCCATTCCTTGTGTGTTCCTGGTGATCTGCAATAACTGGATATTCTCAAGTATGCATTTAAAGGAGGGAAAAACATAGCAAGAGCTGGCAGAAGTCATCTGCAGTGACTTTCCAAAGGGAATTTGGGGAAGGCCTTTATTGACCTGCTCTTACTGCAGGAACAGCAGTGGCTTTGATTGAAAACCTCCATACCTGTGCTTTCTTTTGTATCTGAATTTCAGGGAGGTTGTGTTTCTCTATAGATTGAAAGTGCTGGGGCTAAAATTGTGTCCATCCAGCACCTCCTTGGGTGGGCAGGACAAGGTCACAGCACCCCTGGCAGAGATGGGGGTGACAGGGAGGGGCTCCTGCTGCAGGCAAAGCAGGGATGGAGGGAGCCTGGACCTTGCACCCTCCTGCTACCCTGTGCCTTGGAGAATCCTGAAGAAAGCAGAGAGGGGCGTGGGCTGGTTCGAATGCAGGGTGAGTGTTTGTCCTTTGTCCCAGCTGGGGCACAGGGAGGGATGGCTTTGTGCAGCCCCTGGTGCTCATTCACACACACAAAGCAGCCTTGCTACAGCAGTCACCTTCAGCAAAAGGCAAGAGAGGTTTTGATTCTCTCCCTGCAAATTTGGTAGCAAATTGCCGATGCTTTGAGAGGCTGTGCTTTGCTTGAGCTGTGCAGGCCTTTTCCATCTCACTATCCCTGAACTTGCAGTACCTTGCTAAAAATAGTTCGAAGTGTAACCGTGAGTTCCCTGAACTGTGATCCTACCAGTTCTGTATTATTCGGCTCACCATTCCTTTGAAAGTATTCATCCTTCCCCTCATAAAACTTAAATCAGCCTGTTCTTTGGTCCAAGAGTTGACATCATTATGATGCTACATCCTATGTAATGGTGTGAGAGCTGGAAAAGCATTCACAGCAAAACCACGTTGTGAATTGAATTTGCAGTGCCTCAGCCCTTGCAGTCTGAGCTGCCTCCTGCCCTCCTCATTTACTTGTACATTTAAAGCCTGTGCAGGTCCTTGGAAATACCCCACAATAACAGCAGCACAGCCCTGAGTATTTATCAAGGGTCTTTTTAATGTTCCCACTTCTCTTTCCATGACCCCACTTGTTTTACAATGTTTGGGAGAGCAAAAGTGATTGTTTTACCAAATTATGCTAGATTTCTTGCCAGGAACAGTGGATAGAATCTTGTTGACAGATTTGGAAAAGATTATTCTTTCAGTACCTTTTGAATTATTTTTTTAAGTGTGTCTGCCATGTACTGTTTCCAAAATCAGCCCACGTTTAACTGTTTAATATTATACGGTGACAGGGACAAATTAGCACCTTTCATTTGCCTATCAAAATTAACACATCCCAAGAAGACACTTCAAGAGCTACACATCTCTCATTTAGAAATAAATGTAGGAACCTACTTAAATGTGTTCACCTCAAAATCTTGGCACAAATAAATTTTGAGGGATTTGTCATTGATTTCAAACACCTCAGAATTTTGCCTGTTTTCACAGAATCACAGAAGGGCTTTGGTTGGAATGGCCCTCAAAGATCATCTGGTTCCAACCCCCTGTCAGTTTGCTTGCATGTGTTTGGAGTTACCTTTTCCCCTCCTGTGTTATTCATACGATGATTTTTTTCTTTTTTGGTGGAAAGTTCTTTTTAGAGTCTGAAACACATCCCATGCCTTTGCTCGAGGGCTTCCTCACAGGCATGAGATGGTAGTGTGTTTTGTTTTTTCCTCTCCCTTTTCATGCCTAACTTGCCCTCTGGGTTTGATTGTTCTTTTCCTCTGGAATGGGCTACAGCTGAAACTGGGCTAATGGGCAGGGTGCCGGGGTGCTCCTGGTGATCGAAGGAAGCTCCTCCAGCTCCTGGGTGGTGTGTATTGCCCCTGGTCACATTGGCAGGGATTGCTGCCATTTGCTTTATTGCTGTGCCTCTCTCCAGCAAAGGACACAACCTCCTCCCCAGGCACTGCTGGGATTCAAGGCTTTTTGTATTTTGTGTTAAAAGTCTGGAGTTTGTTATAAAGTATTGGATCTTCCTGGGTGGCTTGTGTTTAGGTGGATGTTTGAGTTCTGACTTCAGCACCAAGATTGCTGCCATGGCAGGGGGGAAATGAAGTGGACAGTGTTTTGAACTGTGTGTTCTTGGGGATTGTGATACTAAAAGTAAAGGAAATACACAATATTAAAGTGTTCAGGAAATGTTTAGATGCACACTCCAGGACATAATTTAGTGGTGGACGTGACAATGTTGGGTTAATGGTTGCACTCCGTGATCTTGGAGGTCTTTTCCAACCTTTATGATTCTACAGGGCTGATTTTACTGTCATAGGAAGTAACTCTCTAATCATTTGTGCTCACTGAAGTGCTATGCACTGTAGGTGCAGATTCATATTCTTTCTGCCAGGTTTGGTCCGTGCAGATACCCTGGGTTAACAGAACAGAGCACACGAATCCAAGTCAATATGTCTGTGTATTTCACTTTTCTGTTTGAGAATATTAAGGCCAGATTCTCATTTATACTAAGCCCACTAGCAATATTCTGGCAACAGAAAGACGCCTTAGCAGGAATGTAAATTAAAGCCTCTTTATACTTTTAATAGTGTTTGTAGTTTCACTTGGCTGTGGTACAGGAATGACACATGTCTATTCAAATGGCATTTGCCATCCTGTTGATGGTTGCTGATATTCTTTGTGCCTCTACCCCCTAACTAACTAGACCATAAGTCTGATGCAGTCATAGCTTTCCAATTTCCTTAAAATGTGGGTTTTTTTTTTCTTGAAACATCTAAACCAGGATTTAAGATTAAGGCAATTTTTTCTGTCCTTCCTTCACTGTGTGATGACCCTGTTTGTGTCTTCATGAATCTCTACTAAATGTCCAGTTCTGCAGTGTCCAGACAGATTATTCTTGCCATGTCTGTTGCTTAAATTGTGAAGACCCTTCATCTCACTGTGCCCTGTACAATGCAGTACACATTTTTATTTTTTGGATTAGGAAAAATAAAATCTGCATTAGGAGTAAAACCTATCTTTTCAGCTGTTGGAGCAAGAACCTCAAGTATTTTACATTAAATCATCCCATCATATACATGTTCGGGTCCATTTTCATTTCTGTCCATTTATATCCTGTCTACAAGTGGCTCAACTTTCAAATGGGCAATTATGCTCAAAAAAACTCAACAGTTTAAGGAACAAAGTGAGACTTTAAGTACAAGTCTTGTAGAGAAACTGCATGTGAGCCATATAGACTTAAGAAAAAATGTCAATATCAGCATCTACTTAATATATTTCAGTAAAATACCACTTTTACAATGTCTGAAAACATGGTAGAAGTGTTTTATTAGATCTACAACTGTAGATCTGACTACACATTCAACACATTCAACAATGCTGGCTCCAGAGGGCTTTAGAAAAAAGCCTCTAACACAAATCCAAACTGAGTCTTTGCTAATTTGGAATTTTTGCTTTTTTTAAAAATAAATTTTGGTAAGGGATCACTGAATATCCCATTGCCAAAAAAAAAAAAAAAATTACTCTTATAGAAATCTGGAGCTCTCCAGTGATTTAAGTCTCCCATTCCTTCCTTTTAACTTCTCAAGGACTTAGTCCAAAACTTGTCTGCAGCCTAAGACTGACAGCTGACTTGTCAGAGTCTCTTTCCCTGTTGATATTAAATTGAGAAAATTGTGCACAAAGTAAATAGAAAGGAAAGACATGTCTCCATCAAACTAAAATGACCATACTTACAGCTGCTAAGGGGTTAGATCCTAGAATAACTTACGTTGGTGAGAAAGCTTAAGGGTCTCAGTGCACATAAATTGGCATAAGGCATAAGAAATGCAAATGTTTATAAGATTCTCTAATTTAGTAAATGAATTCTTAAAAACTAAGAGCTGAGTAGCCTCCCCATGTATATAAAACACGTGACAGCACTCTGCAGACCTCCACAGAGTATGACATGTAGTGCAAAGAATTTCTGCACAAAGCTCTTATCTCCTTGATGCTCTTAAGTCCTCCCCAAATCTTCCCAGGGGTGTTGCAAGTCTTCACCACAACACTTCCTATCCAGATAAGCTATTCCCCCTATTTCTCCTTCATCTGAAAATACCTTTTTCTGCATTTCTAGATTAAATGTTCTTCTTATGTTGATGGGTGACTGGAGGAATTTTCTGAGTGACTGATAAGATAAAGATGCCCCTTTTTAGGATCAGTTTGTATGAGGAGCTGTGTCCAGCTGAACAGGAGTGCTGGAATTTAATGTCTGGTTCTATCATCAAGGCTCAGCTGTCATCAGTTGTTTACTTATCACGCTGCATTGCTGTTTTCTGGAGGATAAAATATTCACAGAGTGACGAGGTTGGAAGAGACCTTCAAGATCATCAAGTCCAACCCATGCCCCAACACCTCAACTAGACCATGGCACGGAGTGCCACATCCAGTCTTTTTTTAAACACATCCAGGGATGGTGACTCTACCACCTCCCTGAGCAGACCATTTATCACTCTTTCCATGAAAACCTTTTTCCTAATATCCAGCCTGTATCTCCAGTATTCCAGACCCAAACAAAGTCATGATTTAAGGACACTCTAATATGGAGTGTGGAGTGTCCGCTGCTGTCTGTGTGAAGAGGGGCGTCTCTGTGGGGGTGGAGGCTTCTCCCAGCCCTCATTTTCTCAGTGCTGTGGGCAGGGCAGGGCTGGAGGTGCTGACAGGGAGGTGATGAAGTGTCTGCTGGAGCCATGAGGGGCCGCGGGTCAGCGCCCCAAACGTGAGAACACAACGGGCCCGGGCGCTAATGGCTGCCAGGTGCAGGCCGCGGCCTGCGGGGCAGGGAACGAGCGGCTGGCACACGGCGTGGCGCTCCTGCCTGCCAAGGGAAACACAGCCGGGGCCTTGTGTAAATAACAGGGGCTGGGGGAGCTTTTCCTCACGCTGCTTGAGAGTGGGGCCCGTGCTCACACGGCCAGCACCAGCACCAGCGCCCAGCACCGTTCCCATTTCCCAGGCAAAGAAAGCCCACTCCTTGCTAGGGGCTGTTAAATCCCCCAGAGCATCTCTTCACCTTGTATAATGTTGCCTTCCTTACCTCAGAAATCCTCCTGATCTCCCAGGCCGAGTCCCCTTTCAGCCATCACCTCTCCTTTTCTATTCCCTCTCTACACACCAAGATTACATTTCTGCTTTGGCCTGGGTTGTGTTTTCCAGGCCAATATATTATGCCACTTTCACACTCCCCTCCCTGCCCCATCTGGCTTCCATCCTACCCCCATAAAGATTATTAATATCGCCTGTTTCCAGGCAATTTATTAGCAGAGGCCTAACTGGTGCCATTTCCCATTTTAGTAGAGCACTGAAAATAATCCTGACGAGTGTGCCCAGCTATAAAAATGTACTTATACTGTCATATTTGCAGTTTCAAGCATGCACCAATTGATAGTCTCAAAAGTGCTGTTTAATTGGGGTTTATGGGTTCTAATTAATTATACTATATAAAAAAATTACTTGTCCCATTACAGCTCTCTGTGGTTTACTCTGAAGAGCAATGTAATTTAGAGATAAATTGTCCTTCTCTATCCCCCTGCTCCCCCTCTTCCCAGCAAGTTCCAGAAGAGTTTCATTCTCCTCTAACCCAAATATGAAGCAGAGAGAAAGCTACATTTTTTTCAAGGGACACAACTTTTCCCCATACCCATAAACAGCTTTAAATGTGACTTGAAATGGTTCCATGTTCTTTCTGCTGAATTAGGATGGTGAAATTATGAATAATCCTGGGGCTTTGCACAGCTCAGGTCTGGAGGGGCTGGGATTTTGTGAAGACTTGAACATGATGGCTGCTTTGTGCACTGTGGATTATTCCTCTGATTATACAGAGGTAACAGTGAAGGACGGGGAGAATGAGTGCAGGATTTTTTGCTGGCTGACGGTTTAGGTTGAGATTTCTCTCCTCGAACTTGTATGAAAACAGGTAAAGGATCTGCCTGCCTTTATGACACTTTGGTGTGACAAGCAGCAGAGGAAACACCTCAAGTTCACTTTCTCTTCTCTCTTGCAGAATAATGAAGCCTGGATTACCCAAACAAATTTTGGGGCAGTCTTCTGACTTTTAAATGCTTCCTGGAAAGGCTTTGTGAAAAATGAGCAGCAAAGCAGGTACACTCACAGTTGTTTGAAATGTGCTATTAAATTGCATCCCTCACTGTAATAAATTTGGTCTCATGAGGTAAAACATGAAATATAGTAGAGCTGAAGTAAAAAACATTGTATCCTATGGCAAGAGGGGATGGCTTTACACTGGAAGAGAGTAAGTTTAGAATGGATATTAGGAAAAAAATATTCACTACGAGGGTGGGGAGGCCCTGGCACAGGCACACAGAGCAGTTGTGGCTGCCCCTGGATCTCTGGAAGTGCCCAAGGCCAGGCTGGACAGGGCTTGCAGCACCCTGGGATAGTGGAAGGTGTCCCTGCCCATGGCAGGGGGTTGAAATCAGATAATCTTAAAGGTCCCTTCCACCCCAAACCATTCTGTGATCCTATTACTTTATCTGGAAGTTAAGGAGTCAGAATGTTAATTAATGAAAAAAGACAGGGCAAAGAAACCTCTTTAATTTGCCTTTTAAAGGCAAATACTATTTATTTTAGAAATTTCATGTAATTTCAAACTTTTGTGTGTGACAGATACCTCCAAAATTATACCCCCTGTCCTAGAAAGGAGACTTGGTGACCTCTCCACATCTCTGCTGTTACTCTCTGCACTAAAAAAATTAAGATTCCTAGTGTCACTGCTCAAATGAGTGGTCAGTGGATCAAAAAAGTTTGTTAGTCATGCTTCACTAAGTTGCTTATTTTATAAAATTAATAACCAGCATGTCAGTTGCTGGAAACTTGGATCATCCTGGGTGTCCGGATCAGTCTGCTTCATGTGCTGGAGCAGAAGCTGTGAGAACTGCCAAAGAAAGAAAGAAAAAAATAAAAGGAAAAAGAAACACCACAGTCACACACATTACTCATCAATCTGAAAAGTAACAAGATTTATACTAAGTATTGTTTTTATTAAAGTAATCCTTTTGTCCAGTAAAGTTAGTTAAAAGAAATTTTAATGCATCTATCTTGTTGATTATATCAAGACTAACTGCAACCTGCAATGTTTTATGGAATGAGTTGACAAAACAGAGCCCAAACCTGAATAAACCTGAAAATATCTGGGCAGTATGTGGATAAGTCCAAACAAACCTGAATATCTTGGTGTTTGCAGTGTTTATGTTTGCTTTTACATGGCTTTTACTGCCTCAGAAATCCATTTATGGAGAGGAAACAAGGTAAAACCTGCTCTTCTCATGTGATTTTCATCATGCAGAGATTTAAATAAGTGGGATCTGCTCTTTCTGTGCTGTTCTGTCCCCATAAATTACTCCTGAAGGCATTAAAAGGGCTTGTGAAAAACACAGTAATAAATAGCCAGAGAACGAATACAAATGTTGCAAACTGCTCATGCTGCTGTGGCAGCAGCTCTGCTGTGAATTTATTGAGCAAAACTGATGAGGGATCTCCATACCTGTGTCAGCTCTGCTCTATGTGGAGTCTCATTTTACACAGCTAAAACCAATGCTAAAAAACCGTTTTTTTTTATGGCATGACTTTTACAGCAGTATTGTGATTGCTCAGGAGCTGACTGGGTTACTCTGTTTTTTCCAGAACAGCAGAGGGTTAAGGAAAATGAAGAGAGAAAGGAAATGTCAGCTGCAAAAGGATTTCATAGCCCAGGGCACCTGCAGGAGCTCCGTGCCCTGGGTGGAGCGTGCCTCTGGGCAGGACAGCGAGCTTGTGTAACAGAGGAGAGCTCTGCCAGGTCCTTTCTCCTGACACATCCCAGACCGCAGGCATGGCCCCACATCTGAGAGAGCAGCAGCAGGGGCACGCGTGACTCATGGCCCTCATGACAGGGGAATTCCTTGCTGGCTGCTGGCACGGCCACGCTGAGCCTTTCCACTGCCGCAGCCTTACGGAAAGAGCCCTTCTCAACCCAGGGCTCAGTTCTGATTTCTCACCTCCCTTCAAAATAGAAGATCCTGACATGGGGTTGGTTTTCTTTTCTTGTGTGTGTGTGTGTGTGTTTTTTTTCTTTTTTATTAAACAGTTCTCATGACTGTTCCTTTGAGAACTGGGAGCCCAGGTTCATGCAAGGCCCAGCGTGTCCTTCAAAGGTGACTGAGTCAAGTTGCCTGTCCCCTTGACAGGAAAACAATGAGCAAAGTATTAATCAGTGAAACTGCCACGTTGTATAACTTTCTATGGCATTAATTAACCCAAACCCGGGGTTCATCTCTTGAGAGTCCCCTTGACCTGCCCGCAGATGTGTGTTCTGTGCTGGGAGCTGAGCTGGGTTCTGCCCACTGTGTCTGCATGGAAAACCCAGAGCTGCTGCTCCTTCTCACACAAGCTGCTGCTCGGTCCTTTAGGTCAAAAAAGTTTAGATTCGGGTCTTTTTCCATGAGTGTATAAAATGAGACAGAGCTGTGTGTGAGAAAAGAGCAGAGCTCCACTCCTCGCTCTGCTCTAAGTGGGAGAGACAGTAAAAGTACCTGGGAAATGAGGATACATTCCTGAGTATCACTGTATTGAAAATAACACATAGCACATTTAATAGGTTTTTTTATTACAAAGTGTAGATGCTACTGCAGTGGTATTTTAGAAATAGTTGTACCTGTTACAAGGATTGCTTGAAACTTTCCAGGCTTCTTTATTTCCTTGTAACTCTGTCAAGCTCCAAATATTCACATTAAAATTTCCAGTGCTGGTATCAACTCTGGTTGATTTATTTAGAACAATTTAAACACAACACAAATAAAATTTTAAGAGAATTTGGAAGTTTGAGCAAGGGAGGCATAGGTGTTCTCTCAATTCAGAATGAAATGAAATTAAGAAATAACTGAATTTCCTGAATACTGGAAATTTGGAGCTTTGCTTCTACATACTCCTTCAGCAGAAAATGTTATAAAATACAAGTGGTTCTGATTTACCCAGGCACATGTATCCTGATTTCCTGAAACAGAAAGACACAGTCAGAAGGCTGAACTGAAACCTATTGCGCAGATTTTGTTCTCCTTTAATTTTAAACTGAAAACTTTAATCATTTGGGCACAATATACCATGCCAGGTATCTTTTCCAGTCTTTGGAAAATTTTGACTGATTATGAATCAGGAACAAGAGTATAAGCATATTTTAATACTATATATTATATTTATCATATATAAAATACATTTATATTTTAGTTTATAATTACATTTGTATATAAAATTTATATTTTATATTTATACATATGTGTAAGGTAGACTGTTCTCCTTGAAAAGCTTATTATTTAGAAATGGGTATCGGGAAATCATGAAATTAAGGTTTCCTGCAAAATGTTTATTTTGCTTCCTTTTGTACCTGTGCTTGGTCTAGTCTTTAATTACTTGACCATGTGCTATATTTAGCAG
Source organism: Alethe castanea (assembly GCA_024734035.1). Taxonomy (NCBI): domain Eukaryota; kingdom Metazoa; phylum Chordata; class Aves; order Passeriformes; family Muscicapidae; genus Alethe; species Alethe castanea. The sequence goes on along the minus strand of JANRGV010000048.1, from coordinate 10,164,315 downwards.
AGGACCCTGGTCTCATTAAATCCAGAAGGTGGAGCAGCTCAGGACATGAGTCAGCTGGGGAGAGGAGGAGGCAGATGCCTGATGGACTTTGCCTGGATTTGCTGTGGAAGCAGGGAGAGCATAGTAAAAGGCAGAGAACTGAAAAGAAAATGTGAGATCTCATGGTTCAAGCATCTGAATCCTGCAAAACTTTCATCCAGTCTCAGAGAAGTCTATTTGAACCAAATTCTTCCCAACTGGCTATTAATTTTATTTTGCTTTCCATGTTTCCATTTGCAGAGTACACTGCCAGTGCTATTTCTCCTGACATATGATGCTGTACAACGTTAAACATTCTGAGAAATCAATTCCCAGACATCTCAGTTTGGGGACTCAACTCTAGCAAAATGTTTTGACCTGAATCTCTTTGTGTTTCAGTTTCCCATCTGTTAAACAAGAATAATAATATCCTCTCATCTTACAGGGTGTTGTTAGGAGAAATGAGGGTTGTGAAGCACTCATATGCCATACTGATAAGAGCCCTAGAAAAACTCACAGGAAAATTAGCAATTGTGTCTTCCAAGCAGGTTTGAGTACTTATGTGATAAATGAGGCCTCAAGCCACAGGCTGAATAATGAAACTGGAACAAAATATTGAATATCTGCTTATTAAGTGAACACTGTCCATCCTGAGGTAGAATCTGGTGGAAAACAAGGCATAATCTTATATTTAAAGAATGACTCATAATGCAGATGAATAAGATGAATAAGTTAACCTTAGTTCTGACATTTTCATCACTTGGTTTTGCAGATATAAGGGGTGCACGTGCAAAAGGAAACCTGTGCCTAAAAGTAACAAAATCTGAGTTCAAAAATTCTTGTTGTTCAATGAAATGTGCAGGATCTTCATTCTGGTCCCTGCAAAGGAAGTGCTTCTTGATGCCTGGTGGGTTTTGGAAAGACACTGCAGCTCTCCTGTTTGGGAAGCAGTTTTCAAGCAAATGTTGAAGTGTAGCTCGTTGCCTCTCCTTTGTTTTTAAATTATGAGAAAAGCTTTACAGCTGGGAGAGCTGGTAGTGGAAATAATTTTGGGATTAGTGCTTGGGTTCTTGGACATACCTGGATGAGTTCCTGCAAAATTTGTATGGGCAACTACAGCACATTCTGTTATTAACACTTCTTCCTATGGCATGTGGAAGAGGGAACTCCTAAGTTCTGTAGCAATCAAGTGCAGAGCTTTCACAGAGCCAGACAGAGTACTTATTAAAGATGGAAGAATATTTTGGCACAAGAACAGAAGGGTATTAATTGGCTATGAATAAATTCTGTCTGGAAAGTAAATGAAGGGTATTTTAACCATCACAGCAACAGGATTCTTGAGTATCTTCCCATTGGGAAGAAACATGGAGTTTCCTTTTTTCCTCACAAGATGTCTGGCAAAAATACAGTCAAGGCTTGCAGATCTGAAGATCTGTGTGAGGGCAAATAGGGCTTAAGACCCTAAGAAATCTGTTTCTGCTCTCATATCTGGTAGTTCTTGTTGCTAAAAGCAGTCCTCACAAGGTTGACATTTCTTTTCTCCACGCAGGAGAAACTGGCTCCTGGAGGGATGAAAGAGTAAGTCCAATCTCCTCAACTTCATTAATGAGGACTCATGAGCAGAGCAAGGAGTCAGAAAGGCATGTTTCCAAATGAGACAGGCCCTAGCTATGAAAAAGTAAAGTGCTCTGCCTGCTTGTGCCCCTCTACAAACCCTTCCCTGTGTTCTGAAGGATGGAGAGCCCCCATGGGAGAGGGGTCCAGCATGATGCAGTGTGGATGCTGTCTGTACCCCAGTGTTTGCCCTCCTCTTCCTTATTCTCTGCTCTTTGTGAAGTAGGGCTGAGTTGGCTTTGGTGATAAAGGATCCTTCCCAGACACAAAGAAGAGAGGAACAATTCCAGGTCACTTTGCAAGTCATGGGGAACAAAACATAGCTGCCCCTGCACCTTGTGAGGGGTGTAAAGTGTGTCTGATTGCTTAGCCATCAGCAGGAGGCAGCTTAGGGTGAACCATTCCTGCTGCTTTGCCACTATTAAGATCCAGCAGTACCTTGATGTTTCCTCACTGGCAATAATTTGCAGGATTAAATACTTCAAGCCTCTCTAAAATTAGTTCCAGGAGGCATTTTTTGCTTTCATTTCAGAGCTCTCGTGAGCCTTTCCTACTCTGTATGTCTGCTACAGCTAATTACCTGATGGTTACTGCGCTCTAGAAGATTTCAAATATCTGTCTTTTCCACTTCTCTAAAGACCCAGGTGGGGTTACAGCACAGAACTTGTACCAGGAGTGTTTGCCAACAACTGTAACGAGCTCAGACAGCTTTGTGAGATGGGCAAATAAACTACTGCAAACAAAATTGCCTTTGTCCACTATGTCCATTCAAGATTCAAAGGAAACTTATTTTTGAGCCTTTAAAAACATCTCAGAGAGCCATTGAAAGTAATTCCTTTATGTCTTGAGCCCTCTCCATCTCTCTAACCCACTGGAGAGCCTCCAGAATCACAGTACACATTTTCAGCTTCCAGTGCTGTGGTTTAAGTTTGCAAGGAGTACTTCGTATTTTATTTTGAAAACACCTGAAGTGCATGATGCTGCTGTTTGTCCTATGCAGGCAGGTCACTATCAGAGTCAGAGGTAGAATAATTTTTGGAGAAGTGAGAAATCTTATCACAGCAGCAAAAGAAAAAAAAGCACAGATGGAAAAAAGCCCTCTGCACAAATCCACTGGCAGCAGAAGATACAGATTTCTAGAAGATACAGTTTACTCTGCTTGGTGTTTCTGGCCACTCTTTTTGGCCCATGCTGACTATGGCCATGCCATGATCCTTTCTATTTTCTTCCCACTCTTCCCTGACCCCCTTGAGATGATTCACTCTCTGAATATATGTATGTGTCATGTACAAAAATCTTACTCTCCTGACCACAGCAGAAATCCAGAGGGGTTTATTTCTTTACTTGTGATTTCAAAGGCTGATTTTTTTTTTATGCTTGGCACCATGCCCAAAAGAAATTATCTTCCTCTCTTACTTCTCCCAGTCATTACTGCTGTTAGGATCTTTTAAAACTTGTTTGCTCATTGCTTCTTGAGGCATCAAGGCAAGCCCAGCTACATCCACCAGTTCCCAGTCGTAATTTTTGAGTTTGGTGCTCGTTATATTAAACCCATGGCAATTTGAAACCCATTTCATGCAGCCAGTCCCAGGAGCAGATATTTTCACTCTTTGAGCCATCACTGAACAAACTGAAGTTGTTCTTCATTTGCTCTGAATAAAAGCTGCCCATCACCTTCAGGGAGATGCTTGGTGTAGCTGCCCATCACAATAACTCAGTATTTCTCTCATCAGCCATTTCTGGGAACCTCCAGCACAACATCTCACTGCCTGCAGTCACGTTTTTTAACCATAGTGGCCTAATTTGAAACAAACTGTAGAAGCCAAGGCCCAATAGCAGGGCTTGGCTGCTTCAATATGACTGTCAGTGTTTACACTCAGAAATGATGTTTGAAAACCAGGTTCTGAGAGCGAGACCCAGCTCCCTTTGAAGTCAACAGGAGTTTCAGCCTCCACTTCCACAGCCCAAGGGTTGGGCTCTTTGTTCTTTTGTCTAGTGCAATTTGTGAGTAATTCCTTCGACCCAAGTGATGGGCTGGATTTTCTAACGTTTCCAAAGTGTACTCCTTCTGAGACCAGATTCCTGTCCTGCCTCTCCCAAAATAAAATGCTGAAGGAGCATGGATGGAGGAAATCCGTTCAAACTGAGTAAACAGCTCGTGAGGGTAGGCCAGCAGGATTCATTCATGCTCATTCAGCCCAGGCTGGCTGGTTTGATTCCAGTTGGAGCACTCTCTTCATTACAGGCCCCCTGGGGAATGTTAATCTGTACAGTATAAACATTTATAAACATCTACTAAATCATTACATTTCAGCTGCCCCATAAACACTCCTGAATGCTTTCCTTAGGCAGCATTGGTTGGGTAATGTGTGGCTTTTTGGAATGAATTTACGGGTATTTGGCACTGGTAGAAATATTGGGAGAGGGCATGGGGGGTTAAATAACATTGTTTAAGCTCCATGACGTTTTTAGGATAAAGACAGAAGCTGTTTGTGATGAATTAAAGTGGGCCTAGCTGGCAGATGCTGAGGACAAGCCCAGGTAGTTGAGGGGCTAAGACAGCCTTTCAGCTTTGCACACTGGATTTTAGTGATGCTATTGCCAGGAACATCCCAAAATGCACTTCTCACTAGTCCACTTGCATTTCAGGGCCAGGCAATACATTGTTATTCATCTGTGACTGCAACACAAAGTGCCTCTGAAAGAGCTGCCTGATGCAAGGGAAGAGTGTAGACATAACTTCAGAAGACTGAGCCAGAACTAACTTAACCCCCAGAGCTGCAGGCCCAGGGCTCACGTGGATGTGTTTACAGGACACATAAGCGTGTGTGTATATGTATGTGTATATATATATATATATATGAACTGGCAAAAATAAATATGGTTGTGGATCAAAATGAAGATATATATATATATAGATAGATAGATAGATAGATAGATAGATATATTTGTGAATAGGAATTGCTTTCAAATGCACACGTAGCAAAGCAACCCTTGAACTCTATAAAGCTGAACTTCTCAATTCTTGTTTGTGATCTATTCCCTAACCTGAAGGTGCTGGCATGACTGAGCATTCCCAAAGCTGGGGTCAGAGTGACTCTCCCCCAGCCTGTAGAAGTTGAATATAGAAATAGTATAGAATATGAATATAGAAATTGTAAATAAAAAGCAAACAAACTAACCAAGCGTTCCCATTCTCAAATGCGTAAAGGAAAATTCCCTCAATTGATATTTTTGTTTGTTTGCAGAGGTTTGGAAAAGCTGAGAACTGAGAGAGTTGTCATTAATTACTGTGAGGATTGTGTTCAAGTAATGTAACCTGAGCAAAGTTAAACATGTTGCGTGTGTGAGAGTTGTGTTTACTGACAGCCTGATGAATAAGTAACAACTTGATTTCTAAAAAGCATCTTAGGGAAAATGATTTAATTGGCTATAATTATATCATATCCTACACTTGAGTGAATATACCTGTGTGCACAGACCTGGTTTTCTTGTACATATCACAGGTACTGGACACAATGGCTCATCTTCTCGAGCTGCTAACAAGAGCCTCCTTTTCCATCTCCTCCCTCTTGCATTCGGAACACGCAGCCACTGCCCTCCAGCTACAGCCACACCTATCTGTGAAATGAGAGCACCAAACCCAGAAGATTTCTTCCTAAGGGGACCTAGATGCACAGTGCATCCTTTTCAGAGCCTCAGGGCCAAGGAACAGTGGCTGTGACATCTCCAGACCATGGCCCACTCTGCCCTGACCTGCAGCATCAGCATCAGGACAAAAATATCTTGCAAGAAAATGGGACAAGGAAACTAGTTTTACTATTCAAATTTACCAAAACCTCCCTAAAAAATGAAATCAAACCATACCCATCATAGGCTGAAGGTGAATTTGCCAAATCTGCACTTCCAGCTTGCACATCTCCCTGTGTGTGAGAGTGTGTGTGTATATACATATATACAATCAGTAGTAGAGGGTGATTTTCCCACAGCTTTTCTGTGGCATGTAATGAGGTGAGTAATTTAAAATCTTCTGTGTATGGTCAAGGTTTGAGCTCACGGAAAGCATTACACATTATTAGTTTCAATTGGTCTTTTAACATCCATCTTAAAGGGTCAATAAATGAGATTGCCTAGAGGTAAAGCCATTGTTATCATGTGTAGGGTTACAGTCACAGCTGGAGGGCACGGGCAGGGACAGGCTGTCTGTCTGCCTGTGCAGGAGACTTCAGTCACCAGTCAGGGTTCTATTAATTTTATAGTGCCTTAAATTCATATTGTAATTATGAGGAATAAGTAGAGAGAAAGAGAGATCTCCTTTTAATATGTTTTTAAAAATCTGGAGCCTATTACCCTACTTAATTCCAATTATATTACAGCTGAACTTTTATCTCAATACACTGCAAATAAATTCAGGCCAAGGTAACTTGAATATATACTCCCTAACTTAAAAACAGGAACATGTGGGCAGTACATAGAAGAGAGCAGACAAACCAGAGTGAAGCCTCAGGAGTGTCACATTATGAATTTTAGTTTTTCTTCTTTGAATACCTGGGCTGAAAATTGGTGACCTAATTCAAAAGTAAAAGGGAATTCAGTGGTCTCATACAAGCCCCTAGTAGAAATCATTTATCCACTTGGAAAGATCACCGTATGTTTTACCATTATGAGGTCTTTGATGCCAAAGTAAGGCTTGGAATATCCTTAGCTAGGACAACTGGGAGATGGAAGCTTTATAAGTGATGGGTGATGTACATCATCTCACTGCTGCCTGGGGTGAAATGTGATACAATACAGCAATTGCATAGATGTGGGCAAGCCAAAGCTGAAAAGCTGAAAGAATTTGCATATTGTCTTGATGAGTATTTACTGAAATGTTCTCAAAGTCTGAAACTGTGTCATTTGGATACTTCAGTTCTGGTTTAAGTGCACAGAGGGGAAAGCCCACATGACATGGTGTATAGAGGCTTTTCCATTAAAAATATTTAGAAGAGAGGACTGCAAACATCACTTTATAGGATGAGCCATTAAAGCCATTTAATATTGGCTGGGCACGATCTTCTGCAGCCTTTGCCTTTATTTCTTTACAGCCCTGAGGGGTGGGATAGTGGTGGTGGGCACTGTTGGTCTAGAGGACTGAGCATCAGCTGCTTAAAATCAGTTTGTATCAGGCCCCTCTCAGTGAGGCTGTGAGAAGGTGCTCTGTGTAAATCTCACTCTCTTTTCTTCCTGCTGTGAGGAAGAGGAGGGGCTGTACTGCAGCACCATCAATCTCAGGGCTGGGATGGGACACTTTCTGCTGGCTTGGCATGCCTTGAGAGCTGTCCCAGGGCAGCCACGCAGTCTCCAGGGAGAAATGTGTGCCCTTTTGAGCTACTCCTGCCCTCTGCTCCTCTTCCCAGATGTCTGGGTTTCCCTTGACTAACCTTGTCCTTGCGAGCACACTTAAATCAGCACTCCCTTCTCTTTTTTCCTTGAATCTAAGTACCATTAAATGCTCACAGGAGGCACTGTTGTCATCCTGGGTGAGTATCTCTGCCCACATAGGTGATTCTTACGTTCCTATCAAATTAAGGACCCAGAACATGAAATTTTTATTAAAAAAAAAAATCAGTTTCCATTTTGTCAATCCTCCTGTCTTCATTCTTGTCTGCAAAGTGAAGTCTGGGAGTGCCTTTCACAAAATATATTGGCCAAAAGACTTCCAATAGCAAATGGGCATGAGGGAAATTAAAGATGGTTCATGAACAGCCAGAAACTGGGAAAAGAGGCAAGGTCAGCTGAAGAGAACCTTATAATTTAGTTCCTGCTGAGGAGACAGATAAGCTGTACATAGTCCTTAGGTTGACCTGGTGCATAAAAACAAATCATGCAGCCAGCTTTAGAGATAAGCATGGCTTCAGAGCTCCCTGGACAGTGTTTTCCAACACTAACGTACAGTCCAACCCAGGGACTTCCACCAAATGAACAGATTTGGCTGTGGGAACTGTTCAGCTTCCTCATTCCTTGTAGTGTAAGTTTGTGCAGAGGGAAAAGTTTATTCTTAAAAGTTTAATGATATTAGTGTAGTTTTGTTCAGTTTTTGTGTCTGTATCTCAGATTTTAGCAAACACTATGTAGTTAAATATGAGCATGACACCTTGTCTAACTTTGTCCCTTCTTTTTTATGCAAATGCTTTTAGAGGTGGTCAGAACTGTGTTTGGTACTGTCATGTGAGAGGCACAAGTGTCTCAAAATCAGTCCCTCACAGGCTAAACTTGTCTCTATCACAAAATCTGTGCTGTGCTTAGCCTGGAGTAGGCAGAACACATAGCAGGGAAGGGAGTAGCTGCACAAACCTCTGCCTGCTAGAAAGCTCCTTTCTGATGGCTGCCATGGTTGTGTTTTGGAGAGAGGGACAAAGGCAAAGCACTGCAAACAATGCTTTTGCTAAAGTAATATCAGCTCTTCAACTTTTTCCAAAAGTGTCAATTCAGAGCCATTCCTTAAGAAGGGATGAGTAAAGGGTTTGATCCAAAGGCTGGTTGTCAGTAGCAGTCCTGCCCATTAGCTGCACTGGGACTTGGTTTTGGCCCTAAATCCTACAGCTGTGCCCATTAAAAATTAAGTAAAAAGCCTTGGCAAAGTATTCCAAGCACTGCAAACAAACATGTTCCCAATATGAAGTGCATTTAATGGAGTTTTGCAGCATTGGTCTCCCGGGCAAGGTATTAGTCTCTGTTTTCCCTCCCTGTCCTAATGGCCACAGCCAGAGGGGGGCTGGTTTGAACTGTGAAGGAGGCTGGTTTTTATCCACATTGAGTGGAGAGGCATAAATTGGCATTCCATATCATCATAAAAAAAACTTCCCAGCAATTATTAAAAGATTCTTATCTCTTGCTCCCTACATGGATAATGAGATCCCTCTCTGCTGGACTGAGACAGCCTGTCTCTCAGCTCACTTAATGAAATGGACCCAAGTTTGCAAATTAGCATAGCCCTGACTCCAAACATAACCTCTTGTTGTCTAGTTGTACATCAAGGCCCCTGGCTTATGTCTTTTCTTATTAACACCCCGTAATCATGTCAACCCTCTTTAGTTTTCATTTCCTGTTTCCTTTTACAAATTCACTTTTGAGTTCTGACCAAGATGTTGGATGCCTTTGGATGCACTGAGATTTTATTTTTGTCTCATTTTTAACATTATTGCAGTACAAGTTTATCAGTAGGTCCTGGGGTGGATCAGAGAATCTGTTTTCTGTTCCATATTTTTGCTGGTTGGTTGCCATGTGATCTTAAAGCAGCTCCTTTTGTATGTCTGTGCTCATTTCCCTTCCACTTTTTAGGGTTTTTATTTTAGACTGTAAAATCTCAGCGACAGATATTTTGTCTTGGCCTATATTTGGTCGGTGCCTTGTGGAGTGTTTTTTTTGTTTCTGCAAGGTTGTCTGTGTAATAGACTATTAATAATCATAAAGAACAGTGATATTGGGCCCTAACAAACACAATATGCTAAAGGCTTTCTAAGAAGTCAAGAAGGATGAACGCTTTGAAACTCTTTTTCTTTCTCTCTCCCCTGATGTGCAACTTCATTGTTGGACCTTGAGAGTAATAAATCAAAGCGGCCGAAAGAAGAGAATCATGATTTCCTTTGCCTATGTGTAGCTGACCCAATCTGCCTTTGATAAGGCAGTGGCCTTCCACTTTATCCACTACCCTACTAATTATCCTTCACTTTCATGAGCACTAAAATCCACTCACACATTAGAATAAAAAAAGAAACAGGGATGTGATTAGTTGTGTACAGATAAGAAGCAGCCCACAGTGTTAGCTGGGTAATAACATTTTCTAAGACTCCTTTTTTTTTCCCCTGGAATTCATTTCCTTTCACTTACATCCATTGCAGAAAAAGTACTTACAGTTTGTAACACAAAAGATATCTCTTCAATGCAAAGCTTTAGTATGTGTCTTTAAAGGATTTACTCCTTTATCAAGTACTAATTTAAGGAAGGGTGCCTTGTAGGTAAGGCAACGACATCAGTCGTAGTCTTCAGGGCAGCAGATTTATTAATTTAATAGGTTTATCCATTTTACAGCTTGGATAATCATATTTCACCAAACTGGTACACAAGGAACCCTCAGCCCATCTGACAGCTTTATTCTTGTGGAAGTTAACAAGCACATTTTGTACTCATGACCTTGTGAATTGTACAAGTGCGAGGAGCTAGAGAAGAATGACAGACCAAATCCAAGGAACATGTCAGCACTTCAGTTTTCCTGAGTGAGATTTATGAAGGGAGCAGTGAGGAACCCCAGCTGAAAAGAGAACTTAAACATTTGTTAATTTGTTTGGTTTAAGGAAATATGCAGAATTTAAAAAAAAATCAATAGAATGTTTATTTAAAAAATAAGGACCTAATATATTTATCAAAGGCATCAGTTTAACAGTGGAATTGTTCCCCTGACTATAGAGGAGCTGTTCTTGAGCTGGAAAAACTGGAAAAGAATTGGGCTGGGTTTGTCTAAGGTAAATTCCTTTGGTGCATACTCATGTTTACTCCTCGTGTTTATCTATGCTTGCTGTGACCAGTAAATTCCCTCTGTAAGTGTCTAAAATTCTTCAAACTGTCTGGGAATTAGAAAATCAAGGCAAGAATGGAGCCAAAATTTTAAAAGCACCTTGATAAAAGCCATTTTATAGTTAAAACCCACAGGAATATGTGTTGCTTGAAAGCATTTCTTATTTGCTATATAAGAAAGACAGCAATCACACACTTCTTTACTGCTTGGCATTTCTTTTCCTATTGAAACTAGTAGGAGAAAAAGAAAATATTTCCTTATTTGTTTGAAAGCTTCACTTAAAACTGCACTTCATAAAAATTGCGTTTCAGTTTCTTGATTAAAAGATTACTTATTGAGGAAGAAGATATTTCCTGGGCAAAATGACATTAAACTGAAAATTAACTTGTGTCAGAAAATTTTACATAAAAGTTGGGGCTAAACCTACTCTGTTCTTTTAATAAAAGTAAAAGCTGAGCTACTCACACTGTACTAACTGCAAGCTCTTCAAATAAAAGAGCGAATACCTGGGACCTCATCATAAAATGGTCCATTTGGCAGCAGGGAAAGAACTGAAAGAATTATAGACCTCAGGGATTTATTTTCATTTATATTCAAACTCCTTAACGCCACTCCTGACACACAAAGAGGAGTATTTTCTGCAAATCAGAATTAGGCCATGGAGACAGAAATTTCAAAAGGTTTGAGTATTAGTTGAACATGACAGGGCAGTGCTGAGATACAATGTGCCCTTAATTTACTTTCTTCTGTATCCCTCACTTGCATTTCACTCATTTTTGACAGCAGGTGATGCCTTTTAAGCTCCTCTTTGCAGATGTCGAGGTCTGTGTACCCAATTTGAATGCACAGCAGTCAAACACTTGCTCTAAAAGTTTAGAAAATTTCCAGTCCTCTTCCAGTCACTTGCATTTTCTGGTTTGTACACAGCAATAGTGTTTGTGTTTGAAGTGTTGTAGGAGGATATTTATGTCTGTTGGAGAATTCCTTTTAAAAGGAAATATTATTAATCACGTTGCATTTTGAGCTGTTGTATTTACAGCAATGTCTGAACTTTCACCATAAAGTACACAAACAAGTGTCACAGAGGGAAAACATTTCTCTTGCTGCTCAAAATTTAGTGCTGCTGCCTGCTGTGCACTAGAAAGAAAGAAAAAAAAGGGTATTGTATGAACTTCTGTTAGGCCCTTTTTTAATTTGCAGGGCCTGAAAATCTAATTGTGTCCTGCCTTTAGCCATGTTCACTGCAGGTCTGGCAGGACTACTCTGAGAGATTTTTTTGGTTGTTTTTTTTTTGGGGGGGATCCTGTGTTTATTTTCCCAGCTGGAAGTCTGCAAATTGAGGTGACATTTCCAAGGTATTGTCATATAATTGAACCTCCCATTAATTTCTGGCCATCTGAGGCACACCAAGAAGGTGGCCAGTTGTGCTAGAGGATAGCAAATCCCATCTTGCCTAAAAATGGCAAAAAAAGGAACTTCTTGTTAGAGGTGACACCATGGTCCCAGCAGGCTCTGGAGCTTTTGATCATTCCCTTTTCTCCCAGGCTGCAGCCCCTTGTTCACAGGAACATGCTCAATCACAGGGATGTGTTTTAGTTGGCTGTGGATGCGTTACCGGTTGGGATCCCTAATTATTATCAATTTGCAGATTGCCTGGAATGTCTTATTAAAATTCGTGTGGAATGATTGATCATAATCAAAAAATTAATCACCAATCAGCCCTGGCAATTAACATTAGCAAGTCTATTTGCATATATCTGGTAATTTATGCTGCTGCTGGAAGAAGGGACTTTTCCTGAATGTTATTGATTAGGGGAAAAGAGCCAGATACTTCTTTCATTGGGATATGAGCCTTTATTAATAGGGCTAGGAATGTGTAAGGAACTGAAATCTGCTCTGACATGGGCATCTTCAAGTGTCTGAAAGAAATTTCTTACATATTAAAAATGTTATATTTTGCTTTAAGAAAGCTTTGAGTTTTGGCTCTTGTTTGCTGTAAGTGCTTTAAATCCATTAGGATAAAACATGCCATGATATCACCCAGGCAATGAGATTTTCATTGCAAGAAGTTACTTAATAGATGTAGTTATTTAATGTTATGAATAAGGAATTTGCAGGCTTGCAATTAATTTGATGGATTGTGGTATTTAAGCTATGAAGAACTGCATAACAAAGTCTTAGTAGTGGTTGACAATAGTCTGTTCTGTTCAGTCAGGGAATTTTTTTTAATCTTTCTGCATTTTTTTCTTTTTAAACTTATATTTTTATTAATGTATTTGAGGTTTATTCTCTGATCATCAACACTGATTTTTTTTTTTATTTGCTTGAAATTACTTATAGGATAACACATCTGTTTGAGATGTGCTGAGTCTGGCCACAGTTTCTGGTATTTATAATCTTTTTTGCACTGCAATCTTTGGTTTTGCTTCAACACCTTTGTGTGTCTCTCCTACCTGGTACTGTAACTACATAAAAATGCACAGTCTGCTATCATAAATTCAGATTCGTTTCTCATTTATAGCTGCTTAAATATTAAGAACAAATTAATTTAAGCCAATAGGCAAAGTGATAACAGTTTATCCTTTGGCCACTGCGGCTCTATTAGTGATAGCAGAATTAAATCCATTCCAATAACCAAAGAGGGCCAACAATTTAAGTGACAAAATTATATTGAAAAGAAAGGCCAGCAAAAGCAGGATTTTTCTCTCTAGTATCTGAGTTTTAAAGGTTGAACAATGCAAAAGTTGTTTAATTTTAAAAATTTGCATTCTTTTGAGTGATATTAATTCTTAGTGGTAGCTTTGTTGTAAGCGAGAAATCTCTGTAGTTCTTAGAGTATTTTAAAAGAACCTCTGGTACTGAAACTCTGAAACTCAGTGCTGATTTTAAAACTAAAAAGTGCTCTCTAAAATAAATGAGTAAATAATGGGAAGCTTTATTCCTAACATAGCCAGATTGGTTTGTTCTCTGATGTCAGCTCTGTGCTTATCTCAGTCTTTCTTGAACAAAGATCTTTTTTTCTTGTTTATCTGACTGTTTACACTAACCTGTTTTGTAAGCTTTGAATGCCTGTGTCCTTAATGCCATTAATATATTTCTCTGGGTCTCTTTACTTAATTTTTCTCCCATTATTGATTTGAAATGGGAGCAAATCAGAAGCTCTGATACAACACTCAGACCCACAGTTACCCTTTTTCTTTTGGTGAGCATTAAGTGATCTGAGAAGAGCCTTGTCAAACCCCAACTGTACCCTGAGACCTTGGATTAACCAGTTATCACATCTGGATTTTGCTGAAGTTAGTTGGTAACCATGAGATCTTGTCACTGCAAAGTTCAGGGGTTAATTGAAATCAGAGAGGCATAACCCATTGAATTGTCCCATTAATTACACCCGGCTCCTGCTTCCCTCCTGCAGCCTCCTGTCCCCACAGCCGCAGGGGACAGCTGCCACCAGCTCCTGTCACCCAGCAGGAAGGCTGGGAGAGAGAGCTGCAATGCCTGAGTCACTGGAGACCATAAAAAATGCCTGTGAGAGGGGAAAGGGGCATGTGCAGGAGGGGAGGGAGCCGGTGACATCCCCATACATCATCCCGAGCCACGGCGTTACCAGTCCGTGCTGAGAGCTGGGAATGCTCTGGGATTTCTGGCAGGTGTGTGTGCTCAGTGCAGAGCTCTGCTTGGGGAAAATGGGGAGACCTTGGTTGGGATCCTGGGACACTGGCAGGGATTTATGGCAGGTGTGTGTGCCCAGTGCAGAGCTCTGCTTGGGGAAAATGGGGAGACCTTGGTTGGGATCCTGGGACACTGGCAGGGATTTCTGGCAGGTGTGTGTGCTCAGTGCAGAGCTCTGCTTGGGGAAAATGGGGAGATCTTGGTTGGGATCCTGGGACACTGGCAGGGATTTCTGGCAGGGGTTTGCAAGAATGGTTTTTATGCTGCACGAGTTCATATTGCATTGGGTGAAAAATAAGTCATGGTTAAAATATATCAATTTCCCTTCTTCTTTCACCAAATTGATATGACCAATGGAACTTTGGTAATAACTATTAGTTATCAAATGTTGTGGTGGTAACTTTCTCCAAGGTTTCTGCAGTCAGCAGTTATGCACTATTTACCCAACAGTAACCAGAGAAGCATGGTAGATTTTAGAACTGAAGGGACATTAAAACTTTAAATTAGATCTGAATCTTCTAAATCTATACTGACCTTGGGGAGAGAGAGGGCGAAAATCATTGCCTTCAGTGGGAGCTGGTGTGGGACAAAAAGAAGTCTTCCCATTTGGGGTAGTTTTGAAGTTGTGAGTATAAGGAAAATAACTATGAGACAGATTGGTTAGAGGTGGGTGGAATACAGGTGTCCTAAAAACTGAGATACTCAGATAAAGAATCTAAAAATCTCACCTTGCGTGTTTGTCCATATTTACCTCACCTAAACCTCAATTTTAATGAATATTAAGCAGAAGCCTGCAAGATCCTTTTTTCTCTTTTCTTCTCAAAGCTGTGCCTCCCAGCCACAGCCTGGATCTCCAGAACATTTTTTAATGAAAACGAAATTTTTTTTTAATTTCACAGCTCTTATAAGTTTTCAAAAAACAAACAAAAAATCTCCTAAAAATTGTCTTGTTTTTATAACCAGCAGCAGCATTTTCTGATTGTTTCTTTAACTAAAAAAAAAAAAAAATCAAAGTTACTTGGTTCTGCTTGATTTTAACACACAAATATTACTTTGAAATGTGACTTAGCTTCTGACAAGCAAATAAAAATTTTCATTTCTATTCTGTATACACTTAGAGCTAATACTTCATAAAAGCTTCTCCTCTGATGGGGTGAAAACATATATAGACTATACACAACCACAAAAGGTTTTTCCTCTGTAATTTATGTGCCCCAGCCACACACTGAGCCCATACACTGCCGAGGAGGAGAAGGTAAATCAATCACGGGTGATTTCCAGTGAACAGCCATATCACATCTACCACCCATTTGCTCTTGGCTGGCTGAGAAATGAAGCAATTTAAACCTATTGGGTCACACTGAAATGGGGGCCAAAATCTTATCAATGTGCTGCACACAACGGAGCCTCATTTCATCTTCATTTCCAGAGGTCCATGGGCTGCAGTGTGTCCCTGCAGTCCATCAGTGCCTCTGGCAGTGCAGCCAGCCCCTGGCTGCTCAGCTAAT
The DNA here is from genome assembly GCA_024734035.1 of Alethe castanea. Taxonomy (NCBI): domain Eukaryota; kingdom Metazoa; phylum Chordata; class Aves; order Passeriformes; family Muscicapidae; genus Alethe; species Alethe castanea. The sequence goes on along the minus strand of JANRGV010000048.1, from coordinate 10,148,946 downwards.
GCCAGAGGTGGGAAAAAACAACTCTTTGGTGTGAAAGGGGAGGGTCTAGATTGGAACTTTTTTGATCTACAGAAAAAAATACAGAAGAAAACACAATCAGTGTTCAGTTGTAATGCAGATATGAAGATAAGTCTGAGAATTCCAGTATTGGGGTGGAATATGAGATGGGAAAATAAATGTTCTCCATTCACTTGCTTAATGTTTCATATAATCTTGGAAGTGTTCCACTGCCTGACCCTCAGATGTTTTCAGATTATTTCCACATTTATCTCAAAGCCATACCCTCCTCAAATGGACCAAGCAGCTAGTTTCTTAGTTAAAATAATAAAAATAAAATGTAAGAGCACCCCAAGCGTGCTGAAGCTCCCCACAGCTCCTGCTCTGTGCAGAGGAGAGCACCTGGAAAGGCTCAGAGCCCATCCCAAGCCCGCAGGCAGGAGCAACACACGGCATGTGTTCGCCCCTGGGTTTTCCTGTTCCTTGTTGCTTCATATTAAAAATGAAATTCCCTACGGACTTTCCAATGGTTGCTTGGAAATTGAATGTCTGGCACCGTGGAGGGACGTATTGGAATTCTGCACCTGATTGCACTTCTCCCTTCTCCCCCACAGGAGGAGTCAAAGGTTATGGTCCAGAGGAGAGAGAGTTCATCTCATCGGCAGCAGGTTCTCCTCAAGCTCAGAGGAAGCTTCTTACCTTTAATAGGCTCTGTGTGGATGTAAATGGATTTAGGAATATGATCCAAAATAAACTCACATGAACAAGAAAGTTGAGGCTGACCCCAAAATAAATTGTTTTCATCCTAAACATTGGCAAGATGAGTAAAACCAAGCAAGCAGAAATAAAGAGGCAGTTGAGAGCTAGGCACAAATCTTCCTCCAAATCTCTTTTGTTTTTTAACTTGCTTAAGGAAGACTAAAAGGGCTTCTCTGAACTATGACCCTTCTAAACAGCTTTTTGAAAACTTCAGAAATAAGAATATTTTAGTATCTTTTGCCATGTTGTTCTCTCCAGTGTGATGTTACCCTTCTCCCAGGGGACCTGGGCTTGTCTGTGCCAGGGTCACACAGGATGGTTCACAGCAAAATCTCTCACCTGAATCTTCCCAAACATTTCACGGTGCCCCAGGATGCTTGGCCTTGGATACCTGCAGGGATGTCAGCACGGGAATGGGCAGGGAGACCCAGTGTCAGCGTCTGCTATTGAACCTGGGCTGCTAAAGTATGCCTCTGCACATTATTTCAATAAATCTTCTCTCTCCCATTTAGTTAGGGAGACAGAAATCTGTCCTTGCACCTGGGTGTAGTTATGTGAAGCAATGACAAGCAGTTAACAGCAGTATTTGCAATTCCACATATTTAGAAATAATGAATCAGTTATCCAAATCTTAGAAATAATGATTTTTTTTTTTAAGAGTATTTCAGGTTATGTCTAATTTCTGCCTTGTCAACTCTTTTGGGCGCAGTCGGTTTACTTGTGAAGTATTTCAACAGAAATACATGGGTTTGAAGCTTGCTTTTAAAAATTACAGTCAGCTTCTGACATATTCCTGTCTTGTAGATCTGAGCTTTAACAGAAAGACCAAACATTCTTGGTATATTTATACGTGCTAATAAATGCAAACTCCTTGCCAAAACCATATCCCCCACAATATGCAGAGAGCATCAGAAGTGAAAAGTAAATTAAATCTGTGACTGTTTCCTAGTTCTGTACTAGAGGTTGCAAAAATTTAAAGCAAGTGTGGGTTATAGCCAATTTTTTTTTGCATGGGCTTCATTTACAGTAACATTGCTGTTGTCAGCTAGCCAGTAACCTCTGTTCTAGCCATCAAATATCATCATTAAATATTCAAGATAGGTAAGAAATGTTTAATATAATAATTATAATTTTAAATTGTCTTCTACTTTTCTGTAGGGTTTATCTTACATTTTTCTCCTCTAAGTTTTGTTTTCATCATTTATTCGAATGGTGACAGCAAAAACTTTGAAAATGAAAGTTGAGATTCATAACAATCACCTAATGGCTGAGGCCAAGGTGGTAATGAAAGCATCAGTCATCTTGAGACCTGTAATATATTCACAGGGATTAACAAAATCACTTGAGCTGGCAGTGAAGGAGCGTTTGTCTTGTCATCAGGTCGCTCTGCCTGTATGTGATTTTAAGACTGTTGCTGCATTCTCAGGATGTTTAAAGTCTAATAGACTTTATATAGATTTTCTATTAAAATATGTTCTTTGTAATACATAGACAGGGCTGTTTGCAAGCAGACAGGTCCAATCCAGCTCTAGCTTGGTGTTATTAGAACATGAACAGTCTTCATTCTGGAGCTGGTTCTCACCTGGCCAAATGACTCCCCCCAGCTGGGGACATCTGTGTCCCACTGCCCAGCCCGTAGAGACAGCTTCAGTCCTCAGTGCAGCAGATTGCTCCACCTCTGGTGATGGCAAAAATTAAATTCCCTTGATTTCAGCTGTAGTTGTAAAACTTTCCAGACACTGAAGACTTCACTATTTTTTCTTTATATGAACGCCTCAGAGTTTGATGGAGTTTGCCTGCTCTAAGGAGCTGTGCCAGTGATTTTAGGAAGCGTTTTAAAAAAAGAGTATATTCCAATTGTTACCCTTAATTGACCGAATATTGCAAAAATCTGTGTAGCTTATTGGCCTGAGAGAGCAAACAGCTTTTTGGAAGACTCCCATTATGAAATATTCCAGCCTTTGTAATGTTCTTGTACACAGAATGCATGGAGAAAATAAGCAATAAAATACCAGATGGATTTCCTTTGAAACGTAATTGCTATCCAGGTGCAATCTCTACCTTTCATAGTCAAAGATTTCCATCATTTTAATAGTACTCTTTTAACTTATAGTATCAGCATCTTCTGACCTGAGCTATCACCCAGTGCACTGCACTGGGGAAAAAAGAGAGACTTCACCTCTCAGTTCTCTTTTATCCCTGCATTTTGTCCTGAGAATGGGGATTGAGATGCCAACTGGTGCCCACCTGGGCAGTGACTTTCAGTGGGGGGCACACCAAGCCTAGGAGCTGTACTGAAATTCATTTCTCTTCTCAGAGAGCCAAGCAAGAACATCTTTCCCCCTCCTCTTTTCTGCAAAGAAGCAGACCAATAAAATAATAATAATTATAAAAATAATAACAATAATAATAATTTTTAAAAAGGCATAACCAGTCTCCCCTCCCATTCTGACATGTTGAGTGCCAAAACTCAGATCAAGTCTGTAAGGCAAGGTGAGAATGCAGTGAGAACAGGGGCTTTATTTTAAGGGCAGAGCTGTGAAGTTTTTAACTCTCTCAGTGCTGGTGGATGTGCCTCTTCACACTGCACACAGCTGCTGAAGGTTCCAGGGACTGTGGGTGGTGGGTGAGGAAAGGGGAAGCGGGAGTTTAGCTATGCACAATATTTCCCATAAGAAATAAAGCAACAGAGTCTCACCTCACTGCCTGTTTTTCCACATGTATTGAGACGGGAATGTATTTATATAACCCTATTAAAAGGGAACACTCAGTAGCGAACTTGGTCTTAAAATAGCTACTGTTCTGCATATTCCCGTCTCCAAACTCCTCAATTTCAACTCACACCCACTTACATTCTTTTGACATATTCCTCAGGTTTGGGTTTTTTTGTGACTTTGGGGTCAAATCCAAAACTTATTGAAAGCAGTGGAAAGCCACTCAGTGAATTCAGTGGAATTTGGATAATACTCTTAGAGCTCAGATACCATGGTGATAAATGCAATAAATTACACAGACAAAGGTGGCCCATTTTGGGCTAGCTCTGCTTCTACAGAAACAAATTAAACTGTTGCTATTGACTGCTCCAGGAATTGGTTCTGCCCCTTCTTTGGTGGCATTTAAGCAGCTCTCCAAACAGTTTGCATACAAGGGGAATATCTTTATCTCCCATTTACCGAATGGAATAAACTGAGAGACAGAACCACGGCTAAACCTGGAAGTAAGGCAGTGCAAAAGAGCTGGAATTTGACTCGGATACCAGTCCCTGGACCACCCAGTGGAAAAAGAGTCTATGAGCTGCTAGCAGGCTCACAGACTCTCCTGGTGCTCCCAGGTCCCAGTGGTGCCAACAGGAGTGGAGAGGGCAACCAGATCGTCCTGTAAATCGCTGGGTGTTAATGAACTGCACAGCCCTGCAGAGGCCGTTTATTTCTACACCCAGATGCATTATTTCATCCTTCCCCCCACCTCAGTGTTCATTTTTTCCCTTTGACTCCTGTTATTTTGGTTCCATTTAGCAAGTACATTCTTGGGTTTTTTTCCCCTGTGTCCCTCCAGCCACCTTAGTTTGCCTTCTTTTCCCCTTCTTTCCCTTAAATTCTTTTTTTTTTTTCTCATTCAGTGCACTAAGTGGATTTACGACCCATTTAGGCAGCTTACAGTGGCATTGCTTTTACAGTTCAGAGGCAGAAGGGCCATAAAAAGATTTACAGTTACAGCAAGAGTCTGTTGCATGCAAGTTCGAGGTCCAAATTAGACAAAGGCAGCGGGGCTGTGTGAGTGGCCAGTAAAAGAAGCTTGGAAACAAAAACAAATGAAACTGCTGTTAGAGGAGGAGATTGGGGTGTGGGCAGAGAAGGAGGAGGAAAAGTTGCCTGTTAACTTCACGTTACTATTGCAACAGCTCTGTTAATTCTGTTGCATAAAGCCCCTTTTCCTCCTTTTTTCCTCTCTCGATGTTGTTGTTGGACAGATTTCCTTTGCAAACACAAATCTCAAACTGAAGAGCAGCAGCTTCACACAGTAGTTGAGATTCCAAGGCAGATATTCCCAGGATGTTGGCAGCTGTTTTTGCTGCTGCTGGGACTGCAGGATACAAACTGCAGAGAACAAGCCCAGTGGCTGGAGGAACATGGTCAGCGTGGAGGCCTTCACGTTGCACGAGGAGAGCCAGGCATTTAGTAGATGGAGACAGGGAAATAGATTTGATCCTCTCCCACACTAGATTTTTCCTCCTGATATCAAAAGAAACAGAAGACCAGATCCATAACAAGTTGAGGTAAAAGGGAGATTTTTTGACACTGAAGGAACAGCTCTGGGCACAGAGCGAGCCCATCACTGGAGTCTGCAGAAGGTTGGGGCTGCACCTCTGGGACACGGGTTCTGTCAGAGCTGGGGTTAGAAAAGGAAAGCAAAGTGTCCTTTTTGGGACCCCTCAGGTGTGTGGGGCTGTGTGGGTGCAGCCTCTGGGTGCTGCTGGGACCTGGGGGGTTTTGGGGCAGGTCAGCTGTCGGCCAGGAGCTGTGCTGGCTGTGCCATGGCCCTGCCCCAGAGCTGACAGACCTTTCTGAGGGCTCTGAGCTTCACAGCTCAGGGAAGGGTTGTGCTGATACAGCTGTGGGGCTGGGCACTGGTTGGAATGGTGGTCTGCACTTCTCCACTGAGATCCCCTCCACTGGACTTCTTGGCATTGTGGACCTTGTTTGTTGGTGTCTTGCCTATTTACTCACTGTGGGCTCATAGCCCTCCAGTAAAATCAGTGGTGGTGGTGGAGGTGCCACTGGGATCCTCTGGATGAAAAAATACTCTATTAAGACGGACCTTTAATCCATGTTCTTTGCTCCCACACATTCTCATAGGGATGTTAACACTCAAGTTTCTGGATTTCTGTAAGAGGAGAAAAGAAATCATAACACTTAACCATTCTAGATCTTGTTCTTCCTCCTTCAGAAGAATAATCTTCTTATAAGAAGAATTATCATATTTTAGAGAGTTTTTTTTTATAGAAGAAGAAGCAGCAGAGAGAAGCTTCAGCCTAAACCGGAGACAACATATCACCCAGAGCCCTATTAAAATCTAACAGCTATTTGGCAATTGCCAGCGGGACATCTCCTCTCCCTTTTCCCCTGCTCATCAATCCATAAGTGCAGCTGGACCCTCTCAGGCCACTCTCGGGGTGCCTGGTGCTGGTTTTGCTCCCTGCATGTTCCCAGCATGGCTGTGAGCTGACCTGGCTCCCTGCCCAGCTGGTCCATGTGTCCCAAACTCAGCTGGCCAGGCATGGGGACACTGATGGATTTGGGTGGCTCTCACTGGAGATTTCACCAGGACATGGAACCATTCCCAGTTCTGCTGTGTCAGGGCTGTTCCTCTCTCCTGCTTTTTCAATCGCGCTCGCTCTTGCTTCTGCCTCATTCCTTTTTTTCTTCTTCAGTGAGAAGGGCCTTGAACTTCTGGCAGAGACTTGACAGATGAGAGAAAGCACTGAAAAGAAGAAAAGACTCTTTTATGAGTGATGGTTACCATTGGTCCTAGGATGGTGCTTGATCTGTTCACTGGCTGAATGTTGTTCCTAAGGAAAAAGGTGAAACATTAATACAGACTTGCCAAAAACCTGTGCAAGAAAAGAAGTGGAAACAGCTGTGCAGGACTTGAATCATGAGAATCCATGACTGGAAATAGGGAGTTAAATGTTGTGTGCTACCAAGAAAAGAGAAATGAAATTAGTGACCTGCAGGTATTCTGCTAGGTATTAATGATATGATGACTTGGAAGAATGGGATATATGTGTTTAAAAAGTAATTTTTTAGAAGGTCTGTGAAGGTGGTTTACCTGGGCTAGAATTGGGCTGCTGGAGTAATGTTGTGAAAAGGGAAGGATAGGGATTCCAGAAATTCATGAAAATGTTATTCAATGTAGGGGATTTAAACTGTTTAAATGGATACAGGGGAGCACAACGTGTTAGTAACCATCATAGGTGTTTTCATGTGGTAGCTAACAGTCTTCATCAAGTAGCTAATGTATTAGGATGTGTCACAGTGCTCTGTTTTTGATGGAGATATTTAGAACTTTTAGAATTTCTCAGTAAGGAATGAGGGCACTATGGAAGACTGATAACACTGAATAACCCTCAACAGCATGATCACAGATAACTTCCTTTTATGTTTCTTGAAGAAATAAAGTTTCTATGTGGTTTGTTCTGTTTTGTTTTGTTTTCCCAAAAAGAGCATAATTTCATAACTGAGGAAATTGGCTAAATTTGCTCCTGCAAATATATAAAGAAATTCTAAATTTCTTTGAAATTGATAATGCTGACATTGTGGGAATCTAAACATCAACAAAGAGAAAAAATTGTAGGATGCAGCTCTTAAATGAAGTGTGTGTTTGCAGCACCATTAGGAATCTGCAAATAGTGGCTTGCCCCCTTGCCTCCTTTCCTTTCCAGTTGTTTAAGCAACACTAGGGTTCAGAGGTCAAGAGGTTTGGAGATAAAGTGAGACTGTCCAAAACCAAGCTGATCTGGCCTTTACAGAAAAAAAAATAAATAGTAAAACACTCTTCAGCCATGTAACAGGGACAGAAAAAGGAAGAAAGACAGCTGCTATTTTATGAGAAGGGATATTAAAGGTAATGTAGATAAACTTGGTGATTTCCCTATTTTTTCAGTAAAGACAATTCTGTTATCATAGTAGTAAAGGGAAGACAGATAATGTGTATGATGATGGTAAAACAGAAATAACCACGACTGTAGTGAAAGCAACAGTAAATGAGTTTTTCTTTGAAAAATCAAAGGGAGTATATAATTCCAATTCCTGAATACTGAAAGAGCTGGTCAATTGCATCTGTGTTTTAAATCTGTTAATATTAATGTGGCACCATAAGACTGGAGAACAGCTACAATATTTAGGAAGCTGAGAAATAAAATTATTCATCAACTATCCATCTATGAGTAAGTGATTCTATAAGTGTCCTTTCCTTTAAAATCTTTTATAAAGACATAGAGTTGAAGGAGAAGGGGGAAAGAAAGCTTAACAGGGTTTACTTAAGATCAGCACTTAAGATGCCAAACTGACATGGGAAATTTGCCAGTACTTTACTGAATTTTATAGGGAAAGGCAGTGTGCTCTGGCAAGGAAAATCTTGTGATGCACCCTGGAAGTTTTCAGTAGAGATGGACAAAGAAGGGGATTAGCAAGACCGTGTTGAGTATGAAAGGAACTAATTCACTGGCAGGTGTGTTTAAGTACAACCAATGCAGCTGAATTATTAGGGGCACTGTGTGGCCACAGCCATGGCTTCTCTGAGTGACCCAAAGCTTGTGGCACACTGAGAGCTTACACCCCTGTTGTTAGCTTCTTCCTTCTCATCCTCTCATCCAGGAGACATATGTTTAAATCACTGCATTACCATTCTGCCAGAATTTCCAAACTGTAGCTCTTTTTGTTTTCAAAATTCTGAATTTTATATCAGATAGAAGTTTGTATTTCACAGCACAGTCTGAGCATATTGGGATTTTGTTTATTCTCCAGGCAAGATCTGAACAGATAAAAAAATTGCTAGTAGAAATACAGTCAAAACTAATTGAGTCTTTCTATGGTTTAATTTTGCTCCACAGAGATGTATTGTCACATGCTATGAATTCAGGGGGTTTAAAAAACTTCAGAGTCAATGATTTAAGCTTCTGTTAAACATCTTCTCAAATGGGATTCCAGCTTGTATATTTGTGGCATACCCTGAGACCACAGTTAAACTGGAGCGTTCCATGTGTTGTGGCATGCCAGAAATCTTGCTTAAGCTTTGCTATGACAATATCTCTACGGGACCATGTTTTTTCAAAAGGTACAATACTCAGTTTAGACACCTAGCCTTGGTGAGAATTTACTGGCTGCCCATCACCTGGGAGCATGTAGGTGTTTAGTTCTGTCTGCAAAGTGATGGAAGAAACTGCTGTCACTGAAGATTGAGTAACTTTATATCATTTAGATCCAATGTGTAGGGATAAACTCCAAACAAAAGCTAGCCTGGGTGTTTTACTTGACCATGTGCCTTGTACTTTGAAAGACTGCCTGCTTGGGGTTTCAAGGTACCTTCATCAGTTCCTGCAAACTGAGGTGCTTGTGAGTTTTGTGTGTGTAGGATTTTGTAGTATCCTTAAATTAAAATGTGCAAATAACATCATGTTACTGTGGAAATGTCTTAATTTTAATTGTAACACTTTGAAACATTCTCACCTGCTGCTACAGAATAAACACGACAGCCAGAGAATGAGACTAAATGAGAAAAAAAATGGAATTGCATCACTGGGTCAGAATATATATTCCTTGTCTACAATTTTAATGACACAGCTTTATGTCAAATACTGTTGAAGCACTTTCTTTAGACTGTTTTTCAGTAGTGTTTGTTGACTGGTTAGTACTTGAGTTTTTTTACCTCAGGTGTGGATGTGTCTCCTTTCACTTGTGTTATGTAAATCTAGGTGCTAGGTGATTCAGAAACTGAGTTAATCTGAAAACGATGCTTATGTCTGAGCCTATAATGCCTTCCCTCTTGTCCAGAGCCCTAACAAATGAGGTAGTGCTTTCCTGAGTGTCAGACCAGTGTGAAGTACAAAAGGTGAGTTGGCCCATTACCCCGCATGCCAGTCTGCAGGTAGAGGCACCCCTGCTTTAGGCTCCACAGGAAGGCTTAATAATGTGTCCAACTCCTTTAACCAGCCTACTGACTCCAGTTCAGAAACCCACAAAGCACGTAGTATCTTAGCCAACCTAAGGGAAAAAAACAAAATATAGAATCAGACCATTAAATTGTATTGTAAGGTTGCTAATAATAGTTGCAAAAGGGATTACTCAATCACTGAGAGCAGCAGAGCAGTGGAACTTTTTTTTTTCCCAAAGAATTGGGATTTTTGCCTGGTGAGTAATGCTTCAGCAGCCCTCACAGTGAAAAGATCTATACAAAACTCTGGTCCTGCAAGCACCATGCCACCTGTGCTAAGCACATATACAAGCAAATGAAAAATCTGGCCCGTGCTTACCAGACTCAGACAAATTCAGTTCCATGAGCGAGATGGAGAAATAGGTGACTAAATAATAATAGATAACTATAAAAAAAAAAAAATCAAGTATTAAGTATGCGTAATGTGAAAAAAAAAAAAGTCAGGGCTTACATTTACATTGCTTCTTTTTCTTTTTAGTTATTTTTCTTTTTAAAAAGGTAACTATAATTCATTCAGATACAGCAAAATATTGTTTGACCAAAAGAATTGGACTCATGAGTAGACATGAGGATGGCAGATTAATTTGCCCTGCTAAACCATCCAGACTTGTATAGTCTGCTGATACTCTGTATTTATATACTTCTTGATCTTAAAACTAACTTTAAAACTTTTAGAAGTCAACAAAACTTATTCCAGTTCTGCTTTATACTAGTGAAATTTTTGCTGAAAAACAGGACACATTTCAATGGTGAGATTAGCTAGACTGTGAAATATTACCCCTCAGGGAAGTCGTAGGAGACCAGTTGCACGGATCATTTAAATGCAATTAGAAAAACCAGCAGAGGATGGAGCCAGGCAATTCCCCCTCCCCGCCCTCCTTTGCTTCCTCCCCAAATAAGTTTGAAAAATGTCATTTGGGGAAATAATAATGGAGTCAGGTTGAATTTAGCAAGTAGTTTTGGCTGAGAAGGGACAAATTTGAAGATCTTTTATTCCAGTAATTTTGTTAAAATGCCTGCACATTAGGGAAGAAAATTTGATGCTAAAAATGCAACTTGTCTTTTCGAAATGTAATGCTTTCATTTATGAATTGGGTCATATTTGTTCCAAGTTGATGCAAGAATACATAATTTTATTTTTCTTTACCTTCTTGTTTCCTTCCCCAACATGAGATTTTAATTAAGCGTCTTTTTTTTTTTTTGGTCATCTCGTTTGAACAAAGAATGTTATTTCCACTGTTCTAGAAAGTATAATGAGATGTCAGTGTCAGGCTGATAGAAGGACATACTTTATGTCTTTTCCTGCGAGATCTCTTTCATTTAGAGCCTGTGATTTATAGGTTGAGTTGGCTGTCTCACTTAAGCAATGCCTTTAGTAGCTTTCAAGTTTGATTTTTCTGAAAATCTGGTGATGTGTATCAACAACTTCAGTTTCAGTATGAGGTACATTTTTCCATTCTCTCTCAAAGTTAAGGTTTAAATATCTCAAATTTGTTGCTTAAAGTGCTTATTTAGTGCTCAAAGTGCTTTGGTGCTTATTTAGAACTGCCAAGTAAAGGCCAAGAGGGTTTTTAGTGGTTCTTAAGTCTTAGATTGCTTTTCTGAACAGGGAGGAATTTTACCCACTGAGCCCTGGAAGGTTTTCTCCCATGCATCTTCCGTTGTATGGATGTCAAATTCTCTGACAGATGGGGAAAAACTGTAACCAGTGAGGCTTCATAAAAATAAGAAATTTTGGTGCTACTGGGACTAACACTGCAATATTTAGCAATCTATTGTGAAGCAGCAGATGTATAATTTGATATACATAACTTCATTAATCATATTTCTTTCTTAAATGATGATTAAAAAGAAGTGCTTAGAAATGAAAGTTGTCTACAAAAGCTTGGTCTTGTCTCATTACTTCAGAAAGGTGGTTGTTTCCCCCCTCTGTTGCTGTCTGTTGTTAATTAGGGATGTAGAGATGGATGTGTAGAATTAGGTTGCACATAATCTCATCTGAATATTTAATCATAAATGATTAAGATGAAGATTTATTGCACAGGTTTTGACATGCTGGCTGATAAAGCAAGGTTAATAGAGCTATATTCTCCCCAGTCATGGATTGTCTGGGAAGGCAGGCAAGACAATAGCGTCTACAGACATTAGACGGCAACAAGATCTCCAAGAATGTTCTTTCCCTTCTTTATTTTTAGAAAAAAAAAATTGCTGATTGTCTGACGTTAAAGTTCCATGAAAGAAAATTTAAACAGCAAAAACCCAAAACTGAAAGGCAAATGATTTCCTAATGAAACATACAGCTGTGGATTCTAATAAAAGGATAATAGCAGATCTGTTTTGTTTGAAAACTCTAGATGTTATTTGATGGAATAATCTGCTGTGATACAGTATGACCAAGGTCACATATTTTTTATCCTGCCTAGTTGTACTTTTTTTGGATTGAAAATTACTGAGTTGCATGTTCCAGCTGCTCTATAGAGTGCAAGACCATTGATGTCTCCAGGACCACATGAGTTGGGTATGGTTGCATGCTTTGCTATACAAATCACTGAAAAGTTATTAGGAAGTGTAGTAGTAACACAATTATTAGTACATTATTCATACAATATATTCTCTTGTAATGTCCCTAATAAGAAAGAATAATTGATTAATTATAACACTGCTCTGGAGGACCTGAACTATCATTAGATAATACTTGATTAGCTGGAGGAAGAACTGAGATAAATAAAAATATGCTTCCAATCAAAAAAAAAAAAAAAGGAAAAGAAAAGAAAGAAAAGGCAAGTAGGCAAGTATCATGGAAATTGAGCATCTACATCCAAAACTGAATCTGAAATTCAGTTCAGACACTGTCTCTCTGGAAATGTTCTCTCTGAGAACATTGTGGACATCTTATTCTAACCTACACATTTATGACTAAAAAAAGTAAAAAAAAAAAAAAAAAGACATGTAGAAATATCTCAGCATTAATAGAGCTAGTCAACCTATTCTGGGTCACCCTAACCCTGCCAGGGATCTAGAAATTAAGTAGTGTTCCACTCATCTGTTGTGAGGAAGCAGTGAGACAGAAAGTCTGCAAGGTTGCCCGGGGATATTTCTAGGATCAAAACCCCTGAAATCGTGAGCTCTGGTGTTATTTCAGGTTCTGTGGTCGACTTTGTGCAGGTGTAGCACCTGCCATGCTGAGAGAACCCCATGGTTCTCTCAGCATGGGGCTTAGGACAGGGTACTCATGAGTACCAGCATTGGCCAACATGTATTGCCACTCACATCAATGACAATTTTTACCAGGGCCTTTAAAAATGAGAGCTAGGAGATTGACACTTTTGAAAATCTGTGATACGGGAATTCACAAAGACTGAATTTATCCTAGAAAACTTAATCTTGCATTCAGCTTGGAGGAGGGAGTCTCCCCCAGGAGAGGAGTTGATGACAGAAGACTGGTTATAGCTGCTTGATGCTTTGAATTATCATCCTGGAAGAGCCCATCTTCTCTTCTGCCCGTAGGAGGAACCTAGGGAGCATGGGAAAAAGTCAGGCACTGTAAATATCTCCCCAAGTGGCTTTCCCTGCTGTCTTCCTTACTTGTGTATTTCTAGCCCTGGGCTGCTGTTGCTGTCCCTTTCTTGCATTTCCTGACCTCCCCCCTGCCTACGCCTATCATTCTTGTTCCCTGTTACTATAGTAAAGGTGGGAGTGTTACTTTTCCTGTTCACAAATGCCTTCTGTGTAACATTGATCCAACTCTGGTGGTCATATCCTGTGATATTGATCATGTAATTTGTGTGGAGGATAGAAAGATAACTGTTCTGTACCATAGGTAGCTATCCTTTTTCATTTTGTAGGGCGTGGAGAGGATTTTTTTACCAGACTTCAAAACCTACAGCAGTAAATGAGCTGTTTAAGCCTTTTTGTAAAAGCCATTGTTCTTTCTCTGTAAAGTCAAAAGCATTGACATATCTCATTAGCCTGTTAAGCAGTACAAAGATAAATGCTTTATATATAAGAATGAATACAGACGATGATACCAGTTATGTCGTAG